>BLBF01000033.1:26327505-26415110 GCA_015471245.1 Laticauda colubrina
CCCCCCCCCCCCCCCCCCCCCCCCCCCCCCCCCCCCCAACCCAACGAAGGGCTTTAAGGAATTGAACAGAAAGTGTTCACCGAGGCAGCCATTTTCAGAGAGGAAAGTAGGTCCTGCTGGGCCAGCTCCGGGTTTGCTTAACCTCCCCCCTCCTCCTCCTCCTCCTCCTCCTCCTCGTATGCAAAAGGGAGGGTGGAATCCCGGAGTCAGGGACTTGTCCCTCCTCTTCGGCCCCCTTTTCCTCGCTCCGCTTCCTCTCCCCGTCGGACGGGAAAGGGGACCCGCTTCGGGCCTGCTCCAATTCCAGGCCCCTCGCCTTCGGCGCGAGATGGTTGCGACGGCCTCGCGAAAGGAAGCAACCCCCGAGCCCTTATTTTGTGTGGGAAGCTCGGGCGGCGGAAGGAGACGCCGAAATGGCGCGTGGGGCGGCGCGCGGAGGGGGGGGGGGGAGGAGGGAAGGGAAGGGAAGGGAGGGGAAGTGAGCAACGCGTCCGTACGGAGCCGCAGCGCACGCTTCGGTGGGCGGATCACTTCGCCGGTTTTAACCCTCCCATGCCCGGGCCGGGTGCTTACAAAAGCACGTGGGATGGGTTCAGAGGTCCCTTCCTCCTTTCTCCTCCCTGGCCGGGAGCGGAGCGGGACAGGTGCACCTCCCCGCAGGAGAGACGGCAGCGCCGCGCCTTCCCCCTCGCACAGGGGGAGGACGCCCCGAGGAAGACGGCAATAAAAAAGGGGAAGAGCCGGGACACTTTGGGCCGAGCCGTGGACGGAAAAAGCCTTTTTTGCCGAGGCCAAAAGGGGGCGCTCGCTCGCTCAGACGCCGGCCTCGGGGACTTTTCCTAGCGAGGTCCCGCTGCGCCCTCTAGCGGTCGTAGCTGATACAACTCTTCCCCGGGACTCGGGGTGTTTTTCTTTTGGGGGGGGGGGGGGGGGGGCTTGGGAGTTGTCTTTCGAGCGATTCCTGCCCGGCGCCTTTCCAAGGAAATTGATCCAAGTCGATCTCTATGGATCTTGGCTGCTCAGACCTGGGAGGAGGGATGCCCAACGTGAGGAGCCGCCGTGAGATTGAATCGACCCCGACTGGCCGAGGCTCTGATCTATGCAGGGTTTCCGACGGGACCGATTCTCCCTCCGGTTCAATCGGAGATCTCCGCATGGAAGAGAACACGCTTGCTTTCTTTCTGTTTTTTTTTTTTTTTCTTTGCACCCGTGCTGTAAAAATTGTGTATCTTTTGTGTATGTTTGTGTGCACGCGCAGTTAGGCGGTGCAGTGTTGTGGATTGGACTCCGCATGGACGCTTTCGAGTGTGAGGAGGTTAAATGTTAGCTCCTCGTTGTAGCTTCTTAGGGCAGCCAGGTTATTTCCCAGCGGGCTGTCACCCAACCCCAGAAAAAGACACAGCTGCTTCCAAGAGGTGCAGATTTTAAACACTTATTGGGCCTTTGCTCATTGCAAAGCCTCCATTCCTAATTATTTCCAAAATGCTGCACACTTCTAATGTCAATATTACACACCAATATGTCTCTGGGAACTGACCTTCAAAAGTGTCCTCTCTGGTCCCTGCATTCATATTTGGTCATCAAAAGCTAGAAAGCTTTTGTTTTCCACATGCTGCCCCTGTGAAGTAATTGGATGCAGCCGGATATTTTGGTAAATAGGCCCTCTCAGATTGTCAAAACCTACTCCTATGGATTAGCTTCAGCCTTTTGGTTCTGGGAATTTTTAAATGTAAATATGATATGAAGTGTTTGTTAGGGTAGTGATTTTAGGAAGTTCTAGTAAGGAATTGCTTGAAGGCCTGTTGGGCAACATTTTAACTGGTGCTTTGCTTTTATCATAATTGAAAAAGTATTTATTGGGCTTCATTCATAAATGTATTTTATAGATTAATCTGTTTTTTGGGTGCTGTGTATGTTTCTGATCAATTGGTTTTATATAAAGTAATGTGATGGTTCAGTTTGCAGTCATGAGGTGGAATATAAATATTAGGGAGGAAATAAAAGTTTGATTAATCCTTTGGCTATCTTTAGTGTTCTTAAAAATCTTACATGATAGATTTGATCAAAGACATTTAATTTTGCAAAATAACAAAAACATAAGGTTTACTTCCAACCATGAAGAAAATATCTATATAGTTCTAGCAAAACCTAGGCTTACTACCATATGCGCAAATAATTTTATGCTTTAGGAATCTTCATTTTGGAATACAGCAGCTTTCTGTACAGATTTTCCATTAAAATATATATAAATTTCAGTGCATACATTTCTGGAATAACAGAATGTGAATGTTACTGAAATCATAGAGCTGGAAGGGTATTCATAAGTATAATATTCTCATAGAAATTAATGCCGGTCAAGTGGGCTACTGGATTTTGAACCAGGATCTTTTTAAAAATAATTGTTAGATTGGTGAAATTCAATGAAAAAAAAAAGTCTGCATTAGATAGTGACAGTAGAATAAAACATATAAAGGATTTTGTTTTGTTTTTTAATGTTTTAATTGGTTGAGTTTTATAGTTGTAAGTTATTTTATATGATTTTTTGATTCGGAGTCTCTTAGAATTGGTTGAAAGATGGGCTGCTGTATAAAAGGTTTAGATAGATAGATACATAGATAGATACATAGACAGATAGATAAAGCCCATGTCCCACTGCACCAACGGATGCAAAGAGGATGTAAAACGGACAAAAAAGCTTGCCATCCATTGGAAAACGTGATGCATCTGTTGTGTACTCACTGTGTACGTGTTTCATACACTCTATCCGTCAAACATCCGTCTACTGCTATTTCATCCGCTCAAAAAGTTTTGAGCTGCACAAAACTTTTTGAGCAGATGAACTTTCCGCCGCGTACGATGTACATCCGCAACACATGGGGCAACAAATGTTCTACGTCCATTGTCATCCATTACATGTCCGCTGTATCCTCTCGGCATCCTCTGGGCATCCTCGCAACTCACATACGCTCCAACTGAAAACGGAAAGAGGGAGGAAGCGAAAGGTACACGGAACATCCACACAGCGTTAGTAGCACGGAAATAGAAAGGATGTAAGAGGATGCATCTCATATATAAAGGATTAAAACGGACAAAACGTTTGTATATGGGACATATCTCGGATATTTAGGATGCCTGAAATATGCTGAGAGTATGTGGAAGGACACCTAGCGGAAAACCGATATTACCTATAAAAAGGGGGAGGAAATCACCTGGATCTCACTATCAGTCCAGCAGCCGTGGTGTACAAACCTCTTCACCCTTGGTCTTGCTCTTCCACATCATCCATTGATCTCCACCATGGATCATCACACACTCCTTATGGTAGCTGCCATCATTCAACACCAGAACCAAGCCCTGTTCAGACTATTTCACCTTTTCTACGCAAGGAGAAGAAGGAGACATCCAAGAGCTGTGTGGGTCCGACGATGGATCGGGAGAAGAGTGGAGTTTGGACTCTATGACAAGCTGATGGTGGAGCTGAGGAATGAAGACACTCATGCATTCCATCACTTCATGAGGATGCCACCAGCCATGTTTGACGAACTTGTACAGCGTCTGAGACCCAGGTTGACCGAGCCTAGCACCAACTTCCGTCCCAACCTGCACCCTGGACTGAAGGTGGCAGTGACTCTGCGCCACCTGGCCTCTGGAACCACATACAGAAACATGCAGTATGCCTGGAGGGTGCCACACAACACCATCAACAAAGTGGTCAGAGAAGTGGTGCAGGCCATCATCGAAGAATATGTGGAGGAGCTCCTCCAGTGCCCCACCACTGAAGAAGGCTGGAGGAAAGTTGCAGAGCAGTGGTATCAGAGGTGGAACTTTCCCCACACTGTTGGAGCCATAGATGGGAAGCACATGGCCTGCAAAGCTCCAGCCAACTCAGGGTCCTCTTATTACAACTACAAGGGCTTCTTCAGTATCATCCTCTTTGTCATGGTTGATGCTGACTACAAGTTCATTTACATCGATGCTTCAGGCAACGGGTCTGCTTCAGATAGCCAGGTATACAGCGCCAGTGACCTCAAGGATGGGCTGGAACGCAACCTCATCATGGGTTTTCCAGATCCAGACCAATGACACACAAGATGTGCCCTACTTCATCGTGGGTGATGACGCCTTCTCCCTCAGAACCTACCTTATGAAGCCCTACAGTTCCAGATACCTCACCCGTGAAGAGAGGATCTTCAACTACAGGCTGTCCAGGGCAAGACCGGTGGTGAACACCTTTGGCATCCTGGCCAACAGGTTCCAGGTACTTCTCACCACCATGCAGCATCACCCAGGGACTGTGAGGAGCATCGTGGAACCTGGCTGCATCCTGCACAATCTCATGCGCACCCGCTACCCAGTGTTGCAGAACAGGGTTGTGGACCGTCAACAAGGGAATGGGGACATGGAGCCTGGTGAATGGAGGCAAGGACGAAACCTGATACACTGTGGATGTACAAGGCCCCAACAGAGCTTCACGTGAAGGGAAGAAGCAGCGCAACCTCCTGAAACACTGGTGCAACTCCCCAGCTGGAGCAGTGGAGTGGCAAGACAGGATGGTAGATGCTTAATGGATGCTTCCTTGAGCCTGTCTCATCACACTGATGAGATTGTGCCATGTATGTTGAGTGGTCCTACAATGAATAGGGCATTAATAAAGAGCTTTGTTTATTTTGAAATGTGTTGATCAATGAATAAATTGTTATTGATAAAAAAGGGCCATAGGTGTGGCAGCTGGGAGGGTGGACCATACAATCCCACTATGCTTGCACTGGAGGTTTATCAATCCCACAGCTATCCTTACCCATGCTACAACTATTCTTACCCATCCCACAACTATCCTTACCCATCCCACAGCTATCCTTACCCATCCCACAGCTTTCCTTACCCATCCCACAACTATCCTTACCTATCCCACAAGCATGCAAAGGCTTAACCCTTTTTTCAAAGTTTTCACCAACACTTTGTGAAATAAAATGAACCAAGTTGTGTGAAGCAAAGATAACCTTTATTAATAACTGTCTTAAGTAAACTGTATGACTTTATTAAAAAAGCAAAATGAACCAAGTAAAGTGTCTTAAGCAAAGATAAAGTGAACAGGTAACAACTCAGTCTCTGGCACTATTCTCAGTCACTGAGGCATGTCCATGGTCTCAGCTGTCGAGCGGCCAGGGACCGTGGAGGTGGCTGTGGCTGGAGTGCTGGTCTGAGGCGCCATTGGGGTGCTTGGCCCCAAGAGGACAACAGGATGGTGTGTTCAGGAAGCTCTCAGAGAGCTGACTCAGTCCCATGAGGTTGAGAGGCCCTTCCTCAAGGACCTGGGATGTCAGGCTCAAAACTGATGATATATTTTCTGTTGAGGGCTTGGCTGTGGGGTGGAGGAAGGAGGAGTGTAGTGGGGCTGTCTGGTCTGCAGCTGGGTGAGGTGAGGCATCTGTGGCGTGCAATGTACCTGGGCCTGGACTGGGAAGGACTGCCTCTGCTGTGGGAAGTCCTGGTACTCATAGCCTTGGTAGGTGAGGGGCTGTTGAAAGCCATGGAAGGGCTGTGACATCGCCTGGGGTGGAGGAGCAGTCCTGGAGTGGGTCAGAGCAGGTTCAGCAGGGCCTGGAGGGTGGTGCAGCAGTGCTGTGATCTTCTCCTTTATCACCTGGTCCTGGGCCTCGGGCAGGTCCATGAGGGTCTGGCTCACCCTCATGTGAGCCAGGGCTTGCGATATGTGATGAAGGGCTTGCGTTTTGAGGATGGTATGTCGCTGTGGACCAGCTGAGAGAGAAGATCTGTGCTGGTTTTGATTGTGTCCCTGATCTCCAAGAGGACAGTGTAGCTCTGGCCCTCCAGTGTGGCTCTGGCCCTCTCTGCCTGCTTTCTGTAGAGGTGGAGCTGGGTGTGGGTGTGGGTTGGTCTCTGGCTGCTGCTTCTTTTTGCTCCATTTGAGACAGGGGATCCTCCACGTCCTCCAGCATGGGGAGTGCAGCTGTCGGGGAGGTCTCTGCCATGGGGCCCTCCAAAGACACCTGCCTGGACATGGTAGCTGTCTCCTGGCTGAAAGAGGACTGGCTGTTTGAGGGAGAGGGTTGACAGAGGGGCTGCTCCTTGGTGGCGGACCTCACCCTCCAGGAAGCTGCACTTGGCCATGACATACATGTCCCGGTCAGTGAGCTTGACAGTGGCCTGCCCAGATTTGAGGTGCAGCTTGCCATACCAGGTGTGCATGTGCTTCCACCATTCCAGCAGTACATCTGCAGTGTAGCCCAGGCTCTCTGCCTTATCTCTCCACGCTGCCTGCTTTCTCTTGGTGTCGCGATAGAGCCTGTGGCCCTTTCTCCAGAGGTACTCGTTCTCCCTCAGCCATTCCAGCACCTCCTCCTCATGGTCCTCGGAAATGGACTACTGTTTCCTCTCTCTCTTCTCCTTGCCTTGCCTCTTCCTCCCTCTGGCAGGGGCTTCAGGGCTTTCAGCAGCAGGGCTTTGAGGGCCTTGGGGCTGGTCCACCACAGCAGCAGCAGTAGCAGCAGCACCAGCAGTAGCAGCAACAGCAGGAGAAGCACCAGCAGCAGCAACACCAGCAGCACCACCAGCACCACCAGCAGCAGCAGCAGCAGAAGCACCAGCAGCTTCAGAGTCAGCGCCAGGGGGTGGGATGGTGGTTCTGTCCTTCTTGCCAGGGCTGGCAGGAGTAGGCACAGGCTTCCTCTTCTTCCCTGACTGACAAACCATGGTGTTCTTTCAAGATGTCTCTGGCAGCAGGTCTTTCCTCTGAATGGTGACTACTTGCGAGCTGCATCCTTTTATATCCGTGGAGCTGACACAATTCATCCTCCCTGCATATGCAGTGACTGCTTTGCATCCGCTATGCATCCTATAGGCATCCGTGATGCATCCGCGTCATCCGCTACGCATCCGCTCCTTCTGTTACGCGTCCACTTCACTATTCTCCCCTGGAAGCCCTTCAGATGTGTCATCCGCTTCCATCCACTTCCATCTGCTAGGCTTTCTACGAACATCCACTTACCATCCTCGCTATGTACTACTCCGTCCGTTCCTTTCCGTTCCTTTCCGTTCTGTTTATGCAAATTTTCGCCACTTTTGAGAGCGGATAACAACGGATGGAGCCACCCCTGAAATTTTGCTCGTCCGCTTTGTTCTTTTTGCATACGTTTTGCATCCGTTGGCCAGTGTGACCTAGCCTTAATAGACAACTTTCTAATAAATCATTCTCTTGTTTTGCCAACCAGTGACTGCATCTAGATAATTATTCTTTACGGTGAACCATAAATTTGGTTAAATTTCTATTCTTTGTTCATATTCCACCTTTATTATTAACAGGTCAAGGCAGTGAGCATACTTCATATTCCTTCTTCCTCCTATTTCCCCACAACTCTGTGAGGTGAGTTGGGCTGAGAGACAATAACTGGCTTAAAGTCACCCAGCCAGCAGTTATGCCTAAGGTGGGACAGAACTCACTGTCTCCTAGTTTTTAGCCGGGTGCCTTCACCATTGGACCACAGGATACTATCATATTATGGATATGCAAGATATACCAAAAGTCAGACTATATATATTTTATTATTTTTTCCCTGAGAAAATGTTGCTGTACTGTACTTAGGAATGTTGAAAGATTCATGCATCAAACACGTAAGATTTAAAAGAAAATGGCAGACAATTCAAACATTTAATGTAACCGATAATAAATTTTCTATGAAGCTTGACTTTTGCTATACCCTGTATACCAGGGGCTCCCAACCCCCAAACCGTGGCCCACTACCAGGCCTTGAGCCCTTCAGAACTAGGCCATGGAAGTGACAGGTGAGTGTATGTGTACACACTCAATCCCCACATGCATGAGAAGTGGGAAAGCATGCTCTGTGCAGAATCATCCCCTCTTTCCCCCCCCACCCCAATCCACAAAGCCACATAGATTGGGGAACTCTGCTAGATACTATTAATTTTGCTATTGCTCATATTTTTACATTTTAGTTTCCCATCGGCCTGGTTCCCCTTTTCCAATGTTGTACCATATTTGTTCTTGTAGTTGTACAAGAACTACACGTCTTATTCAACTGTATTTCTCTATTATGTTTTCTGAAATTATGTCTAATAAAATATTTGTGGCTTCAATGTAAATTTTATTTTAAGAATTTTCAGAATATTTTGATGTATTTTTTCCAATACTTTTCTGGATTTTTGTTTTAACTTCACCACCATGAGGATGAGTTGTTCCTCCTTTGTAATGGTATTTTCAACATGCATTAACATGATTTGACTATATTGACAATTCATCTGTAAGAGTTTACACCAATTTGAACCAGCCATTTTCTGAGGGGGTCTTCACAAATAACCCCATGTGGGGTCGTCTTAGTGAGATGGGTAATGAATGAATGAATAAATGAATGAATGAATGAATGGTTCATTGCAAAAGGCTAACCAAGTGGTGAAATGGGCATGAGTCATTAACCTTTGCTTTTCAGAAGTGAGGACTGAATAGGGTAAAATGATTTTATTGTTTTGTCTCAGCTGAGCTAGTTCTGTTTTTGGAAATCCATTGAATTATTGTTCATGATTACAGTATTAGCCTTCATTTCACAGTGCTGTTATTTTTTATTTATACTTTTACTTCATTTGGAGAGGAGTATGAAGCTACTTGCTTTATATGTGTGTATTTTCTCCTAAAGAAGAATGATGTATACCCCCACCTCCTATAATAAACAATTATTCTTCAAAAAAGGTTTTCTGGCGCATGAGGCAGGATTCTTTTAGAGGTTAGGATGATAGATTGGGACATTGCAACTGTCATAAATATGAACCAATTGCCAACTTCCGAATTTTGATCACATGACCTTGAGGATGTTGCAATGGTCATAAGTTTGAAAATCAGTCATAAGTCACTTTTCTCAGTGATGATGTAACTTCAGTCACTAAATGAACTAATAGTCCAGGGCTACCTGTAACATGTTTTTGCAATGCTTAATATTCTTTATTATTGCTTATATTATCCATGGTATTGGGTTGTTAATAAAAACTTAATACCTGCAACAGAATGGCACTTTACATTGATTCTGAATGTTTCTTGTCACTCTCCCTACAGTGGCAAGCTTCAGCAACCACTAGGACTTGACATGGCATTTCCCACGTCACTAATATTTTGGTCTCTCATCAAGCAGATTAGTGTATCCTGTGTACTACAGGTGCTATCCATGCTGAGTCTTTGGTTGGACTGCAGGCAGCTGGCCTCCCAAGGACAATGGGAACTCATCCAACTCAACTATATTTAGCCATGAAGCATCTCCACACACGCACACACAGACATAGTGATCCAAAAGATCACTACCTAATGTTTGATCACAGCCTCTGGCCTTCAAATTCTTAAATGGTTGTGCCAGGCCCAGACTGCTCAGTCAGAGTCAATCTTAGAGTTTGATTAAGAAACTTTGATCCAAGGGTTCTGCATCTGTGAGTTTAGAATTTGCAGGGTGTGTGTGTGAAGCCTGGGGATAGTACTTAATAAAATAAATGCATTTTATGGAAGACAGCAATGGCAATTTACTTGTGTGTTCTTGTCGAGAAAATTGAGAAATGCGTCGATGAGGGATCATCTGAACTCAATGTTTGCTTTACTTTATATGGCTGTTCCTATTAGCACTGTTGTCGTTATGAGGTTGGGCTCTCTGAATATTATTTATTCTTCCAGGCTTACAACCAGAATGGAGTCTGCAGTTGCTAAGTTGTGATAGTCGTTAAGTGGGTCATCACACGACTGCACCATATACAACTTGCAACATTTTTTATGGCAGTCATTAAGAGAATGCTACAGTTGTTAAGAAACCCATTGTTCGATATGGGTGTTTTTTTGCAGATAAGTGGAAGAAAACGCCAGTTTCCAGCAAAAGCATTCTAAACTGCAGTCTCATGACTACAGGGCACTGCAGATGGCTGTTAATGCAGGCTGGTTGCCTTGAGTGCCCAAAATGCAATCTTCATCTTCGTTGTAAGTATCTTTTTCATGGTCAATGGTCCATTATAACTTTGAATGGTCATTGAGTGCCTAGTTGTACGTCAACTTTAGTCCTATTCTGTTCAGTGAGACTGACTTCTTGATTTAATGGATCAGATTAAGGTGCAACAATTTTAGCCATATATTCACAGGCAATTAGATGTACATTCGACTCAACAGGTTCCCCTCAAAACGGTCCTGAGTATTTTAGAGATATTAAAATTAGAACTATCCAGAAATTAATATCTGAACAAGTCATTTTATGAGAACTCCACAGGATTCTTGACTGAGCTCTACTCACATCATGGTCCACAAAAAATATTGTGTTCCTGAAAGCTATCTGTTGTGCATCAGTCTGGATTGCTTATTCAAGATTCACTATATAGAATTACAACATACACATTGTCCTTGACTTAGAACCATTCATGTCGTGACCAATGATACAACAGCATTAAAAAAAAAGTGGCTTATGATTGTTTTTCACCCTTACAACCATTGCATGATGAAAATTCTGATGCTTGGCAACTGGCTCGCATTTTATGATGGTTGCAGTATCCCGGGATCTAAGCAGAGCCCATGGGAAGCCAGATCCACTTAGCAACTGTGTTACTGATTTACCACTGCAATGATTCACTTAGCAGCTGTGGCAAGAAAGGTAGTAAAATGGGACCAAACTCACTTAACAATTGTCTTGCTTAGCGACAGAAATTTTGGGCTCAATTGTGATTGCAAATCAAAGACAACCTGTATGTGTTTATATCATAACTTGATCACTGAAGCAGCGATGAACGTTATTTGGGGAGAGGGAGAGAATTTTTTTCAGCTCACATCTACATGTAATGAATTTCCTTACACTATCCCAAGCAACAAATCTTAAAAATAGGCACCAGCAAATCTCAGAAATTCTTTAGGTGATAACTTGGACATGATTCTGAAGGCCCAAGAAAAATGTTTTCCACCTTCTGAGAATATCCCAGCTTCTGAGCAGGCCAGTTTCAGGTTTGCATATTGAACAATAACCCAGGGTATAATTCTACACCATTTAGCAAAGAAATGCTATACAGTAGCATACCTACCTAGCATGTTTTGACACCCGGAATGGGATCGTTTTTAACACCCTCACCTTTGGTGTTGCTGTGCCACAGTGCCAACTGTCAAAACAGCTGATCAACATGCTGTCAAAAGTAACCCAACTTCATCCCCACCATCAATCCTCCAGAATAGTCTCCTTGTAATCCCTAAATTGCAGACAATGCAGCCCCTTACTGCTTGCACCTGGGGTGAACGGCCTCTAGCTGCCCATCCTTACTTTGCCATTGATAATCCCCCAAATGGAGCCCTTTATATCACCTTACTAGAACTAAACGTGGCATTTGATTCCATATCCCAAGAGAAAATCATGACAAAATTAACAGCCTCAACAATTAAATTGCCATCTACTTGCATTGACTATACAATTACACAAAGATACTACAGGTATCATAAAAGCTCAATGGTGATAGTAATGGGGACCTGACAGAACTTATTGCTACCTGTCAAGAAGTCAAGCAAAGATGCAATCTTTCTGTCTCTCTTCAATCTTTATATGAACAACATAGTTGAGGCTTGTTTTTGACAACTCAAGCATTACTCCTCTTACCCCAATGGCTACTGATGATGCAACCATTCTCTCTATGTCAAAAGTGGGGCTGCATATGCATCAGAGCTTTAACCACCTATTGCAAGGGAGGAGAGTGAAAGAGAAGGGAGGGAGGGAGGGAGTGGCACTTTCAGACTTGCAAGATTCTCTTAATGTAACCTTACAATAAAGACAGAAGTAGTTGTCCTGAATATGCATCTTATCTGGACTACCTCACAAGATTGACAGGTAGAGACAGAATCTCCCATCTGTATTATAAAATTGCTCTTTCCTCCTAGGGTGACCCGTGCTATTTTTTTAGATGATGTAAGTTCCTCATAGGCCTTTTTCTGTGGCCTGAATTGATACATTATCCATCAGGGCTATAACTGGAAAGAGTTTCAAACCTCTGTATGAAAATTAGATTTATATGTGTTCAAAAACGGAGGTTGAACCAACATTTCTTGTTCTGTTAAAATGTCCACTCTATATACAATGTCAATTAAAATGTTTAACTTCAGTTAATTCAATATTTCAACTTCCACAACAGAAACTTTGCATATGTATTTATAAACAAATGCAATATAAGTTAATATTTATTTGTACACACACACAGAGGTTTCTAATGTACAACCCCATCGATCCAAGTTTTTACTAAAATCTTAAGACTTGTTTTTTTTTTGTTCTGTTGATTGTTTTATCTGAATAGTTGATGCTGTGTGTATTTCTTGGCTGAGTTATTTGTTTCATTGGTGTTTTCTATTTATTATTTGACATTGTCCTGTGTTTGGAAGTCATTTTACCTTTAAAGCTGTCTTAGAAGTATTTTGAATAAATACATCGTATTCTAAAAGCAGTTAACCATACATTGATTGCTACGAAAGGAGGGCTTCTATAAGAATTAGATTGTATTTCTGTCTCTTAGAATTAGATAGTCCAATTTGCATTAATATCACAGCTGTAATCTCTTTGCTGGGTGAGTTCTAAGGCCTATTGTGAGAACTGTTGTTTTAGAGTCCATAGGGTGTAACTTACCTGAGCAACTGGGTGTAATTTGCTAACTGTAAGGAAGTTGAGCAGGAAGGCCAATGTGTTAAAAGGAGACACATTTCTGCTGAAAGGACATCCATAGAACTATTCTGCTCAATAGGTCAACAGACAAACAGTAGGATTAGCAAATGGGTTTCCTCGGTGCTCTCAGTGGAAAAAGATTAGCAAGCCCCACATCTGCCATTCTCCTAGATCTCCTGTTTAAATATTAATACATGGATTATTTCAGGATCCAAACACCACTAAGCACCTCTGGCCCAGAGCTTTTTCAGAAAGGACGAGGCTGATTTAGGCAGTTGAATTCTGGAACCAAAACTAGTCAGAAATCTGTCCCGTAATAGCAGCAAAATAATTGCCAAATTGTATAGATCTTGGTTTTTTTTTTAATTCAGGGAGCAATTAAGAATAGGGGGAAAATATTTTTAAACAGTACAGATGTTCAGAATATCAAAAATGCCATAACTGCTCCTGCTCCCTATATGCTATGAAAACAATCAACTATATTTGACAGCTTACCCATCACAGATAAGTATAGTATGCATGTCTCTGTCACAGTATCCTAATGTGGGTCTTGCAAATTTGATTGCATTTGTTGATCTGATGAGACAGAGGCTTTACCTAAAAAATGAAATGAGCATGTCTTTCAATGTTGCTGCTTTCACATGGCCTTTCCAACTTAGGTCATCCTAATAAATGACTTACCCAACACCGAAGAAGCAAATGATTAGAAAAGTCCAAAGTTGCCCTGGTTATAACAAGACATTTTGGCTCTCTGGTTGTAGGGCTGTGTGTGTCTGTGTGTGTGTGAGAGAGAGGGAGGGAGGGAAAGAAAGGGGGCAGGAGGGAGGGAGGGAGAGGCCTTTTTTCTATACCGGTTTTACCCTTTTCCGCCTACATCAATGGAGGGGTAAGGAGGGAAAAACAACCTACAGGTAATCCTCAACTTACAACAGTTTATTTAGGTATCTGCTCAGTTATAACAGCACTGGAAAAAGTGACTTATGACCATTTTTCATGCTTATAATCATTGCAACATCCCCATGGTTATGTGATTTACATTTGGCTGCTTGACAACTGATTCATATTTTTGATGGTTGCAGGGTCCTGAGGTAATGTGACCATCCTTTGCAACCTTCTGAAAAGCAAAGTCAATGGGGAAATCCAGATTCACTTAACCGTGTTACTAATTTAACAACTGCAGTAATTCGCTTAACAAATGTGGCAAGAAAAGTCGTAAAATGAGACATTCTCAGTAATATTCTGGCTCAGTTGTGGTCATAAGTCAAGGACTACCTGTATAAGAGGCAGAAACCTCCAAAGCTTCAAATGCCTAGAATTCTGTTACTATTCTGGATTTACATGTGAGCAAAGTTAAGGATAGTAAACATATCGGCTTAACTTAGTTCCTTACAATATCATGTTTGTTTTTACTGAATTAATATTCTCTATCCATTGTGTCGTGGTGGTGTAGTAATTATAATGTATTGCAGGCTAACTCTGCCCACAAGCAGGAGTTCGATCCTGATCAGCTCAAGGTTGACTGTCTTCCATCCTTCTGTGGTCAGTAAAATGAGGATCCAGATTATTGGGGCAATATGCTGACATTTGTAAACCACTCAAGAGTGCTGTAAAGCACTATAGAGAGGTGTTTAAGTCTAAGTACTATTGCTATAATTGTATTGCCCAGCTTTAAACATGTGTCTGCAGAATATTTAAGGTATTTGATTTTGTAGTGAAATTATTTGCACTGGATTTGTCTTGACATGGCAGGCATATGGAAAAGCTATTGTGCTTTTATTACTATCACGATGATGTGTTGCTAAAATTTATCAGTTTCATCACTAGTGTTGCTTAAAATCATAGTTTCCAGTCAGTAAATTTAATCTACTAGATTGAAAAGGACCAGATTAAAGACGCCGATCTAGATTTATATCTGAAGTGATGATTATTTATTCAAGACAAACACACATTTCCACAGGACTGATTTGAAAGTGCCTGAAAAAAGACTATCGGTCTAATCAAAAGCTAAAAGACTTAACTTGTTAAGAATAGATTTCAGAGTAAGGATAAAAGAAAATCACTTTTCCTCAATCTGATGCCTCCCCCTTCCCCACCCACTTTTATTTCCATTCCCAAATGATTGGACTTTATTAAACCCCAAAGAGGTGGACACCTAGTATGGCAAGACTGATACTAAATTGAACTTGGTCGCTAGTGGGCACTGTGTAACTTTCAGATGTGAAACCTCTGTCTACATCAGTTTTAAGATAAGCTGTCTCCTTCCTAGGAGAAATCCTTCATTGGTTACCAAAAGACCAAATTCCCTTGCAGTTTTTGTTTAGGATTAGCAGCTTTCTAGATCGACTTGATACTTATTGGTATTAGAATACCATAAATTTAAAGTTTTTAAAAAATCAAGACATAAATAGACTGTGATGTGCGTAATTAGAGACTATGTACAACTCTTTTTCCTCTGTGCAGAAAACTAGCAATCTATTGCTCTTTAGATATTTTGGAGTAAATGTCTCTTTTGCCTTTAGCCTATATCTGGAGATAATGGAAGCTGAATGTCTTAAAACTCTGGAGAGGGTGATATTTTTCTCACTGACCATCAGTAACACTTCTTATAAAAGCATCTTTGGGCTGAGATGCAGATTACCAATTTAAAAAGCATATACCTATTTCTGGAACATCTATATTACAGAGTAACGATATACCATTTCCACTGGGTCAAGTACAGATTAGGTTTGGTGCAGTGTGGCAAGAGCTACACTCCAAACATGGGCAGGACTAAAACCCTGGGAGATTATTGCTGAGAAATGTATTTGAAATTGTTAAGTATATCTAATTCCATTTAATTCTCTACTGAAGATAGATGTAGTAGCTATTCAAATAGTCAGGAAAGCATTTATTGAACTTTACTGAGGAATGTCACAATCTGAAAACAGCCCATTCTTACAAATCCAAGAGAAAGGAATATGGCTTGACTTCTGTGAAATCAGAAGTGTAATTTTTAATCCACAATTATTTAAAAAAAAAACCCACCCACATCTTCTCATGTTTCTTGTTTTATTTACAGCATACAACAATAGAGTAGTAAATACTGATGTGGAGCAAGATACGACCAATTATTTCAATGTGAAATTTATCAGAAGTATAATTTGAGTGCAAAAACTTGTAGAAGCAAAAAAAAAAAAGTACCCTTGTTGGATACCTATAAACCTTCACATCAAGTTTGGCTTCTACACTGTATTCAACCAAATGTTATTTGGTTTTGCCTCAATCTGTTCCTTTTCATAGCACCTTTCCAGTAATGGAAATTTCCACATTCTTGTTCCATTTGATTTTAGTATCAACGTTAACAGTCAAAATTGTACAATGAGAGAAAAAGAAGCTACTTAATTTGTTCTCTTGGTTGCCAGTTGGTTGCCTATTGGCAAACGGGCAGTACTTTAGGACCTATACGTCTGCACAGTAGACATGTAGGTTTACCATAAAATACAAACCTGATGTTAAGTAGTGGGCTCCAATATTTAATGTGTGTGTGTGTGTGTATGTGTACGGAAGTATGTATGTACGTATGTATGTATGTATGTATGTATGTATGTATGTATGTATGTGTATAAACACTATACAGAAGCCTGATGATGGCAGATGAGATTCTGCCAAAACGTTGCTACAACTTTAAAAGCACAACTATAATGACACGGGAAAATACCCGAAAATGCCACCACAAACCCAAAGTATGGCTAAGATGCATCGATGACACATTTGTTATTTGGCCCCATGGGAAAGAAAACCTAAACAATTTCCTAACACACCTAAACAGCACACACCCCAAAATCAAATTCACCATGGAAACGGAAACAAACAACTTACCATTCCTAGATGTACTAATCTACAAAAGAACAGATAGCACACTGGGACACACCACATACCAGAAGAAAACACACACCAACCGCTACCTCAACGCCCAATCCCACCACCACCCAGCACAGATAAATTCCGTAGCGAAAACACTAATTGCTAGAACCAAACGCCTGGCAGACAAGACACACATAAAGACTGAATTATGCACCCTGACTAAAGTACTGACAGTCAACGGCTTCCAAAAAGCAAACTCACCTGCTTGATCCACAAAAACACACTGAGACATAATGGAGACCGAGAAGGTGAACAGACTTATGGAACAGCTGTTCTGCCCTACATAAGAGGTACCACAGACAAAATCAGTAAGATACTACACAGGCATCACATCAAGACTGCCTTCAAAACAGACAAAAAAATAGCAGCCATCCTTAAAAACCCCAAAGACAAAATTGACCTGGAAAACCAAGGCATATACGAAGTTCCCTGTGCATCATGACCGGCCACATACATTGGACAGACCAATAGAAGAATAAGTACCCGCCTAGAGGAACACAAAAATGCAGTAAAAAAGCTGGAACACACCTCCTCACTAGTCCAACACATGAAAACCACAGGTCACAACATCAACTTCAATGGCACCAAAACCCTAGCCACTATAGAAAATCCCAGCTACAGAATCATCAGAGAAGCCATAGAGATTGAAAAAAGACCTGAAAGCATGAATAGAAGAGATGATTCCACCAGACTGTCAATCATTTGGAAGCCTGCACTCTCAAATAGAAAGATCTCCACACCACAAGCCAGGCAAACACCTGGGCACAAACAGATCCCCCGATACCTCCAGCTCAAACACACCCCAACCAGGCACCCAGAGGAAACCTAGCTTCCTAATAAATGATAGCTGTCCATTTACTCAGAGCCAAGCCGCACTTAAAGCCTCCAATACAGGAACACAATGTTGCCAGCCAATCAAGACACAAAAAAAGCCACAAAACAGACAGAAGATATTAGAAACACCAATCAAGCAGAACACAGCAAACTCCAAGACCAATAAACACAGACCAAGACTCCCAACCAATCAGGATGAAAAAAAAACCATTCTGGCACAGCAGTAGGCTAGCACCAAATTTAAAACAGAAATGGCTGTGAAAGTCTGACTCACAGACGAACACAATACAGAAGCCTGATGATGGCAGATGAGATTCTGTGAAAACGTTGCTACAACTTTAAAAGCACAACTAAAATGACGTGGGAAAATACCCGAACAAAGCTGAATACCATACATATAAATACCCACGAAAACTTAAGAAAACATATATGGTATGTATATATATGTATGTATGTATATGTATATGTATATATATGTATATGTATGTATGTATGGCATTTAGGTTTCTTCAGGTATTTTCCCACGTCTTAATATTTGTGCTTTTATTTTAGCAACGTTTCAGCAGAATCTTATCTGCCATCCTCAGGCTTCTGTATTGGGTTCTTTTTAATCTCGTGTGTCAGGCTTAGCAGCTGTTTTTTGTTTGAATTTGGTGCTGGCTTTCTGCTTTATTTGAATGGTTTTTTCCTCATCTTGATTGGCTGGGAGTCTAAGTCTGTTTTTATTGGTCTTCGAGTTGCTGTGTTCTTGATTGGTTGGCAACATTGTGTATGTTGATTGGCAACATTGTGTATACAACTATGTATGTGGCAGGACAAACCAACAGAAGAATAAGTACCCGCCTGGATGAACACAAAAATGCAGTAAAAAAGCTGGAACACACCTCCTCACTAGTCCAACATATGAAAGCCACAGGTCACAACATCAACTTCAATGGCACCAAAACGTTAGCTACTATCGAAAACCCCGGCTACAGAATCATCAGAGAAGCCATAGAGATTGAAAAAAGACCTAATAGTATGAATAGAAGAGATGATTCCACCAGACTATCCATCATCTGGAAGCCTGAACTCACAAACAAAAAAAATCTCTATACCACAATCCAGGCAAGGACCTGGACACAAACAGACCAAACATGCCCCAGTCAGCTACCCAAATAAAACCTAGCTTCTTAACAAACAATTATCGGCAATTCACAAGAAACCAAGCTGCACTAAGAAACCCCAATGCACAAAACACAATGTTGCCAACTAATCAAGAACACAGCAACTCGAAGACCAATAAAAACAGACTTAGACTCCCAGCCAATCAGGATGAAGAAAAAAACCATTCAAATAAAGCAGAAAGCCAGCACCAAATTCAAACAAAAAACGGCTGCCAAGCCTGACACATAAGATTAAAAAAAACCCAGTACATAAGCCTGAAGATGCATATACAAACATATATACAAACATACATACATACATACATAATTTTATATATATGTATGTATGTATGTATGTATGTATGTATGTATCTATATATATGTATGTATGCAACTCAAAACAAAAATTACATGGTTTCAAAAATGTTTGAAATGTGCCATATAGCACACAGGTTGTCCTCACTTAACGGCCCTTCAAAGTTATGACCGTGCTGAACAAATGGTATTTATGACTGTTCTCAAAGTTATGGCAGTTGCAGAGCCCTGAAGGTAACATGATCAAATTTTCGGCAACTCACCTGCACTTGCAACTGCAGTGACAAATTTTAAGAATGGTTTCAGATAATGGGGGTTCGTGGCTCTCTGAACATGTTTGTTCTCGGAAGCACTTAGTTGTACTTTTCCAAGTATAAAGTTTGCAGACTTGCCCTCTAAAAAGCTGTACGCTTGTTCCCAATGGATGATCCCGTATCCTTGAAAACAGAGCATTAGTACAATAAACACATTTTTCTATTAGGGAATGCAGAGTGGATTCTAAGCAGACAACAATGAGGCTGGCCAGAATGACAGAAGAGCATCACAGTTCCAGGAGCAAAGGCCCAGTACAGTTAGTGGATTGAAGCAATTTTTCCATATACAAACATGGGTTTGATAATGAAATCTCCCATACAAGGAAGCCCTTAGTGACACAGAAACATGTGACATGCCTTGCTCTGTCTTGTATCATCCCAAGGCCCCTTTCCCCTATTTTACTATGGCTGCTATCTCTCTAGAATGAAACTATCCCTATTTTGCATCCCTGTGGTGCCCTAAGCTCTAGTTCCTGGAATGATGGTGGACCACCATAGCCCTTGAGAAATATCCAATTCCAAAACAGTGCAAGACCTGGGGACCTCCAGATGCTAAAGTACAACTCCCAGCAGGGCCAGTGGAGAGGAATGCTGGCAATTATAATTCAGTCATCTGGAGGGTTACCAGTTGCCCCCTCTTGACCCAGAAGAATAGCTGTCAGCATTGGTGTCCTGATTTATGGGAGAGCACAAGCTATCCCCTGACTTAGCACGAAGTGCGGCATACACAGCCTAATGTATAAGGAAGATGTCAGGGAAAGAGCAGGAGCTCACCATCCCTAAAAATGGGTGGCTGTGATCAACTCTCCCATAGCTCTTTCGGTCAGATATGGGAAAGAGGAAGCAATCAAGTGGGATTCAGGCTGGTTCCCAGGAAATTCTTTAAGACTGTTAATGCTACCTCAAAGCAAGTCAAAACCCAGGATGGCAGTGGCTCAATACTGCTCCTGTGTTGCTTATAACATAATTGACACAATTAACATTAGTTTTACCCTTGGAAAAAGCATAGCAAGTACAAAAGGTGCCTGGAAACCAAAGCCACTTCAATTTTGGGTGCTCAGCAAGACAGATCATTGCTAAGTTCTCAATACAGCTGATAAAAGATAGAAGTGCGTTTGTGTTTTCCACCAGACACAGGCCTAGTGTGCTATGGCTAAAATAGGCAGGCAGCCATTGATCATATAGGTCAGGGACATCCAATCTCGGCAACTTTTAAGACTTGTGGATTTCAACTCCCAGCATGGCTGGCTGAGGAATTCTGGGAATTTAAGTCCATAGGTCTTAAAGTTGCCAAGTCTGCTTCCAGTTCTCACAATGGTAAAGGAAACCTCCTTTGCAATGTCCAACAAATTCAGGTAGCATCAATGACCAGACCCACATATTGTGCTAACCCATAGTGTGTCTCTTGTTAAATTGTGGGGATTGTTAAACCCAGAAGCAAGGGGTTTCAAACTCAAGGGTGCTTAAATCTGGCCTGTGAGGCCAGCCTGGAAATAGCAAAGAACCAGCCTGTGGTGCCTCTGGCAGCTAAAACGGGCTGCATGCAGGGGGCGGGGGGGGTACACCTCATTTTCGCCTTCCATGGCCTCCTGCAGCACTCTGCAGGTCAAAAAAAGGACCATGTGGCCCAATTTGGCTGGCAGGTGCTACAGGAGTTATCCAGCCTGCCCTACCACCTCAGCCTCCTGCCCCGCAGAGAACTACAATGCTGATTTGACCCTCGAAGAAATCCAGTTTGACACCCCCACCATAAGCCATATGGTATGTCATTAAACATGGTTACACCTACATGTTACACATGTATAATGCACAAATTTATTCCTTGCAACCTTAAACCATTTTGAATGTCTTTCCACCTTCTTTTATATACATAAATCAGAATGTACAGGCAGCCCTAATTAGGAGGCTGAAGCCATAAGGGAAAAAAAGAGTTTAATTACAGAAACAAAGCAAAGCATGGAAATTTCCTTCCAATCCTTGTTCTATTGTCTGATGCCATGTTCTTGATTTCAATACAGAAATCTCATTTAAAGGAAAATCTTGATTTGTTTTAATAGAGTATTTACACTGAAAGCGGGACAAGTAAAATGGAAAGCTGACATGGTATAAAGCAAGACACAAGCCCTGGCATCATCTTTATTTCCATAATGCTCTTACAATGCAACCTAAGCCTCATACAGATTTGCAAAACAAAAATATAGATCCACCTTTACAGAAAGAGATGCAGAAAGAGATAAAACTGATTGGCCCAGTACAGCAGCCATTTGAAGAGCCAACTTCTATCTTACCAGTCATAAGAACATCTGCAAGGCTGCCTTTCACTGACACAAAGCAGACTAGAGTCAAAATTAAACATGGATTTATCAAATTCAATCTTGTACGATGTACTCCTGTTAATCAAAGTATACAGTTCATGGCAGTAAAAGAGGTATAGATACCAATGTAACACAGACTTACTCAATTGTGTAAAGGTATCCAGGTTTGCTGATAATGCTGTAATTCACAGGTAGCATTAACAGTTATTTCATAGGAAACATACTGCACATTTTCATCATTAAAACAGCCCCAAGGGAACTTGCATTCAAAAGCAAGACAGCTTTGTAACACTAGTTTCTGGGGCAGACAAAGAGGCTGAAGTTCTCCCCGTTCAGGGTTTTCTCAAAGAATGCAAGCAACCATGGAACTTGTGCAACAGAGTTGTACCATACACCTCTTCAAAAGGCAAAGGAAGCACTCTACAACTCAGTGAGTGTATAGAGGCAGCCTGCACTATGTTAAGCATCTCCCCTGGGCCCTGGACTAGACTTTCCAAGCCAGTGATATTGCTGGACAGAAGCCCTCAGCATCTAAATCCTTGAGAGAGCTGCTGGCCAGCAAAGCCAGCCAAGGTTCTGAATGGCAGACTGTAGATTTGCGAACACCCTTTTCTTTTCCTCCCACCATGCTTATTGCTTACCTTCCATTCCTCTCCTTAACTGACCTACAATGTGAAAGCAAGGCTTCATGGGTGCAAGGACAATTAAATTCAAAACTCAGCTCCTGGAAAACGAAGCCTCGTTTGTAAAGATCACTTTTAATTAGAAATCCTAAATCTGGCCAAGAAATGCCTTCTATCTGTTCCATGAAGAGAATGTGCCAATTTATTTTAGTTTATTGCAATGCGATTTGAAATATTTTGGCATGGAAGTCCACAACTCTCTTCCTATTTAAACTGACAGCCAGATTGCAAGCTGCTACTTTTCTATCCAATAATATGTATAATACAATACAGGGGTTTTTTGAGATACTAACATCACGATCTGGTTTAAGGGGGGAAAAGCTACAAGATCCAGAGAAAAAGATGGGTGAGATATTTCAGCCCTGGCTGTAGTCTGTTGAAAAAGAATCAGGAGATGACAAAGGTGTGGACAAAGTTGTACACATTTCCCTTTAGGGCTAGCAATAATAGTCGCATTTATTCCTAATGGGAAGGGAAGAAATCTGGAGTGAATGTTTTTAAGAGTTCAAAACAAGATCTGGGGGAAATAGTCACACTGTAGAAATGGAGCAACAACACACAGAAACAGTAATTCCTGGAAGTCCCAATAAAATGCAAAATAAATTCCTTATGAAATGGCCACCCACCAAGTACAGGGATCAAGTGGATTCATTCTGAGAGCAATAAATCTATTGGTTCAAAGCACTCATTTCAAAAAAGCAATTTTTTACAAATGAAGATCATGTACAAGGAGACTATTTCTCCCAAACCAGAATTTTCAACAAAAATCTCATAGCCATCCCTTTCCCTATCTATGCATCCAATTTCATTCTGAATACATAAAAGCATTCCTTGTGGCCTTGCGAAAAGCACTCTGGGAACATCTTTAAAAATGAGAAGCTTTTCTGAAAAATAGCATTACCAAAATGAACATATGCACTGGCACAACAACAACAAAAAATATTTCATCTGGAAAATAGCTTTGTCAGGACTGCACAAAAAGGAAGGTTGGGCCCAAGGCTCAAGTTCCCCTCAGCACAGAGAGCCAGCTTTTGGCAGGAAGAACTATGAAAATAAAGGATGTGCTTTTGACAAGATGCTATGTTCCACAACATCAAAGCAACCCTCCCCACTTTTTCTAGATTAAAGTTTATTGGGCTTCACTGGAGAGCTTGTTTCCAAAGCCTCACCCTGCAGTCCATGTAGCTTAGGCACACTCATTCCTTCAGTGTTCAGCGCTCAGTTCTAGTCTGGAATCCCATTCCCAGCATTAAATGCAATGCTTGAGTGTGCCCAACCAAGTCAACTAAAGGAAAATCACAGCGATGCTATTTAGGCTCAGATTAAGCATGTGATCAACAGAGAGACTGGCCATTTCCCAGACCAGGGGTCTCCAAACATGGCAACTTTAAGCCTGGAGGACTTCAATTCCCAGAATTCCCCAGCCAATTGAAGTCCTCCAGGCTTAAAATTGCCACGGTTGGAGTCCACTGTCGTAGACAGCAAGAAACCACTTAAAAATCTTCATTTTTTCATTCTTATATATACATCTATCTACACAAACACACACACATTTGTGCATGTATGTCACGATATTAAGCTAACATGCCTAATTCAAGGCAAAAGGCAGCTACGCAAATGGAAAGTTGAAAACTGTAAGCTTCAGCTCAAATTGTTCCTTCTTAGCTTTGCTTCTGCACCTCAGCATGATCACAGGATTTCACAAGATTTTATAGAAAAATATTCATGAAAGCTGCCTCCCTTCCCAGTTTTTCCTCACCAAAGAACAATGAAATATAATTATATCCTGTAAACTCAGCATTTCCCAAATGTGGCCATTTTTTTAGATGTGTGGTTTCAACTGCAAAATTCCCCAGTGGGGAATTCTGGGAGTTGAAATCCACACATCTTCATTTTGCCAAGTCTAACAAACACTGCTACAGCTTTTAGTCCCTTTTACAGCTACCGTTTTACAAACTCCTTTGCAGCATCTCAAAAAGCCTCCAAAAAGAGGCGACAATTATAGGCAAGGCGTGGAAATGTTCGTTAAGCTTGGGCACATCCATTTTGTCTTGCCTTTTTTTTTCTTCTGCATACTATTAAGCCAAACTAGATAGCTACTATACAAAGAGGCTCGATCCAATTATGACAGCGTTTAGCACACTGAAGTGTAACAAAAGGTTCCCTCCTCCTCCACAAAAATATTGTTCTTAAAGAAATTTATGTTTATTTGCATATAGCCAAAGAAAAGTTGCCTAAGCACCGCTAAGACCTCAGCCACACTGTGATTTCTAGCAAAGAAAAACCCAACTTTGGATCCAGGCTGCGTCATGAAATTTCACCCTGATTAAAAAAAAATAATAAGGCCACGTGTTGCAAGAGCTACAACTGAAAACTAACTTACGCATCTGGGTCCAAGGCTCAGCTATCACCAAAACAAAACTATCAAACAAAATTACTGGCCTTCAGCAGATCCCACTCGGAAAATGTTACATTCAGCTGCCTCTCTGTTACATTGAGTTGTGAACAGTTCTTTTTGTAAACAGGTGAGCTGATTGTAACTTTTGTTATAAATATACATACACACACACACACACAAATCCCTACATAACAAATCATAACTAGATCCTATTGTGGCTCCCACTTCTGTAAACATTTGGCAATACGTTACACACAAACACACACATACATATATGTACAGGAAATACATACATGGATTGCTTCCAGCAAACTAATGTGCAAAACATGGCCGCCTCCCATGGAGGACCAGTGATGAGGTATAATTGTATCTGTGTGTGTTACCCGTAAGTTAGTTCAGACCTGCTGATCAGGGCTCTAGGTAGCCACAATACCTGCCCTGAATTGGCCTGGGTCTGTGCTTTACCCCCACCCGCCCACTGGCCAAGCAGCATCACAGGTAGGGGAAAGCAGCATCACATTATGGTGCAATTGCGCTGTTCACCATAGGAATTGTCCACACGATCAATTTCTTCAATGACCTTTGTGAAGATACCTTGAGTCATCTGCAGGGAAGAAAGATGGTGCCAGAGTCACTCCAAGAGAAGTTTTACAACTGTGTTTAAGAAGCAGTAAAGAACTTTCTATTTATTTGTACCCCGTCTTTGTTGTTTTACCAATAACTCAAGGCGGTGAATGTACCCAACATACCTCCCACCTCCTGTCTATGGAGATTCTCAGTCATCCAGGTCATGGTTGTCTCAAAGGTGCTTTTTTCAAGAAGCAATTGGACTTTGTTTTTCTTTGAAGACCTATCTTATCAAGGAAGTTTCTTCAGTTCTGACTGGATGGTGGAGAATGGAAGGATTTATACTCCTTGCAGACACCTTGTCATTTACATTCTTTTAAAGAGTCTTTGAGGCCATATGTGTCCTCAGGGTCATTTGAGTCATGCAAATGGGTGTGAAGGTGTAGAGGCTTCTTGGAACTGTTGAAAGGACTGTGTTGTAAACTGGAGATAGATGATGTTGTATCCTTTCCCATCTGTTGAGAGAGGGCTGTTCGATTTTGACATAGATGGCCTCTTTGACCCCTCTTTCAAACTAACAGTCCTCTCTGTTCAAAATGTGGACTTTGCTGTCTTCAAAAGAGTGGCCTTTGTCTTTTAAATGTAGTTGGACTGCTGAATCTTGTCCTGATGAGTTTGTTCTCCTCTGTTGTGCCATGCATTTAATGAAGTGGTCCAGTCCAAACAAGAAAGTCCAGTTGCCTCTTGAAAAAAGCACCTTTTGGACTCCTTCCTCCTGTTTTCACTACAACAACATCCCAGTGAGGTGAGGTGGGTTGAAAGAGAGTGACTGGCCCAAAGTCACCCAACTGACTTTCATGGCTAAGGCAGGAGTAGAACTCACCATCTCCCAGTGTCTAGCCTGGTGCCTTAACCACAATACTCATAACATTACTGACCTCTTGTCACACTGAGTGGTATTGAGTTGGTGCTCTGCTATTTTGGTGGGAAGACTAGGTATCTCTCCTATTTTGAAGAGACAACAGAGAACAATCTCCCTCTTTTATCCATTAGAGCAGGGTGTTTTGCCAACATTTTGGACCTCAGGGCCAACCAATTTCATAATTTTAGATCCCAGGGACCACTAAACAGTTCTGTGGGTGTGGCCTGATTTGTGGGTGTGGCTTGGTTGTCATATGACTGGCTGGGCATGGCTTATATGTAAGTATAAATATTTATATAAATATTGAATTTTTTTTATAAAAAGAGCATCTTTACCCAAAATCAGACAAAGCAGGCAGGCAGATTGAGTTGCTCACAGAATCATAGATTCATTCAGAGATCTATCTATCTGCCATTGGCTAGCTCAGTCTGTCACATAAAATTTGTTAGCAAACAAACTCACAAAATTAATTCACAACATACCATGCACGTAAATATTTAATTGTTTTGGAAAAAAGAGCAATTTTTACCCAAAATCAGGCAAAGCAGGCAGACTGAGTTGCTCACAGAATCATTCAGTGATCTATCTGCCATCAGCTAGCTCAGTCTCTCAAATTTGCTTGCTGTGAGTCTGCACTGAATTTGCTTGCAAGCAAACTTTCAGTCCTAAGGGAGGCTCAGCTATGCTGAGCTGAAGATCTAAAGACTAGCTAGAAAGCAAGAAATCCAACTATTTGCTGCTTCCTAGCTAATCTAAATCTCCCAGAACAGCAGAACAGATGATGGTCGGAAAAAGGAAAAATAGCAATTTAGCATGCAAGTTTACAGGGTTAGGAGTGAGTGAGCGGGGAAGGTTCCCGCAAGCCATGTGGGCGGCACAGACTTGTGTTTCTGCACAGCCTGGATTAATTGCTTTGTGGGGGTGTTCTGGGGGTAAGATTTCTCTGCAGCCCACCAAAATTTTCTCACAGCCCACCAGTGGGCTGTGGCCCACTGGTTGGCTACTGCTGCAGTAGAGGGCATTAGTTTTGTGCCTGTGTTTGCCTTTAATTGGTGAAATTACGAAGAAATATTTTAAAAAAGAACAAGGTTATCTGCTTGTATTTAGACATTGGGACAAAGAAGAGTCTTAGCTACCGCGTTTCTCATAAAATAAGGCCGGGTCTTTTTTTTTTTTGAGCCCCCCAAAAATGGCTAGGATGTCTTTTCGGGGGTGACTTAATTTCCTCCCCCACACGCACCCCAACCTAGAGTGCCCCATGCACAGTCACCTCTCCACACGGCTACTTCTATCGGCTGATGGAAGCTTCCCGAAGGCAAACTCACCAGCCGCTTCTATCAGCCGGTAGAAGTGGCCTCATGGAGAGTTGAGTGCACATGGGCCACTCTAGGTGGCGGTGCATGTGGGGGAGGAAATCTATCAGCCGGTAGAAGCAGCCTCAGGGCGAGCGCCCACACACACTCCCCTTGCCACGAAGCCGTTTCTATCGGCCAATGGAAGCTCCCCAAAGGCAGAGTCAGCAGCCGCTTCTATCGGCTGGTAGAAATGGTCTCGGGATGAAGTGAGTGTGCGTGGGGCACTCGTCCTGAGGCCGCTTCTACCAGCCGATAGAAGTGGCTGGTGCCTCTGCCTTCGGAGAGCTTCCATCATCCAATAGAAACGGCTTTGTGGCAAGGGGAGTGCACATGGGCATTCGCCCCTGGCCGCTTCTAACAGCTGACAAGCGGCTGGTGACTCTGCCTTTGGGGAGCTTCCATTGGTTGATAGAAATGGCTTTGTGGCAAGGGGAGTGTGTGTGGGGCGCTCCTCTTAAGGAGTGCTCCGCGGGCAGCCACACCTCGCCCCGAAGCGGCTGGCGACTCTGCCTTTGGGGAGCTTCCATCGGCCAATAGAAACAGCTTCATGGTGAGGGGAGCGTGTTTGGGGTGCTCCTGTCAGGAGCACTCCATGGGCAGCCACACCTCGCCCCAAAGCGGCTGGCGACTCTGCCTTTGGCGAGCTTCCATCGGCCAATAGAAACAGCTTCATGGTGAGGGGAGCGTGTTTGGGGTGCTCCTGTCAGGAGCACTCCATGGGCAGCCACACCTCGCCCCGAAGCGGCT
Organism: Laticauda colubrina; assembly: GCA_015471245.1. Lineage (NCBI taxonomy): Eukaryota > Metazoa > Chordata > Lepidosauria > Squamata > Elapidae > Laticauda > Laticauda colubrina. The sequence continues at coordinate 26,355,681 of BLBF01000033.1, forward strand.
GGCGACTCTGCCTTTGGGGAGCTTCCATCGGCCAATAGAAAGGGCTTTGTGGCAAGGGGAGTGCACGTGGGTGTTTGCCCTGAGGCCGCTTCTACCAGACAATAGAAGCGGCTAGCGACTCTGCCTTCAGGGAGCTTCTATCGGCCAATGTTCTATCAGTAGTAGATTCCGGTATTCTAGCTTGGGCTACATGCAGGGCACTCCTAAAGGCAAGTTTTCTCCCCCCCTTCCCCCCATTTCTCTTCACCTCGTGTAGTTTTAACAAACGATGTGAGAAATGGCGGGAAAACACATGGATTAAATAGGCCTAAATTTTAGGGGCAGGGCTTAATTTCACCTCATGCCTAGAAATCATGCTGGGCCTTCCTATTGGTGGAGGCCGTATTGTTAGAGAAACACGGTACTCTTTTCTTCAAGGTGGAACTCAACCCATGCACTCATTCTGTTCAAAATTAAACCTGTGAAAAATCCTTAGTCTGTTGCAGAAAGCACAATGAATTGACAGGGACATTTGAAGTGGCATTTTATGGCTTTTAGATCTTATCCCCCCCTCTTTAATTTAGGTGAAATCAAAGTCATACCTGGTTTTCTTTTGCTGAGGATTCCAAAAACACAGCACCCCATGAATCAGCAAGTTTCCGGCCTTCATCTGTCTTTACCTGACGACTAAAAATAAGGGAGTAATTAAACAAAAGAAAACAAAACCTCACCAACACTGTCATACTGTAGTCAACTTCGGGGGTGTCACACAGTTTCTATTTTTCTTTATCAAACTTGTATGACACCCATCTCGCCAAAGACAACTCTATAACTTTTATGGACATATTATAACCACAATAGCAGTAGCTTATAACCTGGTGTACTTTATATACAATATATAGGAAGTTTTCACATGTACAATAACTGTCCCTTTATTCTTATTGCAGTAAATTTCTTTTGTATTTTTTGTACTTTTTCTTGCTTGTTTTCTTCTCTGTGTACCTTGGAATTATGTTAACATCCGTGCTCTTTGGTGTACAGTCATGTCGGCCACGTGACCATTGAAGTATCTTTGGACAACACTGGCTCCCTCGGAAATGAAGGGAGTGCTGCCCCCTAGAGTCGGACTTGACTGGGAAGGGAAAACCTTTACCTTTACCTTTTTAGTTATCCGATATTGCTTGTTAAAATGTAATTAAAAACAATCACAGCATAAAAATCATAACAGATCAATACTACTGTAAGACTTCCCTACCCTATTTTCTACTCAGCATAAGCCGGTTTGTAAACACCCAAATCCTATTCTTTCACTTAGTGCTAATTTTCAAAAATCTTGTATCCATAAGAATTGAGTTAAAAACAATGCAGAGATAATGACTATATTAGCTTATGGTAGATAAGAAGCCATGAGAGTTAAATACAATAATAGATTGTTAACAGAAGGCTTTGAAGTTTAACTTTGCTGTTGGTTCTTATACATAGTTGTTAACCAGTTTGTTTTTATACATAGTAGATGGATGACAGGTCAAATTGGTTGTAAATAAATGTAGAAGTTTACACATTTGGGGCCTGCTTCCCAGGGATGGGAGGAACTATTACGCAATATATTTATCAGTATTCTACTAGAGTGGATAAGATATGTTTGTGTTTCTGCCTTTGCTCTTTTAATGCATATTTTCCTGTTTAATATTTTGTCTATTTTTGTTGTTTTGGTAAAATTTATTTTTCTTTTTTTTTTAAATTTGTATTTTACCTTAACTCTCTGAATAAAATAAAATTTAAAAAAGCAATGTACCTATTTTTTTTCTCTAGATACAAACATTTCAGAAACATACAGCCCTATCCCTAGAGCATGATCCACCAGAGTTTATTATTATTTACAAAAGGGGCCAATTAAGATAAAATTCTCCTTTGGAATGGCAGGAATGAGGCTGTAGCCACTGGTACATACAGTGTGCTATTCATAAAATCAGAAAAATGTTTCTGCACAGGAATGTCAAGTCGAAATAAAAATATGTAAAATTTGAGAAATGATTTTCAGGATTATTAAGGAAATTAAAGTACATCCTGGCAGAGGGCAATGACAACATTTGCTTGTCATTTAAAAGTTTGCTTTTAAAAATGCCAGGAGAGATTAGAATGTATGTGAGGGAATGGAAGAAGGAAGCCCATTTAGGAATAAGTAACAAAAATTACACCCCCATGGCTTCCGGTTTGAGCTCTGTGAGGCTTCGATCCGTGCTGGCCGCTGGAGCACCCCAAGTCGGCTGGTTTCGGGGCTGAGCCACCCTGTAGAGGTGATAAAGAAGGGGGAGACTGCCTTCAGGGTTGAGGAGAGCCGCATCTCTCCTCTCCAGCTGGCCATTACTCCCTTTCCCGAAGGCGGCTGTAGTGGTGGTCAGAAATGGCCACCACAAAGAAGAACTCGACCAGAAAAGAATGTGCAGCAGGAAGATAAAAAAAGAAAGTTTTGGTTGACCAGGACAAACAGCAAAAGCAACAAATAAGGTACCCTGGAATTTAAATTTAATAACGTTGTTCCCAAAGAAGATTTCGAAGCTGCGAAGGAGAGAGAGAAGGGAAAGGATTAGGTTTTTTTTTCTTCCCTTCTTTATACTGACAGCTAAGAGACTTAAGCAAGAAATTGAAAAAAATCCACTTTGACATTAAATAGGCATCTAAGCTGAAAATAAAAGTCAAAGGGAGAATAAAGATTTCTGGATATTTAAAAGTTTTTAAAAAGCAGGAAAGGAGGAAAAAAAATAATAAAAGGGCAGGATCTGGAAAAATGGAGGAGACTGCCTGGAACTAAGGAATGGAACTGTAATTAAAAGGAACTGACAATGAAATTTTAAGCAAGAAGAAACAGCCTTGGATTATTTGGATTACTTGGTGATTTTTGGTTTTTGCATCTCGATGACTAAAATTAACCGGGTGGTTGTTTAAAGGTTTTTAAAATGGTATCACTCTTAGAAGAACTGAAAATGGAACTTAAAAAATGGAAAGAAGATGTACAAGAAGGGAGAAGTTCTTTTAGCTTCGTGTTTCAATTCTTAAAAATCGAGATCTGGAACTATGAGAAACAAGAAAGGCTTGCAGAACAAGAAGATTGGGACAAAGTAGAGGCCATCTTCAATGATCAAATAATTTTAAGCGGGGGGTAAAAGGGGGGAAAGAGAGTGAAAGGTTTAAGACTAGAAAAAAACCAAAAAGAAGAATTTGAAAGATAAGTATAATATTAGAAAACAACAGAAGAGGGGATTATAGATGAGAGAGTTAGAAGTAGAGAGACAAGGGGGTAAAAAGGGGAGGGAGAAGAAGAGGGGGAAGAAGGCAAGGAAAAGAAGTTGTAAAAGACAGAAACAAGAAATGGAGAAACAGGGAAAAGATATAAGGATTGTAACCACAAGTTTGTTTAGAGATAATGGGTGAAAATTTAATTGCAAAAGGGATTCTGCAAAGGTACATAAGATGGCATTGTTATGTTAAAAACAGAAATAATTTTAGAAAATATGATTAAAATGATGGATAAATATTTACTGCAAGGTAGTTGAATGTTTGGTAACAAATAAATGAATTAAAATGATTGAGAGAATTAAATGGGAACATTTTTAATTATTAGTAATGATTTATAAAAATATAAGTGAGAAATATGGAAAAAAAAGAATTAACTATGGAAAGTTTATAAGTGTTCCCAAGGAAGTATGATATTTAATTGAAAAGAAATGTTAAAGATGTTAAGATTTTAATGAATATTAATGATAAAATTGAATTGGAATGGAATGTGTGTTTTATTTACATATATATAATTTTTTCCTTTTAATAATACAGTGTGTATTTTAAGAATGTACCAAGCAGAATTCGACTGGAAATTATGTATTATATTGAATGCTATAATCTTAAAGGTATACATTGAAGCTTAAATAAGAGTTTGAATGGATAAAATTAAAAGATATAAAGGTGTCATACTCCAATTGGTAACTACAGGGAAAAATTTGTTTAATAAGAAAAGATAATATAAAATTGAAACAGGACAAACAAAAGTATAAATATAATGATTTGAATTGAGATGAGATAATTAAAATAAAGTTGAGAAAATTAAAAGAGGGGAAAAACTATGTAGAAAATATAAAACGGTAATAAAATATGGAATAGAATATAAAAATGAGCATGAAATTGAGTTTGGTGTCTGGATGAAGAAGTGATAACCTAGGACCATGCTATTTTCAAAAAAGATGTTTTATTTGTGTTTTGTTTTTGTGAAAACCCAAATAAAATTTTCAAAAAAAATAAAATAAAATTACACCCCCATGTTCCCGTGCACTGCAATTTTTTTGGCAAACATGCTACAAAACTTTCAAAATTCTTCCAGGAAGGTTATCTGCTATGATTCTAGAGTGCAGACTCCTTTAGAAAGAAAAAAATGACTCAGATTACAACCAGTCTTTTAAAGAGATTGAAGATATCTCTATTCTTATACCTCAGCTATCATTTATTAAGCAATAGACAAAAGTTCTTACCTTTCTAAGGACAGATCAGCTTTATTGCCAACAAGAACTACAGGCATCCTGTCAAATGAAGAAGGAATATTTCTAAAAGTTGCTTCTTGTAATGCTAAACAGAAAAGACATCCCCCTTCACTCACAACTTCCACAGTCATATGTATAAGGGAGGGTCACTTGCTTGTAACTTAATGCAACAATTCTGCCTATGGCTGGGATAGTTCTGAATTTTTGGTTGCATGGGGTTGCAATTGAAAGCACAGGTAGACCTCGACTTACCACCACAGTTGGACCCAAAATTTCTGTTGCTAACCAAGGCAGTTAACTGAGTTGCACCAGATTTTGCAATGTTTTTACCAAAGTTATTAAATGAATCACTTCAATTGTTAAATTAATGACATGGTCATTAAGCAAAATCTGGCTCTTCCCTACCCCACCTATACTTATCAGAAACAGACTGAGAAAGTCACAGATGGGGATCACATGAACTCCAGGATATTGCAACCATCTTAAAATATATATGCAGGTTGCCAAATGCCCAAATTCTGTGCAAGGACAGATTGTAAGTCACTTGTTTCAATCTTGCTGTAACATCCAACTGTCACTAAATGAATATAAGTCAAGGACAATTTGCATTTTCCAATGTACCTTGCCTTTATCTAAAATGAACCTACTTTTTAAAAATAGACCTGTCATTTTCCATGTTCTACGCCCGTGATGGTGAACCTATGGCACGCATGCCACAGGTGGCACGCAGAGCCATTTGTGTGGACCCATGAGCCCCAGCCAAACTTACCTGCACTGTGCATGCATGCACTTCCCAGCTGATTTTCGGCCTGTTTGAGACCATTTTTGGCCTCCCAGAGGCTCAAGGGAAGCCTCTGCAGCTTCAGGAGGCTGAAAAACGGGCCTTCCAGAAATTCCGGAAGTGAACGTTTTCATCCTCTGGAGAGCCTCTGGAGCCTGGGGGAGGCCGTTTTTACCCTCCTGAGGGCTTGAGGGAAGCCTCTGCGGTCTTTGGATGCCAAAAAATGGGGCTGTTTCGGCACTTCTGGAAATACTTGAAGTGCCAAAATGGGCCCATTTTTTGTCCTTCTGAAACTGCAGAGGCTTCCCTCGAGTCTTCAGGAGGGCGAAAAAGACCTCAAACAGTCCAAAAATCAGCTGAGAGGTACACACCTACACAGTGCAGGTAAGGAGGGGGGTCACGCGTGCATGCATGGTGGGGAGAGCATTGCATTGTGGGTGCCGGCAAACACGCACTTTCAGCACATTACAACAAAAAGGTTTGCCATCACTGTTCTATGCTTACTCCCTGATGTAAAAGTTTCACAACCTTTGTACATTTTAAGACATGCAGACTTTAGCTCCCAGAACTCCCCAGCTAACAGGCTGCTGGGGGATTCTGGGAGTTGAAGTCCACACATTTGCAATTTGCAGAGGTTCTGAAACACTGGAGAGAGAAATGCCATGTGAACATGCTCAGAGGAATCCAGTTCTCAACTGGTAACATGACATTCTATGCAAAAACTTTGTGTTATATAAACCTAAAAATTGTCATCATTTAGAGGTGGCTTATTGTACTAATGTTGTTCAGTCTGGAATCTATTTCTGGGAAAGAATCCGGAGTACACAAGTTAACATTTCCAGATGTTTACACAGATATGGCAAGCCACCAAACCCTTCCCTACCCCATCCTTTCAGACAAGAGTTCCCTGGTAATATGCTTGCACATCTTGCCTTAAGAGTTGCATCCCTTCCTGACCTGCCATGCTAATCTTTACCTTGTCTTCCCTCTGCTTTCGTGTAACTTGCTGTGCAGGGACTTCACCACCTGAAAACTGGGAAAGGCAAGAAAGAAGATCAGAAGAGCTTTTTATATCTTCAATGTGAGCCAAGGATTACTAGAAAACATTGTAAAACATTATCCCTAAAATGCCCCTTAGGGATAGGAAGCCATTACCCAGTATTTGTGTATTTGAATGCATTTGATTAGAAGATTTTAAAAAAATACTAAACGAGCATTTCAAGGTGACTAAAAAACAAGACTGGGTGGTATATGAACACAGTATTCCAGTTAGACAAACCTGGGCTTAAAGAGACTAACAAGGCCATTGTTCCAAGCCTTTAATGTCTTTCCCAAACCCATTTCTGTGCACTTGCAAATACAGGTAGCCCTCAAGTTATGGCAACTAGGTTCAAAATTTCCATTAATAAGATAATTGCAAGATAATTGTAAAATTGCCCCATTTTACGACTTCTTGCCAGAGTTTCATAAGTGAATCACTGCAGTTAAGTTAGTAACACGATTGCTGAATGAATTTAGCTTTCCCCATTGAGTTTGTTTTTCAGAAGGTTGCAAAGGGCAATCATATGACCATGGGATACTTTAATCATCATAAATACATGCCAGCTGCCAAGAGTCCAAATTTTGATCATCTGACTATGGGGATGCTGCAACAGTCGTAAGTGTGAAAAACGCTCCTTTTTTCAAGGATGTTCTAAACTTCGAACTAAATCACCAAACTAATGGTTATAAGTCAAGGACTACCCAAATTAGGGGATGGACTTCATTGTTTCAAGACCTTTACAGCAAGGGTCCCCAACCCCTGGTCCATGGATTGATTCTGGGCCGCAACATGCCAGCAAGTGGGTCACGCCAAAAAGCAAAACAGCATCTGCAAGATATTCAAGTAGCATGCAAAACCATGCCTCCTTTGGTCAAGATAAAAATCTTGCTCCGTGGCACTGGTCCCTGGTTCTCAAAAGGTTGGGGGCCACTGCCTCACAGAATTCAGGCAATTCCCTTGTTTTCATCATTACCTCGTTGTCCAACTGCCTTGTGTCATAATCAGGCTCTATCTGTGCCTTCTTACCTTCTGAGGGATGTGACAGAATAGACCAGCACGTAGCCATGGATGCCAATGATAAATGAGTGAGGCAAGATAGTGTATTCATCCTGGACAAAAAAAAAAAAAAACAGAAGAAGAAAAGTCTCTATCACTCTATGACAGGGGTACTCCAATCTCTGTTGGGAATTGGGTTGCGCAGCTATTGGTGAATGACAGGTAAGCAATTGAAACCGAAACTATACTCCCCTTCCCCCCCAGTGCATGGAATCATTGTCTTCCATGAAACCAGTCTTTGGTGCCAAAAAAGCTGGGTACTGCTGCTCTGTGAGATTGCTGAAAGATACCAACTAGGGGGAAATTTTAATTCAGGAACGGATCATTTCTAATGCTGAGTGCATATATGCTTTTCTGAATAAGTAGTTTGTCAAAGTGGAGTTTTATGTCAGCGGATATTGAAGCTCTGAGGTGATTGCTTGACACTCAAGGGACATTAGCAAAGTTCAGATTGATGAATCGTAAAGAGACATCACCCCTCTCATCCCAATTACAACTCCCAAGCAAGCAACATGAAGATGCAAGCTGTTTATCTCTTATAATAGATGATGAGCAGGGAAAGCCACACTCCCGTTTGCACATGAAACGATGGAAAGAAGAAAAAAAGAAATTACCTGTCCTGCGGTGTCCACAAGCTGCAAGTGGAATTCATCTTTTCCCACCATCAACATTTTGTTGTAAGCTTTAAAAAAAGAGAAAGAAGAAAGATGTTACTTGAGCTTTTCTGATCCCTTCCTAAAAGCCAGCAACATCCTGAGTTTCTCTGCACGAGTCATTTTTATTTTGTTACCTTTCACTTTTTCCTTCAGCCAGAGCCAGCCTTGGTCTAGAACTGCAGGTAGTTCTTGACTTATGACCACTTGTTTAACAATCTATGGGGCCCTGGGTGCTCTCCGAGCTTGGTAGTTCTCTCACAGATGTTTCATTACCAAACTAGTTAACATCATCAGTGCTACAAAGGAGTGGTATTTGTTCTTATTTTTGCATACTAGCAGTTTGCCCTATCAGTGTTGGGGGAGAGTTCTTGGGGGTTCCTTAATTGTTTAACAATTGTTTGAAGTTATGAAGGCCTCAGGAGGCATGTTTTATAGCCTGTAAAGCACTTTTATCATAAAATATTATACTTATCCTACTAATTGTCACAACCACATTTCAAGCACTTGGTAACCTGTTCGCACTTATGGCTGGTCGCCATCCACAATCATGTGATTGTCATTTACAATCTTCTCTGCCGGCTTCCCCAAAAAATCAATGGGGAAGCCATCAGAGAGGATTGCAAGGTTACAAGGAAGCCAGCAGAGAAGGTTGCAACCTGCTGAGAGAACTCCCTCTTGTGTTAGATTAGATGAAAGAACTGCCAGATTAGGGGAACTGACCTTGCAATTGCAATTACACTTAGACTTATATACCACTTTATAGTGCTTTACCTCTTTAAGTGGTTTTACAGAGTCAGCATATTGCCCCAAACAATCTAGGTCCTCATTGTACAGACCTCGGAAGGATGGAAGGCTGAGTCAACCTTTAGCCAGTGAGACTTAAACTGCCAAACTGCTGGCAGCCAGCAGTCAGCAGAAGCAGCCTGCAATGCTGCATTCTAACCACTGCGCCATCGAGACATCCTTAAACGATGAAGATCACAGCTCCGTTTCCACACCTCGCAGAAGAGGTTCCCTTCTGTGCATGAAGGGACCCCCTTCTGCCCCTCTGTGCACTCCTTTAGGGTGAAGAAATGTGACTTAAGATCACACCCTCCATTCTACATTTGGAATGCTTTGTAGAGTTACAGGTCCAAGCAACCTGTGTACATTGGAAGAGTTTTCAAAACTATTATAAGAATGACACCCAGTTGCAAAATAGCATGAGATGGCTTTTGGAGAAGAGTTCTGCCTAGCATCATCTGTGTGTGTGTATCAACAGCTAGAGAAAACAAATATAAGTGGAGCAATATACACACATTGCTGGGCCCTGAAGCCAACCAAGGCCCCCTGGTCTGTGGTACCTTGCAAATACCTTTACACACTGTAACCAGTCAAGGCCTTCCAGCCCATGGAAAACTTGTATACACTAATGAGCCTGCAACCAGCAGAAGTCTCTCCTGCTTCATAGCAGTTTTGCTTAATTTGATGACTCTTGCAGGGCCTTATGAGCCAGGAAACAAGTTGGGGTACCAGGACCTCCTCCAGCCCAACAGGGAAAGCTGTGATTGCAATTGAGTGAAATGGTCATGGGGATGTCTCGCTTAATGACCACTTAACTCAACAATTGAAATTCCAGGTCCAATTTGGTTGTAAGTCAAAGTCTACTTGTAGGCTTGACAGCTTTTTCCTTCCCTAAGGTTTGCACTTATTCTGTTTTCTACCACCAATAACAGGCTGGGGGAAGCCCCTTCTTCCAATGAGAGCCATTGGAAGGAAATCTCTCATCCAACAGAGGCACTCAAAAGAGAGCAAGCAAGCAAATAAATAAGTAAACAAACAAATACCAATCAAAAGAGTTTTTTGCTGATACCTCTTGCTGATTCACAAGCCAAAGCAATTGTGTTGCAGTTATTGTTTGCAAAGCATGGTAGAAATTAGCTACCTTTAGTTGTAGCTGATGTTTCCGAAATTGGCAAAGCAATTGCAATTGCAATAAATCTTCAGCAGAAACTGACATGACAACGTGTCAGCTGTAAGAATTTATATTGGCAAGAAAGAAGGCCCACACATTCTGGTTGCAAAGTGAAATGATGGGGCAATTGTCTAGTATCTCCTGAGGGTGTCCCATTTAATTAAAATTAAGGGGGCTTGAGTGACATATTCAAGGATTTGGAGAAGCCACTGTAATGCAACAGATTGGCAAAGAAGAGAGGATCAAAATTATGTTTATAAGAGAGGATCAAAATTACAATGTGGCACTCTATTCAGTGGAGAGGCAGCTAATGGGACTGAAATGTTTTTACTACTTCCCTTGTATAAATAATGTTCAATTTATGAGAAATTAGGCAAATGTACACACGCATCTACTCTTTTAACAATTTATTGCTAAATTAGCTGTGCTCCAGTAAATGCTTTCATTAGTTAAAACTTCCCCTCTCCACCTGTGATCCTTAAGCCACCAGAAACTAAATTAACTATTTCAGTGAACAGAACAACAGATTTATCAGCAAACCTGCTTTCCAGCCACCTAAATTTGTTCTTTGAATAAAATGGGCGGGAAGGGCAGCCCCCTACAAAAACAGGAAAGGACTGGTGTGCAGGGGAAAAGGTTTGTGGCAAAGCAGGAAATGAGCGCAGAGGTACTACTGAATCTTTGTTCATCAAAAGAAAACAAATACTCTGAGATGTTTAACACCCTGCCCCTCAAAAAACTTATTTTTTTTCTGATTTTAGTAAAATTTGAGAAATGGCAGATACGTTCTTTTCTGATATATACATGTGGTTGTGCTAGAGTCCTATACACTTGTAACCAGCCTCATACCTTCCCAGTCTCAGCAATCAAATTAGTTCACACTTAGAACTGTGTTAAGTAAATTTTCTGTTTGACTCTGCTCAAAATTGTTTTGATTGGGCAGGAAGAGAGAAGGTTCTTCTTTCCTACGTGCTGGACTCTTAAGAATTTAAACTTTGGGAGAATGCAGGGGCTTGGCAAAAGAATAAAAGGACAGGACACATCCTATTTCTCCGTGATCAGTACCAGACTGTCCCCAACAGATTCCATTTCATGTGCATGAAACATTAGCTAGTTTAATCTCTCTTTTGAGGACATTCTACTTGGGCACGCATCAGATATCCTAGAACACTAAGTTCACTCTGCCCACTTCCAAGTTAATGGATACAGGCCCACAGTAATTCCTGCTCAATGAAATAATGTCTGAATGACTAGACAAAAGCTGCTCTCCCTTTACACATCCCATCACGGTTTTCCCCAAGTCTCCCTTCCATAGTCCCAGCCACCTGGAAGTCTGGGATCTAACACATCTGGAAGGCATCCAGTTATGGAAAGTTACTTTAATAGTATGAATAAGAATTTCTAATTGTAGGAATAGTCATGGAATATGATAATAGTATTATGTGGTGTTCTGAGATGGTTGGGTATTCTTAAGAAAGATTGGAAAGACAAAAAAAATGCATCCCCATCATTCTTAAACATTATAAACATGTTCTTTGCTTTAACCAGGTCAAAACATCATGAACTCATCATCTGAAGAACCTGCAGCTCTAGAAATTTCTATCCTGTGAATATGTAAACTATTCCCAGTGAATTGCAAGGCAGAGCAGGAAAATTCCCTGCAAGCAATAGAAGGAAGATATGGTGTGAATGGGTAGAGGTGTAAGTGGCTACAGACTCTGGTGCTGAAAAGCCTGGATATCAGGGGTGGGATTCAACCGGTTACTACTGGTTCGGTGAGAATGCGTTTTGCGCATGTGCGCCTACTACGCATACATGTGGTGTAGAGCACTTCCCCAAAAAGCTCAGCTGTGACACCTGGATAGCTGACAAGCGCTGTGCACAGTGTTTGAAAATCCTGTTCTTTCCTGCTTTTTCAACCTCAGCTGTGCCGCGCAAAGCAGCTGAGGTTGAAAAAGCAGGAAATAAAGGACAGCCAAGAACCTGGGTGGGTAGGTGGACTAAAGAGACAACCAAAAGGTCGTCACACCAAACTAGTTCAGTGTTTTCAGCTCTTCAGAGCTACCGGTTCTATAGAACCAGACCGAACTGTAGCATCCCACCTCTGCTGGATATATGTAATACATTTGTTTGAACATAAAACCTTGGGAGGGATTCCACTGTGAATTTTGTGTAAGACATAAACAGAGCTTCTCTTGTTTTTCTTTTCTCTTGTCCATTACCACTGGTTTTCCTTTCATCTCCACCACCCACATGCATTTTCCCCTTCCCTTTGCCAAACCACTATATCCCTTCTCTTATTGGAATGTTTTACTCCATTTACGGTCTCTGCTGGAAGGAAATCCCATAATCTGCTTTATAATTGGGACATCTTATTTTATAAACAATTAATTAAACAAATTAATTATTAATTCACTGTACATATACATATTTTGAATCCCGGCTTTCATTTATGGAGAACAGGTGCTGGCAGATACAGATATACACCTGCCAATGCATATGTAAGTATGCTGGAGCCATTTACTGGGAGAAAGAATCTTGAGGATTGGATTTAGCGAGAGATGGCAATTGTAGGTTGGCATGAAAGGGAAGTAGCACATGCAGAAGATATGTGTATTTCTCCCTGTTTATTAACCCTTTGGGGATCAGGGTCATCTTCCTTTCAAGCAAACACAATGCTAACATGAATAAATTTTCTTTACACTTGCCAATATAGCTTTCCTTGGCATGGAATCAAGGTTATGCAAGCCAACTGTACTACTGATCAAGCCCTACCTCTCCCTAACATATTTTCTTCCCAGTAAGGAAGAGGAGAGACATATTTCTAATAAAAGCACAGCAATAGCACACTTACTGCTTTCCACAGTGGGGTCATAGCATTCCAGAAATTCCCCATCAATGAACTGGTGAGCAAGAGATGTCTTACCTGAAGAGGAAAGATGGCAAAGAAAATTATTGCTGTGGAGATTTATTGGTGATGAAGAATATAATTTAAAACAATAGAAAACATTCATTTCACTCTGATCACAGCAATGAAAACTGCCCGTTCAGGGTAACAGGATAAAACTGCAATTATTAAGATTAACATATCCAAACAGGAGAATTAAACAAAAAATTGTGTACGTTCCATACCAGATTTGAGGGTCTGCCATGAACATGCTTTTTAAAAAAAATATCTACTAGATATGAACAACTACAAGCTTTAAATTTATTTAGAGTATCAGAAATGAGAAAAACCCAGAGGTCTGGCTGCAGAACTACTAATTGTCCCAAGTATTGTATTCCAGTAGTGTAACTTAAGCCCAGGAGAAGGAATCATATTGTGCTTAAAGAATGGTAATCAATCCCAGTAGTTCCAGATCAGTCACCAGTTCAAACCTCTTGGAGCCCATGTTATCAGATGCAGGCAATTTGTATCATTTAATAGGTAAAATTGTGTTTATTCCTGTCCTCACTCCTTCACATTTCTGATTTTAAACACTGGGAGCAAAAAGTCATGAAATTCAAAAGCTGTAGCACGCAGAGAGAACATGCTACCCATATCCCAATGACTGATTAATTAATCTGATAGACTGATTATAATTAAAATCAATAGACTGATTAATTAAGTAATTAAAAAAAATGACAGTAAACTTAATCAAGAAAGAGCTGTGTCTTATAATTCTATTGTATCAACGCAACAAGGGTAAGGAATTTCTTTTTCCAATGGAAAACTGTCAATATTACAGTGACTTGGAATTTTATGCCATCTATAATGGTGTACTTTTTTACTGGTAACATCTTCCCCTTTAATTCCTCTTAGGAAGCACTTAAGCTATCCTGTCATATCATGAATTATATTTGGAATTTCAATTTTCAAAGATTTAACATCAAAATAAGTATGAAGGCTATGTCAAACAGTTTTTTACATATATTTTGCTGCATTTCCAATACTGATCGCTCTTTGGTAATAGATAAGTACCCTACTATACTGTGCTGCATACCAGTATTACATATGAATATACCCAAGTAGTCTATGCTGCTCTCTCTCTGGAAAATTAGTTTTGGACATATCATAGTTGAATACAGGTAGATGAGGTTTATGTAGCATGCTAAATCTAAATCCCAGATTTATAACTACAACTGCTGAATTTACTATATGATATTGTTTTTTATCAGGCATTTATTCCTTTATAAGTAGCCCAAGGCAACAAACATTCCTAATACTCCCTCCTTCTCCTATTTTCCCCAAAACAATCCTGTGAGGTGAGTTGAATTGAGATAATATGGTTGGCCCAAGTCACCAAGCCAGCTTTCATACCTAAAGTGGGACTAAATTCAGTCTCTTGGTTTCTCTTATCATGATAGCCTAGTTCAGGTAAGACCACAGCTAGGATCTGATATTAAACAACAAACTATTTAACTTTGCTTTATCCTCAGCTAGCAAAATCCACCAAACAAAATAGATCAGACAATTAATGTTCTACTGAAATAAGGTTGTAATGGTGAAGATCCAACCTCTGTTCATGAACTGTCATGAATCAGGATTTTAAAAAAATATTAACAACAAAGGACACACACATACATAATTCATCTCTCCAAGCTATATTTATGGTTAAGGATGAGGAAGAAAGCAAATCCCAATATTATTTCCTCAGTACCATTCTAGTGTACAAGTACAAGACCTGCCGTGCTTGAGATTTGATTTAGAGGTCTGCAGAAGCCATAGGAGCATGAACTTATTTGTGACTCATGAAAGCAGCCCTATCTGTTTGGACAGTCACTAAGGGAATGTTTCCAGGAAGACGGTGGAGGCTTTTCTACTCGCACTCATTCCAATGCCCCTCTTCCCAATCAAATCAGAAGCTCTCTGTACTCCTAACAGCTGATCGCAGTTTTGCTATCCATCACTGTAATTTAGCCAACAGTTTCCAGCTGTAGATACCAAGAGACCATCAGGAGAAGACAAGTATATTTTGCAAAGCTTAGTCACACTTAGCCAAGGAACTATTTAGGAAGATTCACAACAGCTGAATTTAGAAGGCTGTTCTTGGCATCCTGTTCCTCTACCATATTAAGCTTCTTGGCTCAGATTGTACATCTTAGTGAAGAGTATGTACAAGATACAAAGAAATCACAGTATTCAGTTTCTAACTATCAATACCAAACTTAGTATTTATATTATAAGGTTTCTTTCAGCATAGCAGTACATTATTTTAGAGGTTTACACTCTACAGCAGGGGTATCAAACTTGCACTTTCACTGTGGAATCATGTGACCTATTGGGACTTCCCCCACTTCATTAAATTGGGCGTGGGCGTGGGCAGCAAGTGATGCATCTGGCCTGTGAGCCACAAGTTTGACAACCCTATTCTATAACAAGCTAGGATGCTGTGATATTATATTTTTTCAGTTGCAGTGAAGATGAATGAGGTGCCTAAAATTTAAGAAAAAAGCATAGTAATGTTATAAGTTAAAAAGAATTGAGATTTTAAATATTTTCTCAGGTATGAACTTTATTGAATTATTTTAATCCAGATATTATCTTCCAGACTGACCTTATTTCACAGGAGGGGGGAGGGGGGAGGGGGGGCGGCTCCTATAGGAAAGATGACATGGGCATACAATAGTTGATGTATACTGATTCCATCAATTTCTGCTTATATACATAGGTACCAAAAACAATCCTAATGACAGCATCACTCAGAAAAATTAGGGCCAGTGTACAATTAAATAAGTTTGTAATTCAAATTCTTAGTCCAAATGTGAAGCGTTTTCTTTTGCAATTACTCACAACAGTTCTGATACATCTCAATCCCCATTCTGATCTGTTCAAGCAAGGCACAGATGGTTGATTAATCAACCAAGTGTATACATTACAGCTCAATATACACATCACTTTTCAACAGGGCCCATAAGTTAGGTATCCATCAGGGCAGGAGGAGCAAAAATCTTTCTTTTCAAGCACCTTTTCATACTACTAGAGGTACCCAGATGAGTGTTTCACATAATCACTTAAAAAGGGGGTGGGGGGAAGCTGTTGCAAATTTAATCCAAGGAAACAAATGATTTCACTATCCAGACACCCATGAATAACCTTTGCCCTCTGCTCATTTCCTCCCACTGCACATGGATTAATAGAAAACATAGGCCGGGTGACTCCTTGCATTTCTCTTCAGTGGAAGAGATCAGATGGATTGGGAATTGGGTAGGCACAAATAGCTCCCCGAGGACAAACTAGTAAAGGTCAGGAAATAGCTGCCCACTACTTACAAGTTTTGCCTACTCATGTGCTACTAATACTAAACCTTAGCCCAAAGAGCAGAAAATCTATCTCCAGAGACTGTTTAAAAATAAGCTGTTCATTAATAAGAGCAACATTGGATGCAAGCATGTGCATTGTTCAATCACATTCCTCCCAATTAATTCCACTCCCTCCCCCCAAAGACTTTATCTAGTTTCTCCAAGAATGCAAAGCAGGGCAGCCAGTGGGGTGGCTTTGTCAAGATATATATACCCCCCCCCCACTTTTTCATCAGGCAAATTTCCACCTTTTTAACAATCCACACACCACCTCCTGAAGGCAGCAGAGAGATATAAATCATTTATATCCTAAGTTCAAGCCCAGGAAGCTCAGAGACAGGAAATCCACAAAGCAAGAGAGCACATAGCCTATATACCCAAACCTATACCTAAGTCAAAGGGTATCATTTCATCCAAGAGCTCGATTGCCGACTTGAGCGGATCTTTCCACGGGTATTAATTTAGAAGGGCAATTTACAAGAGCCAAGTAATCAGGGTTTATCCGAGCGAGGCTTCAAAAATCTCCGGATTTGAAATCAAAAGAGCACGCCCTATTGTGGCGGCCAAAATATGGATGCTCCGATGTCGACAGTCCTCTTTTATTACTCTCTCTTGCAACCAGATGACGACCACCACCACTACCCTCTCGCAGCTCCACCCTACAAACAATAAGACCGCTCCAAAGTCCCTGCATCCGGATCCACTCCCCAGGTGCGAGGCTGGCATCTTCACACGCGCAACTCGTTGCTCTTCGCGCCGCGCCGCCGCCCAGCAACCGGGGCAACCAAAGGGGGGAACCTCCCCGGCGTTGTTGGCGCTCGGCCGCCTCCCACCCACCCACCCATCCACGCCTGCAAACTCCCGCTCCAGCCTCGCGACCCCCGCCAGCCCCAGACTTGCTGCGCTCCGGGAACAGGCGCAAAACCCCGCCGCCCTTCCCCTCGCCTCCCCTTTTCTCCTCCCGCT
This sequence comes from Laticauda colubrina, assembly GCA_015471245.1. Classification (NCBI taxonomy): domain Eukaryota; kingdom Metazoa; phylum Chordata; class Lepidosauria; order Squamata; family Elapidae; genus Laticauda; species Laticauda colubrina. The sequence continues at coordinate 26,372,926 of BLBF01000033.1, forward strand.
CTGCTCCCAGCCGCCGCTTCGGCGTGCGCCCGAAGCCCGGCTCCCTTTTCCACCGCGCTCACTTTGTTCCCCGACGAACTTCCACCAACTCTCCCCGTCCACGCCCGCGTCCTCCCGGCCCTGCTCTCGGGGAACCCGCCCGCAGGAGACCAGACGCCCGGCACCTCTTGCTTGCCACGTGGTGCTCCCCCAACACACACACACACACACACAGAGCGGACGCCGCCGCCGCCGCCGCCACCCCCACCGCCACCCCCCACTCCGGCCGGGCGGAGCGCCACTCACCGACCGAGCGGTATCCCAGGATCACGACCTTTCGGTAGCGCACGAACGGCATTGCCCAACAGCGGCGCCGAGGCCAACCGAGCGCGCGGGGGGCCCGGCGCGGGGGGCGGGGGGGCGGTTATTAGTAGCTGAGTGCGGAGGGGGGGGGGAGAGAAGAAGAGGAAAAGGGTGGGGACCGCAAGGCGGGCGGGCCGAGCGATAAAAAGAGCCCGCCCGACTAGAGCCGGGCGGGGGGGGGGGGAAGGGGGGGGGGGGGGGGGGGGGGGGGGGGGGGCACGCCGCAACTACAAGCGCCCACGTGACCAAAACACTAGCCTAGGAGCCGCCGCTCCTGATTGGCCCGGGGCAGAGAGGCGCGTGCGCCTTTGCGGGCGCCTCGCTTCCATTCATGAAAAGCGCGAGCGGCTAGAATGGAGGTTCCGCGTGGGTTCCAAACAGACAAGCGAGCGTAAGCGCCCGCCCGCCCTTGTTTTGCTCCTCGGGCGGGCGGAAAGAAAAGGCGCCGGGGAGGCTCTTGAGCCAAAAACTTCAGCCTTGGCGGGCTCCTTGCGTGGCTTCGGGCTTGCGGGAACCGCGCGCACGTGCCTTGCTTTGGGCGTGGGCGTCGGACGGACGTTAAATTTAAATCCCGAACAAAAATGCGCAGCGAGTTTCCTTCGGCCATGTGCCGGGCTTCGCCCCGATTGTCCTTTTTCCTTTTGTGGCTTGGCACGCCGACCCGCTCCCGCAGCTCTTCGATCCTCTGAAGAGCGGACCGAATCTACAAACCCTCCTAAGCCAAACGAGTGGCTGCTGAGATCCTAAAGGCGGGGGATGGGAGAGGTGGAGCGCTGCCCGAAAGCGAAGAGCCCCGGTTCTTCACGTGCCTGAAAACACGGATCGTTCCGAAGCGGCGGCAGCGGCAGCAGCCTCCTTTTCCCCCCGTGTTATCGAACGGCGCAAAACAAGGAAGTCGGGCAAATGCGGGGACCTGCGTTTAGCGAGCTTGCCGGTTGTTTCCAAGAGCGCTTGCCGCTTCTTCCCCCCCCCCCCCCCCCCGACAGCATCCTCAGCGCTTCCCCGGGGGAAACCTGCCCTTCGTTCGGTTCGGGAGCGTTGGCTGCGTTTCACGAGACGGTGTGGTTTCTTTGTTTTTGGGAGAGTGAGAGGATGCCCGAAGCAGGTCCTTATGGCTACTTCAACAAGCCATCTTTTAACATTCTGGTGTGGCAATCATCATAAAATAACAACAACAACAACAACAACGGTTCCCAGTCTCTGGAAGATTTCACTGTGCGCATTTTGGTGCAAAGTTCATTTTCCTCCATTCAGCTGGGATTCCCCTCTCTAAACCAAGATGTCTCGGTGTTTTCCCTGTTTCAACCCCAAATCTTTTCCACGCTAACTGAACAGGTGCCTTTCCCTTCATCTTGGAGATGAGCGTGATTTGCTTCCCAATAAATATGCCAGGCTGGGCTAATCACATGCATGTGTATTATATGTGACCATAGGGGCAAATGTATACACACACCCCTATCGTATTAAATGTTTTTGTTCCTAACATTTTCAAGTAGCAAACACTGTAAAAGGAGACCAGATATGAATGCGGAACAAAGACAACCCCAAATTTTCACCCCATGTTTTAAAAGACTTAGTGTAACAATTTTAGATAGTTTGGAAAAAAAGACCTTTTAAATACATATACTATCCATACGCTGTTAATCGTAATTTAAGCTGATTTACATAGTTAGGGGGGATGACTTGAGTTACTGGAAACCGATTCAGAATTTTTCATCAAATGTTTTGCTTAATATATTGAGTAGTAAAAGAGTTTATAGTTACAAGTTAATATTTATAAAATCATCTTATCTTCCTCTTTGTTGTTCTGTGTAAGAACATCTTCGTGCTTAAAAAAGGAACAAAGATTGGTAGAAAAATCAGATTATATTTTACTTCTCCAAAATGAATAAGCTTTCAGTAAAATTTGAGGTAGTAATTTCTTAATATTAGGAGTGGTACTACCCTGCTAGGTATTCAAATACTAACAAATTTGTATCCAGTAAACATGTTAACTCCTAATTAGGTTATCTTAATTGAAAGACATCAAAACATTGTTTCAAAGATGGCATGCCTAATGCTATTTTAATGATTTTGTTTCTCTGAGCCTAGATTTTTAATGTTCCCTTTTAGTCTATGAAACCTAGTGGTAGGAAACTGAATAGATTTGAAATGAAACCAACATTTTAGGAAGAACAGCCCTTTTAAATGTAGCCATTTGAAGCAACACTAATGAAAGATGTAATTGTTGATCTGTGTGCTTTTTGGTTGTGTTCAACCATCAAGTACATACATATGTATACATGTTAACCCTATCTTTTCTTTTCTTTTTTCTGTCTGAATCTAATAATTCTGGGAGTGTAAATAGGCATACAAAAATCTACATAAAAAAGCATTAAAAAGTGCAATAAAAGACACCATGGGGGATTAAAAATAATTATCCCACCAATTATTCCACCAAGGAAGTGCAAAAAACACAAACCCGGGTTCCCCAAAACAGTCCATCCTTACAACCTTAGGGAAGAACCAGGTTTTTAAGATTTTTCTGAAAGGTCAGCAGACTCTGGGCCATTGCAAATCTTGGACTTGGTGGGGCCTGGGTGTGGTTTCCCAACTCCACTTTTGCAGAATGAAAGTCCTTGGGAGCACTTGACTTATTCTTATGTAGATGTAGGGTTCTTCCTCTCGCTAAATATGCCAATCTTGGTTTATTATATAATCCAATTTCCAGACTCTGGAATAATCTGAGCAGCTATCGGTGTAAAACAAACAAATACAACAAGATAAAACACTATAAAGGAAATAAACTAGGGAAATAGTTAGAGACAGAAGTTCCTCTAAAGATTATCTTATCTTAGTGAGAAACCAAGATCTTTATGCGCCTCAGGCAAAAATGCAAATGATGCCATTAAAATGTAATCAAGGTATCCATCTTCCATTGGTATGCAAAAGCTTGCATTTCCCCTATTTAAAGATAAGAGGGCCCTTGGATAGGCTGTGAGAGGGCCTTAACTAGGTTTTTCCACATGACTAAAAAGAAAAGTCAGTTATCTTTTTGGCAATACCTGCCTTAAAGCAAATAAAGTCAGGATGTTTGCTGCAATCCATGAATGTTTAGTCAGTGTTTTAAAGTGGCTGCCAAACTTAACTCTTTAAGATGCTGTTCTTTCACTCAAGCCGAACACGGCTTCTCAAACTTTTAACACAGGAGCTTCATTTATTTATATTAGTGCAAAATATGGGTATAATTGTTTCCTCTTGGAAGTCTACAGTAGGTTACAGTAACATTCAAAATTATTAAACTCAAATCTATTACAGCACATTCATTCAAAACACAATTCTATATTCCAGATAGAAAGAACCATAAAACAGAACAAAAGTCAGTAGGAAAACTAAAAAAATATCCCAGCATTCTATTAAATTATTAAATAATTATCAAAAGGCCCTGGAGAAGAAAATATTGGAGGGAGGGGAAGAATCCCCAAGGTCAGGGGAGTGAGGAGGCTGCCAGCAAACATTCTACATGCAAATAGGTTGACTCAGACATTCATGAAACACTTGCTTGAAAAGTCCCTCATGGATGGCCTTGCCCTGGTTTTGTGTAACAACAACCAAGGCAACAAATGGCAGAAGGAGAAGTTGTGTCATTGGAACCACAATGAAAATCACAGCAGATGTGGTATCTGGAAAAGAAACAATATTACCACTTCTGGAGCAATGTTTGCTGGCTCACTTTGAAGAAACAGCTTTCCTAATTTTTTTTTTTTTGGTCAGGATTATAATTCTGCTGTGCATGATGTTGGGAATATCCTTTGCAAATATTAACATATAATTTCTATTTTTTTTAAAAAAACCAATAACACAAGTTTTTCCCCCAATTGTGAGTTCTTTGGGGGTTTCGTGCTCTCTGAGCACGGAGGTTTTCTTGCAGACGTTTCATTACCAAATTAGATAACATCATCAGTGTTCTGATCAACACATAAGTACTGATGATGTTTGGGTAATGAAATGTCTGCAAGAAAGCAACCAAGCTCAGGGAACCCCAAGGATTCCATACTTCAGTCCTGAGCTACCAAATGTTCTCTTGTCCCAAGTTTTGCCCAATTAAACACAGCATATTCGCTCTGTTTGGCTAAAGCACCAGAGGGCAGCAAAAGACACACAACCAAAAATTGTCCCATTTTACTGGAATTCTCATTTCAGGAAGACAAGAATCACACAGTAGACCTGCAAGGGTTTACTCCAATACTTTTGGCAGACATTAAATTGGAGAAGTCTTCTTTAAACTTAAATCGAATAGCTGTTAAGCATATTAGAGACCCTGGTGATTTGAGTAGAAGAGATCTCCTTTACTCTTTCATTTAAATATGTGGGGCTTAATATAATTTAGTATTAGATTCAACACATATTTTTATGGGTTTTCACCTCTGCACTTTAACCTTCTTAGATCAATATTTTACCACACAGGTAATTCTAGATCTTTTATTCGATATTTTTACTCATGGTTAACTCAGCCCAATTTACCAAGGCAGGCTGGGTTTGCACAATCCCTTAAATTATGTTGTGGGTACATTTGACATTTAATTGTATGCCATGAACACAATTATAATGCCCTTCCCCTTTGCATCTGGCAGAAACGTGCTTTGCAACATTTTTTTCTCCCAATTGTCTCTTTTTCATTTCCTGAAAGTAGACCAGGAAATAGATTTTATTTTTATTTTTTTAAACTAGGATAAATGGGTAAACCTGGAAGTCTTTAGGGTACCTACTAGCCTGGGTACCTCCAATCTTCAGGGTTTTTTTTTGGCAGATCTCTTATTCATGCCAAGTATTGCCAGACTGAAGTAGACATGTCATATGAATGTGTCATAGATGAGAGAATTCTGATTTTCCAGTCAGTGTATCTTCTTTAAGGTTATTTATCTTAATTTCAGCCTACAGCTTATCTGTTGTGATATTTATGAGATGTCACTGGGAATTCATTTAGTTTTTGTAAGTATCTTCTATTTAAAAAAAAAAAAAGCTAACTGTAAGCAGCACCCCACTGTCCTCAGTTTGAGATATACAAGGACTGGATTACATGAAGTCTATCTGAAGTTTGAGATATACTAAGGCTTGAATTACATGAAGACCATCTGAAATTAGGGAGGTGCAGTTTTTATCAGCCCTACCTAGCCTGCATAACCAACAGTCAGGAATAAGGGAATTGCAGTTCAAGAACATCTGGACCACAGTTTTACAAACCTGACACTTTTACTAATCTGCAATATTTATTCATTCAAATGTTTCAGCTTGGGTTTTTTCCCCATTATTGTATTTACACTAATATAGCATCCTGACAAAAGCTACAAGTGCCTGTTTCTATTTTTCTGGAGTGAGAAACCTCAAAGTTCCTGAATTCCAATTACCAGCAGCCCCAGTCACTACAACAAACAGCCACTGGTTCCAGAAGTTGTAGTTCAACTATACCTAGGAGCTGATTTTTCCATCTCTGTTGTGTTTAATGAATCATGAAACTCACCTCCTCTAGGATTTGACTGGCGAACAGAGACATAGCCCTTGCTTCAGAGTGCATCTAGAAGATCAGAAATAAAGCACTTCTGATAAGAATATGGTGCATTACAAGGTACAAAGTAAAGCAAATTTGGATGCCCTGAAGCTTTAATCCACTTCCATCACAGTCAATATTTGCTTGCGGGAATTCTGTCTCTATACTTCATCTGCATTTAACACCTAGCTAAATTGATCTATAATCAGCCAATGATTTTCCTATAAAAACTGGGCCCTGATCCAGTCTGGTGATTACTATAGTTGGGGAACAGGCTGCACAGGCAAGCCAGTCCCAGATTAAAGAAGCAGGTGGAGCACCATTGTTAGGCCTCCACGTAATTTCCATCTTTCTAATCTCACATGCTATGGATAGGCGGTTCCTAAAGCTCTCAAGGCAACACAAAGGGAATGGAGCCAGCTGCATCCCAACATCATCCCACCCTCTGCTGCAAATGGGGAGAGGATTAATAAAGCCATCTCCCTGCTCTCTCAAACAGACGGGTATGGGTGCCATATTCTCAATTTAATACTTTTTTCAGGACTCTGGATTCCTGGCATCACTAAACATTTGACATCTTTCTGTCTATGCACGAACATGGATTTGAACCTTGTTGCGGCATATCCACTGCCAGAGGTTTGCATTTTGTTTTAGTGTAACATACAATTTACCTGCAGAGTAACATACCTATCTGGGAATTCATTTAGCTTTGAATTGCTTAAAACAGGCAGGGAAAATCTGATAAAAAGGAAACTACCACCATTATCTTATTATAATTTTTCCTCCTCCTTCTCTCCCCTTGCAAAAAATATTATCTGCCTATGTATGCAATCTCAATGTTTATATAAAAATGAGAACTTTTCATTTCATGTATTAATCCAATCAGTAAGGACTACATAAACATATCCACCTTCTACCACCACCTCCAGGCACAGAGGAAAATAATTAGCTTTGCATTCTAAGGATATAAATTTGAGGTCTGATTTTAATTTCCCAGGCATGATTAATAGCAGAGATCCCAATTAAAATTAAGTAATGAAGCTGGATATTATTTTGTTGAAGCAGTGCAGAAAATATGATGATGCATTTACATTGGGAATCTACCAATAAGCAGTCTTATTTACCATGTATTTTCATTCACACTGTTTTACCAAAGAGAACACATGCTGGGAAATTGCACTTTTTAATACAAATTTCCTATGAAGAAAATTTGTTCTGGTTCCAAAATTACTGAAGTGCCCAGGTTATGACTATTATTATTATGTTATATATTATAGCTGCCCATTCTCACAGAAGCTTTGAGCAGCTTTGTGTCTGTCACCATCCACACCTGTTACGAAGGCACCCAGTTACTCCCTTGCCAGGAACCCACACTGGGGTGAAGTGTCCAATTCAAGAAGAGTGGGAAGTGGGCCTAGACAGACATAGGGAGGACATAGAATCAGCCAGACCTCACGCCCACACACCCCAGTGTAAACAGTTGCCTCTGTCAGCTCCCAGCTCTCTCTTGACCTTCATTATACAAATGTCAGCAGCAGGAATGCGAACCAGGAACAGAAGCTTATGAAATAGTGGCACGAAGTCAAACATCCCAGCAGGAGGCAACTGGGTGCCCTCCCAGGCGTGAACTAGCTGTGCCAGCAAGCAAGTTGTGGCCCTGTAGGAAGATACAGGGCTGGGAGTTAATTGGCGGATTCCATTGGCCTCCCAGCAGTCTTTCTAGCCAGATGCGCTCCTTGCGTCCCTGATCTGAGTTAGCTTCATAGTTACAACAGATAATCAGAGTTGGAAGGGACCTTGTAAGTCATCTAGTCCAAGTGGGAGACCCTACACCATTTCTGACAGATGGGAGACCAATCTCTTGAAAGTCTCCAGTGATGAAACTCCCACAACTTCTCAGGGCAACTTCTGTTCCACTGGTTGATTGCTTTCACTGTCAGAAAATTCCTCCTTATTTCTATGTTGAATCTCTCCTTGATCAGCTTCCATCCATTATTCCATGTCTGGCCTTCAGGCACTTTGGAAAATAGCTTGAACTCTTCCTCTCTGTGGCAGCCCCTCAACTATTGAAAGACCGCTATCATGTCTCCCCTGGTCCTTCTCTTCACAAGATTAACCATGCCCAGTTCTGTTATTTGTTATCTGTTAACTGTTCTAACTTTTTGCACTAGCAGCAATGAGGGTAGAGCCCACAAATATGCGAGTGCATCAGAGATAAGTCTTACATTGGCACTAAGCCAATAGTTGCAGAAATGCAGAAAATGCCATCGAAAACTTAGCTGGCCCAAGTGCTATTCCAGGAAGGCTATGGGTGACCAAGATGCAGAAAGTCCAAAGCCACCCTGACCCACAAACCTGTGTGCATGGAAGACTGCTTAACTCTGTTTGTTAGAGCAATGGCTCTATATATAACAAGGAGCATATAAAAGGTCCTTGAGGACAAAAAAATCTCTATGTATGTCTATGTAGTTTAAAACTCCTACCATGCCAGAACATCAAAAGAACGGGGCAGGCATGGCAAATAAAAAATTGCTCTTATATCCCAGGTGAACAGTGCAAACTTCTGGGATAGACACATGTATAAAATGCTACTAGAATGCTTTGCCCCAATCAATTAAAAGCTAAAGGGATTGCTTGCCAATTCTGATTGGTAAGATATTGTATTTTCCATCTTCCCCCTCCCAAATCCTTAAACAGGATATTGAAACAGATCCTTCATGAAACATACCAAGACAGCAGAGTCAAAGTAATTCTCTTTAGTTAAAGACAAACAAAATATATTGCAGACGTTAAACAGCCTGCAGAAATAACAGCTTGCTCCCTCCATTCATTTCCCTGTCAAAAACATCCAATTAATATCTCCTACAGTACAAGACAAGATGGCAGACCACATTTAATTTATTACTTACATAAATATAAAAATAAAAACTCTGGAGTGCCACTTAAATGTTACTCTCATTAATGTACTGCTGTCATAAGGGAGTAGCATGGATTTTAATCTTCATAAGGAAATATTAATTTCCCGTTCACCCCTTGCTCATAGTGGCAAATAGGGAAATGCAGGTGAATCTTAAGATCCAGAAGTGTCAGGAAAGAGATGAGGCAGTAAGTCTCATGGCTACCCAGCAAAAAAGTAATCCTTGATGTATGACCACAGTTAAGCCTTAAACTTCCATAGCTAAGCAAAAGAATTAAGTGAATTTTGTTCTATTTTACAACCTTTCTTGCTACAGTTGTTAAGTGAATCACTGCACTTGTTAAATTAGTTACATAGTTGTTAAGTGAATCTAGGTTCCACATTGACTTTGTCAGGAGATCACAAAAAGTGACTCCAGGACACCAGAACCATCATAAATACATGCCAGTTACCAAGCATCTAAATTTTGATCACAAGACCAGATATACTGCAACAGTCATGTGAAAAACGGTCAGAAGTCACTTTTTTTTCAGTGCCATTTTAATTCCACAAGGAGCCACTAAACGTATAGTTGTAAGTTGAGGACTACCTCTAGCACCATTCAATCATCATTCCAGTCTGGGTAGTTATGAGATCTTGCCCTGCAAAAGATTAGAACTGCCTCTTTTGCTTCTTTCTTGAATCCAGTACTGAAACTCAGTAAGGAAAGAGACGCCAAGCTATATAGACGCTACCCACATTCTGCTATAAGCCATTCTTAATACATATATGGTCCCCAGCATGTTTCTTGGCCTTCTTGGAAAAGCCTCACTGGCACTGGGTTAGACAGACCCTGCAGGTTTCCATATCACCTGCCCAAATTGAAGGGTCAAGCCAACCTGTTTGTTACCTTTCCTTGAATGCATTTGACAGAAACACTCCAATACATTTCTGAAGCTAGAGGAAGGTGAAAAATCTTCTGGTCACCTAGAAATGATCAGCACTTGTTTCTACTGTATACCTCGCTCTTTCCTGATTTATCCTGTTAAGGCAGCTGCAGGGGGATTTATTTATTTTTTTAAAAAGCCACAGCTGATCTTATGCTGGTTTTATAAGCCCAGGCAATCAAGTCACCTATGGGAAATCCATTCCACCTGCTAAAAATTAAGACAGTGGGCTTATTGACTTTGAGCTAAATTTAGGAGAACACAGCATGCCTTGGATATTTTTAAGCTCCCCAAACACATCTGTAGGAAGTCCAGTGCTTGTGATATGCAACCTACAGCAGGAGTACTGGTATCAGTTGACCTAATCCCTCAATCCAACTCCTACATGATCACAGGCTAGTTTCTCTGTTGCAAAGGTTGATATTTAAAGGGACCTCAGCTCTAGCCAGCCAAGGCAAGGAGATATGGAGCCAAGCAAATGCTCAAGGGTCTCCTTTTATCTAAAGATTTGATGAGTTTTAACTCTGTCTGGCAAACAAGCGGCCCAGCAAGCCTCTTAGGGGTGAAGAACATCCTGGCCCAGCAAGTCCCATGCCAGATGATACAGAAACTGTGAATACCAGTGCACGCCTGTTTCCTGAGCACTGCAGTTTCTGGACTCCCCCTTCAGGGACAGTAGTGAGAAGATGCCATAGACAAAGCGTAATGGGGCAAAGGCATAGTGAGCCCAGTGGTGACTTTCAAGGACTGCGTAGCAGGATGCTAGCACCCCATTGACCAGGATTGTGCCATGGGTGGTCAAGGGGGCATAGACACCAGTGCCCTTTTCCTGCCAAACCCGGACTACTCGGGCAGGATGCAAGGGAAGGTCACCCCCCTGGTATGTCAAAACAGAATCCCCCACGCACACTCTGCTGGCAAACACAGGGGAGAAGTCCATTGTGCTGTTGACCCGGTCCCGTGCAACAAAGATGAGATGAGAGGATGTAAGGAGCAGCCGGCAAACAGGTTCTTCCGTCTCAATGGCCACGAAGAGGGTCTGCTGGTGTGGCTCTCGGTGGAGGAAGAGCAAAACCTCACTAAGCGCCATTTGTCCGTTCTGATCTATGCTGAATACGTAGTCTCCGTGGCGCAGCTTGGAGAGGCTCGTCTTCTCACCACTCCGCAGCGTCACAGTCGCATCGCCAGGGAAGCAACCGCCTGCACGAATAGCCATGGAGTTATCTAGGGAATTTAACAGGCAACATCATGAGATGGGCTGCATTTGGGTTATGGTCTCCTGGCCTCAAGGTTGAGAGCTCCCTGTCTTTGACTGCATTTGGGAGCCTCCTAGACTAGAGCATCTAATTTCCTTTTCAGGTATTGATGCCAAGGTCAGAGGAGTCTATGGGCAATGGGAAAGGCACTGGGCCTCAAACGAAACAGCAGGTAGAAGAGAAAGGAAGACTCCAAGTGCCAAGGTCGTTGCTACCCTGGATGTCATGTATAACTACATGTACGAAGGGGAAATAACCTTTTTAAAATTGTATTTTAATCATGGTATTCCCTTGCCAATGTTTATCTTTTAATGGGAATAATAATGGTTTCCTTCTGATTTTTGCTCTGACTTTATTCTGATGTTACACCGATTTTAAGTCTGGCTTTGGGATTCTTGGGGATAAAAAGGGGCGGTGAGATACTTAAATAAACAGATTTAACTCTATTTATGGCCTGGATGAGGAATCAACCTAGTTCAACGTACAGTATTTATTTAAAATGTTTATATTGCTGCCCATCTTATATCAAAGAACATAAGGCAGAATCACTGCAAGTATTAATATGTTGCCTAATTTGGGAAAGTGCCAAGTCTGATGCTGCTGCCCCCCCCCCCCTTTTTCATAAAAATTATTCTCTGGTCCTTTCCTCTGCCTAGGCAGGTATTGGAGCATAGGAATCCTGCTATTCAAATGGCTTCATGCAAATCCCACTGGCTCCTCCATCCCCTTTTTATAGCTGGGGAGCCAAGTTCTCTCTGTACCTGCTTTCACAGAAACATGGATGTGCGCCTTGGATTCGTAGTACACCCAGTCAAAGCCAGCCTCCACAGCTAAGCGGGCCAATACGCCGTACTTCTCCCTGTCACGGTCAGAGGTAGTGATGTCCAGCGCCCGGCCCTCATAGTGCAGAGAGTCAGGCAGGTGGTGTCCGTCTTCATCCCAGCCCTCCGTCACTCGCAGTCTTACGCCCGGCCACATATTCATGACGGCAATGGCCAAGGCATTCACTCGGTCTTTGCAACGCTGCAGGAAGCAAAGAGGTAGATGGCATTAAGATTCAAACTGCATTGAAACAGAGGTTCCAAGGAGGCTTGGGAGATGGAGGAGCAAAAGGAGAGCTCCGAGGTGCCAGCAATTGAAGCAGCTCCAGTCCAGTGCCATTTTCAAGCTCTGAGGTTCAGCTTTGTCACTTGCTCACTTTTCCCCTTTTTAATTCTTAGCGCACCACAAAGTGACTGGAAAGAAAGATCTTGGTCGTGATCAATATCCATGTTACCCACATGGATAATATAGGTAATCCTCGACTTACAACTTTAATTGAACCCAACATTTCTGTCACTAAATGAGGAAGTTGTTAAATGAGCTTTGGCCCATTTTTATGACCTTTGCTGCAACAGTTATCACTGCAGCTGTTAAGTAACATGGTTGTTAAGTAAATCTGGCTTCCCCATTGACACTTGTCAGAAGGTCGCAAAAGGTAATCACATCACCCAGGACAGTGCAAACCATCATAAATATGAGTCAGTTGCCAAATGTCTGAATTTTGATCATGTGACTATGGGGATGCTGCAACAGTCGTGTGAAAAATGGTTATAAGTCACTTTTTTCACTGCCGTTGTGACTTTGATTAATCACTAAATGAACTGTTGTAAGTCAAGGACTACCTGTACAAGGAGGATCAACCACAATTTGTTAAGATATTTCAGGCTGGCAGGACTTCTCTCTCCTCCAACATCTATGAAGCAAAGTGGGGGTGCAAGTTATATTTTTAACAACCGAATAGTTCTCCTGCATAATGCCCATGTAATAACAATAAAATTTATAGGCCATTCAACTCCCAGTGATATATATCCTATACTACTTTTATTAAGTGCAAAACTGTGCTTATGAATTATTCTCCATATCAGGATGAAGCACCAAGGGGTGTTGTCCATAGTGAAAGATGTACTTCAAGGCCTCCCTGAAAGTTGTAGCACTGCCCCCCATATTAACCTACATTTCCAGTGATCCTTTGAGTGCCTGAATCACTCAACCCCAAATGTTCTTCCTAATCTGTCAATTGTCAGGAAGAATCAGGCTGTTAAAAGTGATGTTGGGAGATTTATACTTTTAGACTTGCAACATTCTGTTAATGTGGCCTAATAAACTAGAATTAGGTTGTGTTTCCTGTCTCGTTTACCTGGGATTACTGGCATTTTCACAGCCAAGCTCAGAGAGGACCAAGGATCTCACAGGACTGATGTTTTTTTGCTTTCCCTTTGGTGAGATTTCTTTTACCTTCATTTCATCTGCACAGGAAAATTGGACAATCCTAGGGTGACTGGGTGACTTTGCTTTCCTTACGGCAATATAGTATCCTGTATCTATTTCTTGTTAGCAAAGAATTGGTAAAACAAAAGAAATCAAAATAAAATACTGGTGTAGGATACTTCAACCTTAACAGTTAATGCCACAATCCTTTACCTGCTAGGGAGGGCCTGTACCAGTGGTGGAAATCAAATTTTTTTACTACCAGTTCTGTTGGTGTAGCTTGTGGTGGGTGTGGTATAGCTTGGTGGGTGTGGCTTCATGGGCGTGGCAGGGGAAGGATACTGTAAAATCTCCATTCCTTCCCCACTCCTGGGGGGAGGTTACTGCAAAATCCCATTCCCTCCCCACCCCGCTAACCTGATTTCCAGCTCTCTTCTCCTGTGGAGGGCAACAAAAGAAGATCCAGCTGATCATCTGGGATTCAGGAGACAGATGGGGGCGGGGCCAGTCAGAGGTGGGATTTGCCGGTTCTTCGAACTACTCATAATTTCCCCTAGCGGTTCTCCAGAACTGGTCAGAACCTGCTGAATACCACCTCTGGCCTGTACCACAGTGGTGACACTTAGATTTGGCCTACAAATGAGTCCAGATTCAAAGTCTGTCAGAGCAAAATGCTGATATTGTACTGTATGATCATGCTGTAGATCAGAGGTATCAAACTCGCTTCATCATGGCAGCATCACATGATATATTGCAACGTTTGCCCCCTTCATTAAACTGAGTGTGGGTGTGGCCAGCGCATGACGCATCTGGTCCGCGGGCCATGAGTTTGATAATTCTGCTGTTTGATGGACAGCAAAATTTTGGAATAAGTCGAGAAGCTCTCAGATTCACATTCTTATAAGCTGCCAGTGGTTGTGTATAATATATGTAACAGAACATTAAACCCCCCAAAAAACAAAACATCCTTTAAACATCATTAATCACATCTTTCTTACAAATTGGAATGGAGCTGTCTGCTGAAGTCATTTCCAGTTGGAAACCCAGATAATTAAGAAAAGTATTTAATAGTCTATAATAGCTTTTTCCTTGTATTTAGTTCATATGTTTGTTAAATTATCAGAAAGATCACATAGTTAATCAGACAAGAAGAAAGCAAATAATTAGCTAAGCATGAAGGCAAGAATAAAATATTAAAAATGCAGCATGTCTGAGAAAGCAAAAAAACAATCCTGCATGAATGTGTGTATGTGTGTGTGTTTGTGTGTGTGTGTAAATATTTTGCTTTTGAAGTACTTTTTCAGAAAAAAACCTTGGAATTTTTGAACAGCCTTGTGCTGTCTCCCACCCCCATTTTCTGCACAGTCTGTTTATTAAGAACTAGGGGGAAAGGTGACTTTTAAAGTGGGAGGATTGGTGGGCTTGATCTTGGCCATTGACAATTAACCATTAATTCTTTGAAATTAGGCCATCTCTCTCCTGAAGCAGTCAGGTGGAAAAAAAACACCAACTCAACCACCCTGAGAAAAATACATTCCCATTCATTACCTGGTTTTTAATTAACCTGAATTTAGACCAGGCAGATTGGGGTAGGCAGATGAAAGATTACTTGACTGAATAACATCCTGTTAAATGTTCTCTCAAAATAAATAGAAGGGGGTTTTATCTTGCTCCCTAGAATGCCCCTTGGTGAAATCAGCTTTTCTTCAGGAGCTATTCCTACCTGATCCTGAATCCTGAATCCTAGGCTATATTCTTGCCTCTACTTCCTTCCATCAATTTTTAGACTTATCTCTTCATTAGTAACTGTCTGTCTCATAATCCTTACAAGGAGTCAGTCAAATATTCATGGTTCCAACATCCCTTTTCCCAAAAAGACACCTCCTGTGGCTTAAAAGAGAAGAGTTATGGTTTAAATGTACAGATTGCATCAAAAGTCATCCAGAATTGCTTGATAGTGAGATGGGCACTATATTAAATAAATAAACAAACAAACAAATAAACAATAAAGTCCTATAGTCCAACAGATGATCTAAAGGAAATCTGCAAACATCAGAGAAAATATTCCATACTTAGGAATATTTATGTGTCAAATAAAGAAGTGTTTAGAAGAAAATGGCAACCAGTTCAAATATCTGAGGTACTTTATTCAATATATTCAATTCTGCGAGACCTGTTTCAATACACTCTGCATATAAACCTCAAATAAATTATGCAGGTTACTCAACTGCTTTAATGGAACAAAATATTCCAAAATGCAATCATTTGTTATTAAGTCTTTCCTTGACATATGGTACTTTTTATTACAATTCCTTTTATTTTCCTAAGTACCCAGAGTGCTGAATACTGCATTTATGTACAATAAATATACATATGAAAACATTTACAAAATGTATCTTCAAATAAATGCACGCATTATGCTGCTGAAATTATATACAGATTCCTGTTTCCTATGGAATCACTCATTTTGCCACTTCATGAAACCTAGCTGGGTGATTTTGGCCCAGTCACTCTCCCTCTCAGCCCAACCCACCTGACAGGGTTATTGTTGTGGGGAAAATAGGAGGAAGGAGGATTAGGTATGTTTGCTGCGTTGAGTTATTTATGAAGTAATAAAGGTGGAGAAAATAAATACATTGTATATATTTATATTTATTTAATGTTTTAATATATATTATATTAGTATACATTTATATATACTATGGTACCTTGGTATTCTACTCACTGAACTTAATAATCAATGCACTTTGATGCAAAAATCTTGTCCCAGTACTCATTGTTTGCTTGGTACTCAACACACAATTAGAAATTGTCAGTGTCGGCTGCCTTGTAACTCACTATATTACTCCTCATAGGAAAAATCTATTTGGTACTCATCATTTTTGGTACTCATCATTTTTGGTACTCATCACACCACCAGGAACCAATTAATGAGGACTACCAACATTCCACTATATACCTAATACCCCTGCCTCCTATTTTGTCTTTAACCTTTACATTATCTTAGGACTTAGAAATTCTGAGAGGAAGAAACAGTTATAGGTAGTCTCTGACTTAGGGGCACAATTGAGCCCAAAATTTTTGTTGCAAAGCAAGACTCACTTAACATTTTGCCCCATTTTATGACCTTTCTTGCCACCATTGTTAAGTGAATCACTGGAGTTGTTAAATTAATAACATAATTGTTTAGCGAATCTGGCTTCCCTATTGACTTTGCTTGTCTGAAAATCACAAGAGATAATCACATGACCCCTGGGACATTGCAACCATCACAAATACACACAAGTTGCCAAGCATTTGAATTCTGATCTTGTGACCATGGAGATGCTGCAACCGTCATGAAATGGTCATAAGTCACTTTTTCAGTGCCATCGTAACTTCAAACAGGAACTAAATGAATGGTTATAAGTTGAGGACTACCTCTACTGTCCTCCCAAGCCAGAGATTGCTCTGTGCCTCGTTCCCAGATACTCAAAATAAAAAAAGTCTGATTCTATCATATAGATCAATCCAGTCATGACATGAAGCTACATGGCTCTCTTAAGACCCAGCTATGAGCAACTGGAACACCTGGCTGAATAAAATGGCTGAACAGAGGAAAGAGGTGGCGAAAGGGTGGGGGAACAGGAAGTGAGTGGGAGAAAAAGGCATTTCATTAAAAAAAACCAAAAAACAGTCTCGTCCATAGTGAAAGGAGCAAGCGAGAAGCAAGAGGCTTCCCATGGGCTCCTGGGCCTGAACACAATAGCTGTTTTCCAGGCCCAGAATTACTTAACTCGACGAGAATTCAAACTCCTCGGGTAATAACAGCAAAATCATCAACTCTGCAAACAAAGGACTCTTTCAGGCACTCCGCAGGCCTGGGACTGGTGTCAACGCAGGGGGAAAAAGGGCACCATAGGATGTGTCATAGATGAACCTCATTGGGTGCCAGTCTTCCCCCTCCCCTTGCGACTCCCACTGGAGGTCCCTCAACACCCAGCAGGCTTCAGACCGAACAGCTGCTTTCTTGCAGTGGACTTTGAGTGGCAGGGAAGTAGGAAGCTCCTGGGCTCCCGTTGGAAGATGGGGAACTTAGAAGTTGCTCATCTGGAATTAGAAGCTTCACACTGAGGCAGGAGGTGGGTGACTCTTACAATGACTCCTTTGGGCTATGCTAGGGGGAGATTGTGAAGCTTGTGGCTGAACTACACCTCCCATCATTACTCCTCACAGTTCACACTGATTAGGGCTACTGGGAGATGTTCAAAAATCTCTACAGAAAGGACAGAAGTCTATCATCCCCTAATCTAGTCAAGCAGCAACATTTCGAGCTGCTTGATAGCTAAAAGCTATCACACTCTTTCCCCTCAAAAAGTATAACACAGTTTTGCATCTCAAGGGTCTGTTTTTTAATGTTCTACTTGAAAGGAGCACACATTATGATGAGTAGCTAAATTTAAGTTATTTAGTCTAGCTGCTTGTGGAGTTTTCATATACTGAAAAGGGGAATTTACCTTCATTCTTAAGCCTGCAATCAGGGGTGGGTTTCTACCGGTTCTGTCCACCTCTGTAGAACCGCTAGCTCTGAAGAGCAGCAGACATAGAACCGGTTCTATGTCTGCTGATGTTTTTGCCCAACCGCCCACCCGGGCTCTTCCCTGATCTTTATCTCCTGATTTTTCAACTTCAGCTGCCGAACAGGCACAGCTGCAGTTCAAAAAGCAGGAAAAGAGGGTTGTTTCGAAGGCTGCTTCTCTGCACGCAGTTGATGATGATTTACAGGCCTGCTCTTGCAGCTGTGCAGGGAAGCACATCATAAATCACAAACCTCCTAAATCCCAAACTGGTAGTTAACCCTGTCGTATCCCACCCCTGCCTGCAATCCAAAGGATTCGAGGTGGCAAGTCTTAAATAAACTAAGGAAACATCATAAATTAGTGTCAGTTTTAACCAGAGGTCCCCAAACTTGGCAAGTTTAAAACTTGTGGACTTCAACTCCCAGAATTCTCTAACCAGCTGTGCTATGCTATGCTGGCTGAAGGGAGCTGAAGTCCACAAGTCTTAAACTTGGCAAGTTTGGGGACCCCTGATTTTAACCATCTTAAAACCTTATATCTTGCTCCCAATGTCCTTTGCACTTGCTAGCTAGAATAGCAAGAAGAAGGATTACATTTGCTTTTTTTACTCTCCAGCCTTTAAAGGACTAGAAGCTTAATACACATAAGAAAAAAAATACAGATTCAGAAAAAAATTAATTGAATATCCATAAGAGAGTCAAGTAAGTTCACTTAACCACTCCCCAAAGATAATGAAAACTTTTCTGTTGCAGCTTTTGTCTCAGTGAATACTTGGTGAAAAAAAAAATACAGAATACAGAACAACAGAATTGGAGGGGATGTTGGAGGTCTTCTAGTCCAACCCCCTGTTCAGGCAGGAAACTCTATACCATTTGAGACAAATGACTGTCCAATCTCTTCTTAAAAACTTCCAATGTTCAAGCATCCACAACTTCTGAAGGCAAGCTGCTCCACTAATTAATTTATACTCAACCTGTTGAAAAGATTCTGCCTCATCTCCTGACAAAGGTAATTGCATTTCTTTCTTGAACTTCCCTTAATAAACATAGAGGAAATAGGAGAGGAAAGATTTAAAAAGCTCCAGTTAGTAAATTTTTGCCTTGGCAAGGCAATGTGAGTGCAAGAAAATTCACTGCACATTTTTAGACTGAAAGAGAAGCTTGTTTTGCTTTGTATAAAAATGTAAGTAGCAATTCAAAGAAATCTTGAAGTTATTTTCATATCAGAAGAGCAAAGCTGATAAAAGAGAACTTGGTTCAGCAGGAATTATTGGACAGATCTCACCCCCCTCCCAAAAAAGGGTAGGATTTTTACAAACCGAAATAAGAAGTTAAAACAGAAAAAAAAGGCAATGAACGTTATTACAAAAGGCATATAGTCTCTGTAAAGATCCATGTTTTTGTTTTTCTTAAAACATAACCTGCAATTTTAGACAATTTATCATCCTGATAGAATACAATTGCACTTATTTCTGCACAGACATATGTAGCATTTTAGGCCTGATATAGAATAAATGTGAGAGTAATCACGGCTCTTGGTTTCAGGTGGAAGGTAAAGGCAATTAAAGGACACCAATATAGGATGAAATGTATAAAAAGAAGAGGAAGAAGAGGAAATGGGAAGAACAGAAGATGGAGCCAAGTGGACTCTAGTTATGGCAACTGAGATCATTTGTTATCACAAACCTCAACATACTGGAAATTCTTTTCTTAGCTTCTTTGTCCTTCCCCAAAGCAGGCAAAATTTTGACATGGGCACATTTGGAATTCTGAGGACATACTAAGGACATACTTTCATGCACTTGCCACAATTCCACAAAATTAACTACTGCATGTAGTTATGGTTTAGGTTTTTTGTTACAGGCAATCCCCAACTTAACATGACAATGGAGCCCAAAATTTCCATTGCTTAGCAAGACAATTGTTAAGTGAGTTGTGCCCACATTTTATGACCTTTTTGCCACTGTTGCTAAGTGAATCACTCTAGTTAATTCAGTTAACTACAATTCAGTTAAGTGAATCATGCAGTTAAATGAATCTGGCTTCCCCCATTTACCTTGTCAGAAGCCAGCTGGGACGGTTACAAATGATCCCATGACAGTGCAACTGTCATACATTTGTGGCAGTTGTCAAGCACCCAAATTTTGATCTCATGACCATAGGAATGCTGCAATGGTCGTAAATGTGAGAACTGGTCATAAGTCACATTTTTCAGTGCCGTTATAGTCACCAAATGAATAATTGCAAGTTGAGGACTACCTGTAGTTTCAAGGTGACCTGGCTCCATCCTAGTTTTGGGTAGCATATGACCTAACAATTAAAAATAGAACAATACAAAGATTCTACAAAACACACCCAAAAATATCCCAGCACCACCCAAATAAAGATCCCATAAAATAAACTTGTGGCCCACGGGCCGGATGCATCACACGCTGGCCACGCCCACACCAGGTTTAGCGAAGTGGGGGAATGTCGCAATATGTCACATGATGCCATCATGACAACATGAGTTTGACACCCCTGCCATAAAGGATCCACCACCAGCCTCTCTAGTCCCAGGCCTGGGGGAAGAACAAGGTTTTCAGGGATTGTTTAAAAAAAGAGTTGAAGACAGGGAGGATACCAATCTCCACAAAATCCTTTCTTGATCATCAGCGTGTTTGCTTTTTGCCTCAAACATATTTTGGGGTAGGGATGGTGGCAGGCATGAACAAGAGGTCAGTGGTGGGATTCAAAAAAAATTACTACCGGTTCTGTGGGCATGGCTTGGTGGGCATGGCAGGGGATGGATGCTGTAAAATCTCCAGTCAGAGGTGGGATTTGCCGGTTCTCCGAACTACTCAAAATTTCTGCTACCGGTTCTCTAGAACTGGTCAGAACCTGCTGAGTACCACCTCTGTATGAGGTGCAGTCACTTACTATCATTACTAACTGCCTCGGGGTCTCTCTGAAGTCCAGAGGCCTTTTTGCAAAGGGAGATGATGACAGAAGTTAATGCTTCGTTTTGCTGTTGTGAATTTCCAATCGATTTAAACGTTCTCCCTAGCTATAACCAACCACCCCCAATTATGGACATAGTTATATCCACGCAGGAGTTAGGTGGAGCAAGGAGCCTTGTTAGTGTGAGTAGAAGTATCTTTAGGCAATCTAGTTATTGGCACCAATTTGCCTCCTTCTCCGCTATATTTAAGACAGAGAAATCGCTCCTCCCTTCGGCTGCAAAACTTTAACAGCAAGGGGAACAAGGTTATTAGTCAGCTCCTGCGCATGAACAAAATGCATTCCTGAAGTCATTCTAAGGAATATTCATCATGGTGGTGTTTGAGCCCTCATCACCCAGCTTCCTGTCTCCCCTTAAAGCAGCCTCTAAGGCCCCAGAGGAGCCGTTAAATCTTCCTGTAATTCTTCTCTTTGTTCTCTGCACACCCCCTTAGCTATTCAGAGTTGAATGACTGCTGCCAGCCCACCCTGCCTTCAGATGGCATGCTATGACTCAGCAGCAGGAAACTGGAACGAACTCAGCTTTCTACCCACCAAAGCCAAAATGTCATTGTCCCAGAGTAGTACAGCCTTTCTCCCCCACCTTCCATGCCCTTCTTTCCCTCACCACCACAGTTTTCTACCATCTGAAGGCTTCAGACAGGCCCGAAGGAACATGGTCTGGTTTTTCAAGTCATAAAGGAATAGCTACTCTTGCCCAAACTCAGTCCAGGAGTTCTTACACAGCCAATTTTGGTTGCGGGTAATTGCAGGGGCATGCACAGAGGCTCGGGGAGGGTGAAAAACGGGCCTCCCGGAAGTTCAGGAAGGCCGGAAATGGGCCTGTTTCCGGCTTCCAGAGAGCCTCCGGAGCCCGGGGAGGCCGTTTTCTCCCTCCCAGAGGCTCGAGGAAAGCCTCTGGAGCCTGGGGAGGGCAAAAACACCCTCCCCGCCATGGTGCAGGAGGCCAACTAGACTACACCCACCCAACAACCAGACAGAGAACCCGTTGCTATAAATTTTGAGCCCACACCTGCCTATATCCATATAGAAAATGTTCCTGCCAAAAGAAACAGTGTGTGACAAAGATGGTATTAAAGATCTTAAATATAGCAGCTGGTAGTGTTTTCTCTCTTGCTGCCCAGATGAATACAATATTTTTTTTCCACACCCTTTTGGATCCATCAATCCACTACTTGTTAAATGCATTTCAGCTGTCCTGTCCTCTATTTCTATTGTTCTTTTGAATGTTTGTTCTTATCTCAAGGGCATGTACCATAGCATCTTTTCAAGCAAATTGATCGCCATAGTTGCCGTATTTGATAAGCAAGCTGGAATATTGTGGTTCACCCATCATATTTGACTTTGAAATTACAATGGTGGATTCATCCATGCTAAGCCAAATGGCATTTCAACATCAGATACCGCAACTAATTTCCACTGTCAGAATAGCCTTCACATATCTAAATTCTTTTGAAGGCATCTTAACTGCTGGCCATCACTATGTTGTCTGACAACAAATCCTATACATTCATTGTTGCATGATATAAAGAAAAAGTCTATTTGACAATTTAGATGCATTAGTTACTCTGAGTCGAGAGGCAGAATATAAACCAAATAAATTAATTTTATTTATTGGAAAATTCTGGTGGCACTAAGCACTGTCCTAATAAGACAATATTGAAGGAGATCAATGTTGTGTCTCGGTTTAAAAAAATGAAAGAAAAAAATGAGGGCACTTCAGAATGCTCCATCTATAACAGATCGGTGTATTTAGGATTAAAGGCCCTGTCCCATTGCACTTAAGGATGCAAAGAGGATGTAAAACATTAAAAAAAGCTTGCCATCCATTGGAAAACGCTATGCATCCGTTGTGTACTCATTGCATACGTGTTTCAGACGCTCTATCCGTCGAGCATCCATCTACTGTGATTTCATCCACGCAAAAAGTTTTGAGCTGCACAAAACTTTGTGAACGGATGAACTTTCCACCATGTACGATGTAAATCTGCGACATACGAGCAACAAACGTTTTATGTCTGTTTATCATCCGTTAAACATCCGCTGTAACCTCTCTGCATCCTCTGGGCATCCCCGCAACTCACATCCGCTGCAGCTGAAAACGGAAAGAGGGAGGAAACAAAAGGTACACGGAATGTCTACACAGCGTTAGTAGCACGGAAATAGAAAGGATGAGCAATGAATGGTTTGCATCTGATATAAATCCGCGCAGCATCCCCTTTCTTTCTTTTAGGCGTTCGTGATGCATCCGCCCCTTCCGCTATGCGTCCGCTTCAAAATTCTCCCCTGGAACCCCTTCGGAGGTGTCATCCGCTTCCATCCGCTTTCATCCGCTAGGCTTCCTATGAACATCCGTTTAACATCCCCGCTACATACTACCCATGTCCGTTCTTTTCCGTCCTGTTTATGCAAATTTTCACCACTTTTTGGAGCGGATGACAACGGATGGAGCCACCCCCGAAATTTTGCTCATCCGCTGTGTCCTTTATGCATACGTTTTGCATCCGTCGGCCAGTGGGACCGGGCCTTAAATGTGAATTTCCCACCCACCCACCCAAATCCCAGCTTCAATCAATTTGTCTGTTAGAATTAATCATTTTAATCCTCCTGCAGTAGGTTATTTCTAAACATTTCTAGCAATAGGTAGAAGCTCCTCAGGAAGAGATCCAACTTAGAACTAAGGTGGAGTTTCCTGACAGTGAGACCAATTAATCTATGGACAGCTTGCCACCCAGAGTTGTAAGTGATCCATTTCTGGAAGTTCAGGATGGCATAAGAATTCCTGCCTGGGGCAGGTGTTGGATGAGAAGTCCTCTGAGATCCCTTCCAGCCCTGTGATTCTCTGATTTCTCAGTTAGGAGTCCTCCACCTCTTCCTGGGTCCCCTGCCTGAACCTTTCTTGGGGAACTACCTGGTCCATGAAGCTGTTTTGGGCAATCCTCATCAGACAGTAGCCATTTTGTCACAGAGATGAGATGGGAAGCAAGGTCCTCCATCAGCTTCCAGAAGGACCCTCCTCTTCCAGAATCATATCAAAGATTCCAGGCCATGATTAAAGTACTCCTTTTTTAACATTATAATATAGATCTGAACTTGCTATTTTTCCTCTTCCCTCCCATAACTTTTCTCTTTTGTATATTAAGTCTAGAGACAGGCTTCTTTTAAAAATTGATGACATACAGAGTCCAGGTGGTCCTTGACTTACGACCATAATGGAACCTGCCTATTATAGTCATTAAATGGTTACAATTATTAAGGGAGACACTCGCAGGATTGCCTCACTCAATGACTGCTGTCCCAGTCCTCCCCTATGTGGCTACTAAGTGATCACACAGATGGTTAAATGAACGGAGCAAAGGAGCTGCCTTCCGAAAGAAAAGAGGCAGTTCCTCTCAGTGCACAGAACCATCGTGGTGGGTCACACAGCTGCCTTCTTCCAGCCCAGCGCATTGGCTCCCCTCTCCCTACTGTATGCTAGAAAAATAGTTTTTCTCTCTAGCTGCGCTGCCTTCCCAGGGCCCGAGAGAAATACTTTTTTCTCTGGTATGGGGCAGGGTGGGGAGGTGGCACCCTGTGTAGAGAAACAAAGTTGCTTGCAACCTTCCCTATTGACTTTCTGAGCAAACTGTCAGGGAAGATTGCAAAACACATCAGTTGGTGGGATTCAAATTTTTTTACTACCAGTTCTGTGGGTGTGGCTTGGTGGGCGTGGCTTGGTGGGCGTGGCAGGGGAAGGTTACTGCAAAATCTCCATTCCCTCCCCACCCCGCTGACCTGCTTTCCAGCTCCATTCTCCTGTGCAGGGCAACAAAAGAAGACCCCACCAATCAGCTGGGACTTGGGAAGCAGAGAATAGATGGGAGCAGGGCCAGTCAGAGATGGTATTTGCCTGTTCTCCAAACTACTGAAAATTTCCGCTACCGGTTCTCCGGAACTGGTCAGAACCTGCTGAATACCACCTCTGAGCGTGGAGGGCTTGGCAACCTGTCGTAAGTGTGAGCGGGTTGCCAAGAGCCTAGGTCACAATGACATGGCCGTGGGGGGTGCTGCAATAGCCATAACTTTGAGCACTATTTGTAAATCCCTTCTTTCAGCATCGTAATTTTGAACAGTTGCTGAACGAACAGTCATATGTCGAGGACAAGAATACAATTTGCTTTACCACAATAAACAAAGCCAATACTGCTGTGATAGCATGCAGGCATCTCTATGAAATGAACTTCCAACCACGCCTTGACTACAGATAACGGGAAACACTGACCAGAATCCTTCCCTGCTCAACATAAAAGGATAGATTATAATCAAAGGATCCCAGGCATTAGACCTGCTGGGAAGAAGCCAGCCAACTTCATTTGCCAATATATTCTTCTCTTTCTCTGCATAATGGCATCCCCCAACATCAGGATTCTTCCTACCCATCAATGGATAATCTGCCTTTGGTTCTGAGCATTAGCCCTTATTTTTCACTATCGGTTTTGGCCTTGTAGGCACTTCAAATAAAGCCTTTGAAGTGGGGGAGAAGGATTTCCCCCCCTTTGCCCTCCCCAGGGCTCCAGCGACTGAGCTACAAAGTAGCTAACCACACATTTTCTCTTGGCAGGCTATGCAAATCTAGCCCATGTGTGAATGTAAGGTTCCATGTATCAGACAAACAGCAACAATGGGGTGAAGTAACCAAGAATAAAAGTTATTCATCAATTAGCAATCCATTATGACCATTGTATAATAGCTTCTGAGAATCTGAACCTTTCAGATTAAGAAATGGAGAGATGGTTTTGAAGCCAGCTACATTCTTATTTCACAGGATGGAGCAGGAAGAACATTCGGAGACCAAAGAGAGAGAAAGAGCAAGAAAAAAACCAAATTTTTAAAAAGGCATATTTAGCAAAGGGAAAAACTGAGATTTGAGTCTATTGCATAAACGGCCTCTTGACCCAAGTTATTCCCCAAGAAAGGATGTGGGCATTATTGGGGGACCCAGGTAGAGTTGGAGGACTTCTAAGCCAAAAAAATCATAGAATCATAGGTCTGGAAGGGAACTTAGAGATTTTCTTGCCTAACACCCTGCCCAAGGCAGGAATCCTTACACCATCCTGAATTTCCAGAAATGGATCACTTACAACTCTGGGTGGCAAACTGTCCATAGATTAATTGCTCTCACTATCAGGAAATTCCACCTTCAGGAAGTTCCAAGTTGGATCTCCTTGTGAGGAGCTTCCATTCATTGCTAGAAATGTTTAGAAATGACCTACTGCAGGAGGAATAAAATTACTCATCCTTTCCTTTACAGTAGAGAAGGATCCTTCAACTGCCTTTGGCGAAATTTGAGCTCCTTATCATCTGTGTTTTGTCTTAGATTTGGAGGCTGGCAAAACCAATCACCTTCCTCAACCTGCATTGCAAGTTAATTGATCATACTATACAATGATTGTGATCTCCATTCAGATCTTCAGAAATGTTCATTTCAGACTTGGAATGACTTTCAATAGCACTTCAATAAGACTTGGACTTATAAACTTCACGGGGCTTTGCAGACCTCTCTAAGTGGTTTACAGAGCCTTAGTTGATGTGTTGTTCCTTTTTCTGGTGCCTTTGAGGTCCTGAAGGTATTCCTAATTATTTCTGTTTGTAAATGTACCAGCTTTTTTATTATTATTACCTTCAGGTTAACATATCACTTGATGTACATTAACTAACTTAATGTTTGGCTCACATGTAACTGCTAATTGCTTTTGGGTAGTTCTGAAGCAATTCTTTTTTTTTTTTCCTTCCTATCTCCACAACACACAATGTGTGTATATAATCCTTGCACAATTTTATTTTCCGCACATTTCCTGAAGTGGGTTGTGATCCAAGAAAGCTGGTTAAGATAATAAATGTTCCATAAGATTCCTCCTGTTTTCTTGCAGAGTTCATAAGGGGTGTTTTTTCTCCCTAAAGAACACTAAAAGCAACATTGTTTCCCTCACAGAGATTAATTTCATATATATTTTCCCATTTTTTCCATTTAAAATGTTGAAGACAACACAGCATGCCACTACAAAACACACTAATCATTAAACCAAGGAATTAAGAACTGCAACAATGCAATACTCCTCAGAAAAGTTTACGTGCACTTGAATAACAAATTAAAATCCAATTGACAATGGTTTTGGTCCACTTCAGAGCAAGCATTTTTCTACCAAAGCAAGCCCTTGGCCATTTCCCAACAAAATACTGAAGTACCTTTGAGTTTCTATGATACTCTGAGGGCCAAGCAGAAATTGTAACTGCACAGCAGAACACAGGAGGAATTTTAAAAAGAAATGCCAATGCCAGCATTTTATAGGTGCACACACAAGATTGGTCATTGTAGCGGCATATCTTGCTTTGGTATCAAAATGCCTCAAAAGAAGGTCTTTCTTAAAGACTTGAGAAAACAGAAAGGACAGGCTCTTTGCAGTACGAAGGGGCTGATGGAGTCCTGCAGCGTTTTCTCCTTCTCTGATATGGAAAATATTAGCTAGGCGCTCTAATAAAATTTGGTAGGCACATTTCTCCTGGGATCAGCCTAGAAATTTGCTACTGGCCCTTGCTTGCCAATCCTGTTCTGTCTCAAGCCATAAAGACCAAGACACCACCAGCACCACCCCCCAAAATTAAACCCACAGCATCTCAGAATGTCTCTGAACTGAAGAAACCTCCTGAAATTAGCAATAGTTCACAAAGATGGCTCCGCCCAGACCTGCAGGTTTAGACTCATTCTTCAAGGGTCTATTTCACAGATCAAAACCTAAAGAAACCAGGAGTGATAACGTTTTATCATTGAAGACCAGCAACCTGGCGGAGGGAAAGCCTAGGGACTGATGTGTATAAAGAGAAGCACTTGGGCCCAAGGCTGCAGATCCCTTCAATCCTCTGATCTGTTGGGTGCACTGGCTCAGGCTACTCAAGAGTTAAAAGAAGAGGCTGTCATCC
The DNA here is from genome assembly GCA_015471245.1 of Laticauda colubrina. Lineage (NCBI taxonomy): Eukaryota > Metazoa > Chordata > Lepidosauria > Squamata > Elapidae > Laticauda > Laticauda colubrina. The sequence goes on from BLBF01000033.1 coordinate 26,400,659, forward strand.
TATGCTCAGAATCACAGGCTGCTTTGTTGCTGCCTCACACAATGCCAGGGCTGAACCGGGCACCCCAAGCTGGCAGGGCCCTTGGGCAGCCGGGCATCACCCTTGCCCCCCGAGGAGCACCCACCTCTGTCATCAACCGGTCAGCACCTGTATTCTCTTCATCCTTAAAGATGATGTCAGGGTTGTAGTTGGGCACCAAGACCTTGAAGCGCTCGGAGTGGCGGCTGATTTTGCCCTCGGCTTTGCCACTGGCCCCCAGGGTCTGTTCCGCCACGTTGGGCACAAACTGCTTGTACTGCAGCGGGGCCAGGCTTCTGCGGCTGGACTGCTTCCGTCCCACGGGACCCCTGCCTGGGCCACAGCCCTGAGCAGGGCACAGGAGGCAGCTGGTCAAGCAAAGCCCAAGCAGGTTGACCAGGGTAAGCCTGCGCCAAGCCATCTCAGGCAGACGCCAGCCTAGCCGGCCCTCCTCTCCTCAGACGCGCGAGTCCCCCGCCGGTCTCCAGGAGCGCAGTCAGCTGAGGTGGGCATCACCCTGACCAGGCTGCTGGGGAGCCAAGAGGATTCCTCCACGCTCCCATCCCTTCAGGAGGCCGCCGCTGGCAGGGAGGTCTCGCTGTGCCCCGCGTCCCCCCCCCCCCCCGCAGTGCCACTGCCTGGCCCCCCTACGCGATTCTGGCCCCTCCCCGTGCCAAGACACAGTGGCCCTTTCAAAGTCGGCCCCCCAGCTCCCAGCGCTTCCCAGAGACCAGCCCGGCTCTTCCTGCCCCCTGGCGTCTCTCCCTGCCCAAAGCCATCCTTCCCCAATGGCAGGCGACCGGGCGACAGGCGCCCCAGGCGCGGAGGCCAGCGATGCCACCCTGCTTGTTACGGGCGCGGGCGCGGGGGGGGGGAGAAACGCTGCTCCTGCTGCCCCGGCCCCGCCTTGAAGCCCGGCCCCCAAGAGTCGCTGTGCCGGCCACATCCTTCTCGGGGCCGCCTCTCCCTTCAGGGTCAGGGGCCGATTCCCGGAGGGGGAGAGGGAGGCGCACCCAAAGGATACCAACCGAGCGCGCAATTCCCGCGTCCCTTGCCCAATCTGGGAAAGCGCCAGCCTTCATCCCCGGCGTCCTCTCCTGGCCAGGCCGGGGGGGGGGGGGGAGGCGCGACTCACCTTGCCGGGGGAGGGCAGGGGGCCGTGCGGCGAAGGGAATGCTCTTTTCGGAGGGAGATTTCACTGGCGGACTCCTTTTCTCTCTCCCGCCCGGCCTCGGGTCCGGCATTCTTTCACCACCCTGCGACGTCGACGCCCCTCGGGCCCTTTGAGGGAAGATTCCCGCCCCGGCCCCAGCCGGGTTTTCTTCAGAGGAAGCCGGCCCGTGGCTCGCTCCTTCGGCTGAAAAGGCACCAAACAGGGCTGCGCTTTCAGCCTTCTTCCCTGCCTTCCAGGATAGGGGGAAATAAATAACCGGAAGGCAGAATATCCCCGCCTGAAGCTGCCCCTTTCCTCTCCCCTCCTGAGCAGAGAGCAAGGCGCTTGACCCTCCCCAGAGACATTTCCCCCCCCCCCCCGAAGAGGAGAAATCTCTTCTCTTCCCCCCTTTCTTGGAGGATGGCTGAAGTTGGCTCCCAGGCGCCAACCTTTTAAAAGTTGCTTCCTCTCCTTGGGTTTGCTTCACATGGTAGGTTGGCCCACATTTAAAGCTAAACACCGGATCATTTCCAGAACTTATTTTTCCTCTGCTACCAGACTTAAGGGGAGGGGGGGGGGGGAAGAGGAAGGAAGGGTTTTTATTGCCAAGGCCTCACCCTCAATTATGTCCCTGCTGAGAAAGGAGGAGGAAGGTCAACCTTTGGTACCTCACCAATCCATCAGTTTCTTGAATTAGGGCGCTGCTGCAAGGCATTCATAACAAGAGCCTAAATAATGATGGCTTCCTTCCCTTTCTAAGGCGATGCAGCTGAATGGAATTAAGGGGTCTTCGTGTCACGAGGCCTGCAATAGATTTCCCCTGTACTTGCTACGCTTCTCTCGGGACTCGGGCTTGGATATAGGCAGTCCTGAACTTTTGAGAGAAAGTGGGAGAAGAATTTCCACTGTTAAGCAAGATGGTTGTCACGTGAGTGGCACCCATTTTTTTTTTTTTGCCACAAGTAAGAGAATAACTACCGTAGAATTAAGAGAATCACGCAGTTATTAAGCCAATCTGGCTTCCCCCATTGACTTTGTCGGAAGCCAGCAAGGAAATTTGCAAATGGCAATCTCATGGCCCTGGTCACTAAATGAATGGTTGTAAGCCAAGGACTACCTGTAAATACAGGTTTAAACACACATGCATGCAAAATGCGGGCTTAAATCTTGGGTTCCTTTTTCCTGCCTTTCCATTACAAAAGGAATCTTTGGAATCCATTCTTTCTAAAGCTTATCAAGGAAGGGCCACCTAAATAGCATTTTTGTAACAGTTTTTTTTTTAAGTCTTAGGCTTACTTCCTCCCATCTTTGTAAGTTCAAATTTGATAGGTTGTGTATGTGCTATTTGGGGCCTAGAAAAAATATTAATCTGTACTGGAATGCTAGGCTTGGAATTATAACAGTTGTCGTTCTAATTCAGCTATTTAGGACCACCAAGTTGGGCCTGTCCTTTCAAGTCCTTTCATGAACCCACTAGACAGTTTTCTTTTTTGACATGATTAAATTCATATACTACACCAAATTGATTGCATAAATCTCCACGGTGAGCTGGCTCCTAACACTAGGTTGTGAAACACACATGACAAATCGTATTAGCTAAAATGTTGTCACCCCATTATGGACAAGCATGATGCAGGAGTATAATTGTTTCAAAAACAGTGTTTCCTCTACTCCCAAAATATTAAAACTCCCATTTTGCAACACAAAAACAATCCCGATTTGCATCATATAGTTCAAATAAAAACAGCTTTGACTTAATTTGATTGGCAGAGCAACCAAGTGCAGAATTTTTCACATCCGTATCAAATCATGTAAAAATCTAGAGTGGTTGAAACAGTGATGTACAAACAGCCATGATTTATATATAAGCCTAGCTGATAATGGTTGAATCAACAAACCGTAGCCCAGAGCAAAATATGACCTCCATCCCTAGTAGGTTTTCTCATTTATCAAGTTCAGCAAACATATCAGAGTCCTGTTATTTGTATTATCTATTAGCAGAATATTATATTTCTCCAATTTCCCACAATATAAAGGCAACATCCAGAGAAAGAGTTTTGTTTTTTAAAAAACACAATTTATTGCTTACACAGCTAGGTGTCCCATATAAGACCAGACATTCACTACATAACAAAGACAGTTGGTCCTGTCTGAGCTGAACTTTAACATTATAGTATTTTCCTGCAACAGATAGTTTAACGCAGTTTTTCCTTTCCAAATTTAGGCCACCCTTAATTCAACTGGGCATCCTCTGGCTGATTGGGACTGCAAGTCTTAGAATTCATAGACTGCAGAGCTTTTGAATATGTTGATTGAAAATTCTGGGAAATGCAATACATTCATATCTGAAAGTATCTTTTTGGGCAAGGTTAAAGGTGGCTCTGTGGACAATGCAGACTTTGAAACATTGAGATTTTTTGCAGCTCCAGCTTTGTCATCTATGGAGACAAATGGCTCACTGTCATCACAAGGTAATCTTCAATCTTCTGAGTTATGTTGAACGATAAACAGGGCAGCTGCGGGGCTTGATAACCCTACCTATCTACAACAGAAGCTTTGATGCTGGGAAAGAGCATGCTTGCAATTCAAAAAGCCCACATGAGGATAAATGACCCTCCTATTCAATGCTGGCCCATCTGGTGACCGTCTTCCCATTTGTAGCCAACCTGCTTACTGTTTTTCACCATAAAATGAAGGATTAAGCTTCGTGTTATTTCAATGAAAGCCGAATCTGGTAAAAACAGTCAAGTGCTGAGAGACTTCCAGTGGAAGCATTCACAGTAGATACAGACATGAGGCTAGAATGCCAGTTATATCAAAAAAAAAAAAAAAAAAGCTGAAAACTTCTGGAGCAGGGGTGGCATCCCATGGCCCCAACAACATTAATAAAAAATATCTCAAACAATTATAAAGAGTTGGGGGAGGAAAAATATAATTTTCTCTTCCATATTGCATAAATATCCATATACGCCTAAAGCATCCAATATTTACCAATCATGGGAACTTATTGCCCTGTTACGAGAATTGGACAATGACTCTGGGATGTCCTTCCTAGAATCTGAATGGGAAAATTAGGCAAAGTAATTATGAAGTCCACCCAGTGAGGAATTTACTACCTGAAAGCTGACATGAATGAGAAGGAGACAGAAAGGCTGCATGAATATTCTTGAAGTCTGAGCTTTAGACTCAGAAGATTGGCTGCCCCATAATGGTATGGCAGTGGATTCCTCCTGGCTGGGCTAAACCGTAAAAGTTCATCAAGGAAAAAACTGAATGGATCCTATGTGGAAACTTATTGCTATGAAAGAGTGAAGCATAATGCATTACAGTAGTCATTCTTAATGACACATGTGCTCAAAACTCAAAACAATCACCCTTCACACACATACACACAAACATACAAAGTTGGCTGCTGAATGGAATATGTGGCCCTATAGTGCCAACTTATATTGCACTTGAGTGAGGTATGAAACCGAGTTTTTAAAAAAAAACCACTCATAACTTGGCCTCCTTGGACCACATGATTTTGTGAGAGATAGGAGGCCAGGGTAGGTATGAATTTTAAGACACATGTAAACAAAAGGGAAGGGGAAAGCCCCCAATAATAGAGAACGGCAGCATCTCTTAACATGATGAGGGACACAAGCTCTATCTCCAGCAGGATGAAACTTCATCTTGCCCCCTAAAAATTTGTCTAGCAGCTCATTTTATTTATCGGTCTCAGTCCTTTGTCCTCTTTATAACCTATTTCTGCTGCTGTTTTGCTTTTTTAAAAAAAATAAACTGCACATACTCTTGCTCTTGTCAGAAAAGCACCTTAATCGAAGTCCCAAAGGCCTTCCTTGTGCTGAAGCCTGTCGTTCCTCAGGCTTCTGGAAGGCAGGAACAAGAGGCCACGCAACTGAAGGACACGGCTTCTTCATCTCACAGTCCTGTCAGGATGTCAGTTAAAACAAGGATCAGAATACGGAAGTTCCTGACCTCTTCCCTCTTCACTGATTGGCTCAGAACACGAGCACAAAGTCAGAAAGGTCTATCCATAGTCAATGCCAAGCTCAATCTCGGCACAACTCTTGTTTTAGCTGAGCTTGCTCAGTTGGTAAGACCGGGTCACAGGCAGAGGCAGCTTGTGGAGGCCTAAAGAGAAAAGAAAAGTAGTTGAACATCTCAAGTCTGCAGTCTCGTCCTTTGCTATTTAGGCAACAAGAAAGCCAATGTGACACAACGACTTTGTTCTTTGTTGTTGCAAGCCACTTGCGAAAAGTGATTTAAGAGTGGCCAACAGGTTTAGCACGCTAAACGAACAAAACAAGCTGTTCAGTTTTGCAATGTAAATTCAGTACCAGAAAACACAGATGGCTGATGCTTCGTTTAATATCTTTATAAACGTACTAAGTAAATTTTACAATACCAGTTGTAGATTTCTCCAACATGGAGCAAATTCAAACAGAAGCAGACATGTTACAGGTACAAAGCAGGATAGCAACTCAACTTCAGCAGGCAAGCAATCACACAGCAGAGGAGAGAAGCAGTTTCATCTTCAATAGACAGACTCAGAGTTTAACATAGCTTCAGAGCTGCAGAACTTAATATAGAGCCACGCTTAGGCTACTTCTAGCTTCAGTTTCCAAACAGTTCTCATTGGCTGACTTAGTTGCTATGCCTATTCAGTGGCTGATTTTGTTACCAAGCTCTATTCCAGTTCATGAATATACTCTTACACAAGCCAGCATGTAATCAAGGCAGAAAGATCTTCTTAATGGAAAGGTCAACTTTACAGACGTTCCAAGCCTTTCCCAAACTCAAAAGCTTGGTGTGCACAGATGTATACACATATACTAAACCCAACTGGCTTAGCCCTAGCTTTCTGTATAAACAACAATTGACTGTGTTCACATAAGACACTAAGTTTTAAAAAAAAGGGTATTATGATTCAGTGTGATGTGTGAACAAGCTAGTGGCCATCCAAAAAGAAAGGCTTCCAGCCCTAGGTGACGCAAAAGGTGCTCCTTTCCAGGTTGATCAGGCCACCTGCTGTCTCCCCCACTCCCAGAAGACCACCCAGATGTACTTACCAACTGCCCTGATGAGTTCTGCCTGCACAGTCCAGGTGAACTTCTTCACCAAGCAAAGAGTTGTGAGTCCGGCAAAGAGCATATTATAGAGGAAAACAATGTAGAAGTTTCCCAGCCAGTTAAACCTCCCAAAGTCTCCTAGTAAGTCAAATTTGGTAATCCCTGAAAGAAAGAGTAGAGAGGCAAAGAGGCTGACAATCATGGACCAGAAACTACCCATCTTCCAATCCCACTCTTGGCTCTTGTTGGAGGATCAGCTTGACTACCATGACATTTCAAATGTGGGGCAGAATTAAGCACTGGAACAAGTTTTGCTTTCATTAAAAAAAAATAATATTTCTCATTTGGCGCCAACATTTTTTGAAAAGTTTTCCAGGGGAACAGAATTTTAGTGTGTTACCATTTCTTGTGGATCTACGAGCAGAAACAGGATAATTATATTCACCTTTTTTCCCCTTTTGATATGTAATTTTTATTGTTTATATATAACTATAAATACAAAACACAGCACAGCCATTTTGGCACTACTTTGCCATACATACCAAAGATGTAGTCAAACCCATTAACATTTCTATTATTGGTACAATATTTACATTTGCTTCCAATCCTCCTCGCTGTTTTTGTTCTGACCTTCCCTTCTTTTTTGCAGCCACATATAAAACTTGTTCCAAGTATCGTAATATTCTGTATCCCCCTTCTTTTTCATTTCTAAAGTTAGTCTATCGGATTCTGCACACACCATTATTTTCCTTATTATCTCTCCTTTCGGTGGTATATTTTAATTTTTCCAATACTGTATGTAAATTTACCACAGTGTTTAGGTTTCATCTGTGCAGGTCTTTTCGTAATTACTGTAGCTTCAGTTTTTACAATGAGGCTATACATTTATTTGATCAATCTGATATGTAGATCCAGGAAGCTATGGATAACTGTATGGATAAGAAAGAACAAGACTCACCCAACGTGCGAGACAACACAGGGAGTGCAGAACTCAACACCAAGAGGGAGACACAGTTCCCAATGATCTGCCAAGAAAACAATGATGTAGCTTCTTGCCCCGGCTGCTTTCATCTCACACATTAAATCATTCACAAGAATATATGATTTATTGACTCATGTATCCCACTTTTATTATTTTTTTAACAAATAAATAACTCAAGGTGGCAAACATACACAATATTCCTTCTTCCTCCTATTTTCCCCATTGCAATAAACCTGTGTGGTGGCTTTGGCTGAGTGACAGGCCAAGAAAGAGCCACTCAGCCAGGTTTCATGTCAAAGGTGGAATTAGAACTCACTGTCTCCCACTATCTAGTCTGTTGCATTAACCACTAGACCAAACTGGCTCTAATTGTTCCTTTACCCATAGATTCTCTTTATCAGGTTCAGTTTGTTCTCTCCAAGGGACAGAAAAGACTGCAACTGATCTCTCAATTTGAGGGTCTTCAGCCTCTTACAGATCTTTCACCTTGCATGAGGAGATCCAGAGACCAAGTCTTTAGCAAAGAGCATCTCCCTATGATACTTCTGCTCCAAAAGGAAGTCTCCCCATCAATCTGAACACTAGCAACATCTGGCTTGTCAAATAGCTACATGTGATGCATGGGGATTTGTTCCTTAATCCAGGACTGCAGCAAACCACAGCCAGTTCCTCGCGAGATTGTGCTGCCAGACTCAGGTGGCAAATTTCCTCCCAAGGGCTGATTTTCAGACTGATTTTGGAATTCTATGGAGATTTAAAGGGTAGGAGAGGGAGCAAGAAATATCTGGAAGGCAAATCACTCATATCTGTTATCCTGTGACAATATTCCCAAACTGGGATTTGGGAACATTTTTGAAGGCTGGGTCAGATTATAGCAGGGAGACTCATTAGTCTCCAGTTTCTCTTCTCACGCTTGGAATTAGGAAGATGGGGAAAGAGGGCTGATACCCCCATTTCAGTATTTTTAAAGCACAGCTAGCAGATCCATGGAAAGTCAGGAAACTGCGTCTTTCAAATAATGCAGATGCATAACTGGCTTTTGAACAGAGATCATTATAAGGCAATAAACACAAGGGTTCCTCTTTCAAACTAGAAGTCCTTGCCTGTCTCTACTAAAATTCACTCATCCCATTTCTCAACTAGGTCTCTTTGCCTCTCCACATGCCATTACCTACCAGAAAGGCCCCGCCATCTTGCTTCAAAATTCAAAGCTCTCTCGCTAATACAATTCCATAAACCAGCATTCCTGGAACAATCTATTCCAGGGATGTCCAACCTTGGCAACTTTAAGACTTGTGGATTTCCCTTTTCTTTCTTTTCTTTCTTTGCCCTACACTTTTCCCTTCCCTTGTCCCTCTCCTATTTTTCCTATTATTTTCTTTGGTATTTTTGCATTTTATATTATAAATTAATGAAAAAAAAAAGACATGTGGACTTCAACTTCAGCATGGCTGGCTGGGGAATTCTGGAAGTTGAAGTCCAGAGGTGTTAAAAGTTGCCAAGGTTAACACTCCTGACCTATTGAAATATAATAACTGCTACAAAGATTGTTCCTTTTTGTTGTATTTCTAGCATTCCATGAACAACATTTCAGCTAATGGTTTGGAGGTTTCACCAGTGAAAGTATGTAATAGTAAAATGTTGTAGGACAAAGACCTACCTTAGTCATGGCTGTGTTGTGTTGCTCAGGTAGCAGTTTGATGAAAAATGGGGAGCTATAGAATCCCACAACAGAGGAGATCATTAAATAACTGAGAAACATTAAGGAAGAACAGAAGAGAGTTATCTTCAGCTGATGTAAATCAGTTAAATTTTATGTTACGGGTCGTTGAAAAAAGAAAGAACACAATGCTCATAATATATACAGATTATGCAACCTAATAGTAAAATGGAAGCTGGAAAATTCAGGACAGTAAAAAGGAAATATTTCTTTGCAAATGATGGTGCTGGGTTCAGGGAGATACCCATTTGGATGGCTTCCGAAAAGGAATAGACCAACTCATGGAAGAGAAACCTCTCTGTATAGAATAGTAGTTACACGGTGGCTTTCAGTAAGAGAGACAGAATAAAAGAAAATTAGAACAGATTATTAATTATGAGAGGATCCAGCAACAAACTGATGGAAAAAATGAGTTTTTCTTGCGAAAACAGGAATGGCATTAACTGCACCAAAAGCAATGAAGGCAATTCCAGTAAGGATACAATATCAGAATGACCTGCATGGCTGCCCCAAAAGAGCCAAAGACAGAGAAAGAAACTTTTCCAAGTGGTGCATCCTGCAGAATGAGAAAAGGAATTAAGTTATACTTTGGGAAGGGAAACATTACAAAATCTATGCTTTTCTCCGTATCAAAAGCTCAGGGCTGCAACCCAAACCAAATTCTATAATTTCTATAAATGTTCTTTCTATAAATGTTCTGCTGTTCCTTACAGTCATAAAAGTTGGGTTTTAAAATTGGTTGACGGGCGTAAGCGCCTGCTTAGCTCTTTACATTTTCCCATGATCAGAAGAAATAGAATAAATGGCTTGCCTCCCAGTAGCCTCTCCCATGGAAGGAGAAGCTTCTATCAACTGGACAAAGGGAAGGCAATGGCCTTCTTTCCTTGGAGTTCTCTATAAGAGACCCCCTGCATCTGTTCTGGATGACTGGGGAGCTCTAGAAAAAAAAAATCAGAAGGTGCAGAAAGGAAAGGAGGTAAAAGGCACAGGCAGCTGAGTTTCACTCTCAAGAAAACCTGCTTACTCCATGCAATATGTGTCATCGTAGAATATAACTTTCTGGAGCACAAAGGTTGTTCTCCATTACACTTCTGGGACAAAAGCTTAGAGCAGACCTGAGCAATTTATGGTCCCTTTGGTTGTCCCTGTCCAGCCTGCACGGATTGCTTTTATTTTGAAGATAACTGCTATTTTTTTTTAATTTACATATGTGTGTCTGTGCATAACTATGCACCTTCACAGCCTATTGCTTTGGCCCTCCACAAGAATCCCAATTTCTCATGTGGCTCCTTGGGAAAATTGCCCATCTGTGGCTTATATAATACCAGCTCTCCTTCGGGAAAGGAAGATAGATTCCTGAATTAGGGATTTTGCCTCAACTTAAAGCAATCACGTATCATCTGAATGATCAATAAGGACACCTGATAGAGTCATTCATGAAGCTGCAAATGAAAACCAGGCACAAGAAAAGTAGAAAAGCACCAAGGAGGGATCAGGTGCTTTTTGCACCCTCACCTGGATTCCTCGAGGCATTGCAGCATCATCCAACAGCAGCTCCAGAACATGGAAGCAGACAACCAGAACAGAGATACCCTAGGAAATACCATGTAAACCTGAGTATTAGGTGAAAGGTAAGAGAAGAGAGGTTTCCATGCTGCACCCCAGACTTGCACGTTAACTACACGCAACATTTGAAAATAATAGCAGGGACATTTCAGGCACCTTTGAAACTCGGTTCCCAAGCCAAAACATTGATCCTAGATATAAACACTGAAATAATCTCTTTTAGGGATACATATATCTTCAGCTGCCTACAGAGACTCAGCATAATATAACCAACTATTTGTCTTTCTGCCTCAGTGAATTCTATTCATGTTCTTTTACTGCCCAAGATATGATTTGATAACCAGGCTTTGGGGTATAAAGTTCTATAACCGGCTGGATTTAATCTATAAACCATGGCTTAGAGATCACAATGACCGAAGTCACACATTACACTAAACTTGGTTTTCCCAAACACCTTGCTTTGGAAGGGGTATGCAGAGTTCGGGGAAGAGGTGAAGAACCTTTTAGTTTACATTGTTAGAATAACTCCATTTTTCCCAAAGTTTCCTTTATATCGCTCTCATTGTGTTTATTCTGGTGTTCAATTATCATTTCAATAAAGGGAGGTGAGGTGTGATGGCAAAAAGTTTCAAAAACCCTGCACTGCACCCAAACTAAGCCCAAACCCTGGTGGGATGGACTTAACAGGACAGGTAGTCAGCCATTCTAAAGTGCTTCAATAACTTTTTCTGGAGAAACTCTTTGCTGCCCCCAAGTCCATTCAGGGCTGAATTACCTATAATACTGCATAACTTGTTCTATTACAGCAGTTACTCAACCTCATTTATTTAACCTTTAAGACCTGCGGATTTCAACTCCAAGAATTCCTCAGCCAGAAGGCATTCTGGGAAATGAAGTCTACACATCTTAAAAGTTGCTGAGATTGAGAAACACTGTATTAAACTAACTAAAACACATAAATATATACATGTATCTCTTACTGCTACTTTACAGTTTAACAATACATTGTTCTTTGAGATGTAAATAAAGTTCTAAACATATACAGTATTTTTTAAAAAAACTTATATTCAGACTATTTTCCTGGCTTCAGGACATTTACATGGCAAGTCTAAAGGCTGGAAATGGGGAACTGAAATTCCCAAAAACTGGAATGCAGAAAAGTTGGAGAGGCTGATTTGTATGAGGGACAAGGAAGGAGTTGCCTTGCAAACATTGTGTTTCAATATGGAGATGATGAACAATCGGGATTACTATGCAGTGTTATCTGGATGGCTGCACACTATTGGAGCTATAAAATGCTATTTAAAGGCTGATATAGACAAAAACAGAAATTTAACAATTAATTTCAGCCCCAGAATTTACCGTCAATGACAGCAGAGAAACCATAGCCAATGGATAGCCCAGGTTCCTTTGCCAAGCGGAAGCTTTGCGGCGGGTTTCTGCCAAAAAAGGAAAGGAAAAATATACACTTACAACACAGAGAAGTTATCTTGGATGAAGGATACAATTTTCCATGGCCTCCTGAGGAACTTCTCACTTCTAACATAACCCCATTCAAGCTTTCTTCTCTCCTGTGGAGAACAACCTCACTGCAATAGAGCGAGGTCTGTCAGCCTCCACTAAGATGTTTTTCTCCAATAAAATCAAACTTAATAAAGAAAAGGAGCTAATACTAACATGCATGTTTTATTCATCCACATCTTCCTCACTTAAAAGAAAAAAAAAGTATGTGGATCCCAGGGAGAGAAGCCTGAAAGAAAGGCACAAAAGGAAGAAGAAACTATCGTGATCAAAAGCAAAAATGCTGCTCAAAATTATAGGCCTCAATCCCAGGCACTGGATGTTCAATCTTGCTTTTCTCTGGTATCTCTCCAAAGCTAATGACCCAGCATCTTTGTGATGTTTGTTCTTAGGTTGGAGTCAAGTTTAGAAGATGAAGATAAGTAATCTGTTCCCCTCTACAATTTTAATGCAGATCCCAACAGGCTGAAGATTACCAAGGTTATAGCTTAACATCTGGAGGGTATCCATTTCCTGCTCTTGCACTAAATAGAGCATAAGCAGAGTTAGGAGAGCAATCAAGGGCGAAGGCTTCTCTGCCATCATAAATTCTTAAACCCAAGGCAGGTTTCTGAAAAAGCATGGAAGGTATGAATAATAGAGAAGGTGAATACGCCTGGGAAGATCTTAGTATGTCTATTTGTATGGCAGGAGGGGAATTAATCTGAGTGCTCCCAGGCTAGCATTGCATAGATGTTCAATTTATCCATAATTTAAAAAATAAAATAAAAGTAGTGCTTGGTGCCATAATAGACAGAACACAAGGGACAGGAAATAGGACTATTTTGATAGAGCAAATCCGTGTTTTCAGAAATGTTGGTTATGTGGAGTCAACAGAGGGGCAACAGAATTATCTCCATGGATAAAAGAGCAGGAGCAGCCAGCTCCTTTTCACAGTACATTTTATTCTTACCCAGTGTTATCCTGTGTGCATGAATGGCTAGGTATTGTTGTCTCAACATTTCCACATCAAAGTTGAGCCAGCAGGATGTTTTCCCTGAACAAAAACAAAAGAGAGAGAGAGAGGGAGAGAGAGAGAAGAGATAGAACCTGGATCAGCCTCAATGCCCACATGCAGCAACCCACTTCTCGTGGCATCAGAACCATTCCAGAAAAATGTATTTCCACAGCTTATGCTTTTTCTCTTTCCCAATCAACTAGGTAAAGATGAAGAGTAGGTGGTTAAGAGTCCTATATACAGGCACTCTATGATGAATGACTATACAGTGACTGTTTGAAGTTGCATTGGAGGAGAATGTGGTGGATTTACAATGGGTCCTTGTCACTGCAGCCATCGCATGATCATAATTTGGATGCATGGCAAATCCTCGCAATTACAACAGTAACAGCATCCTTCAGTCATGTGATCAACCACTTGCAACCTTCCATGTAGCCTCTGACAAGCAAAGGCAATGGGGAAGTCAGCAGGAGGTTGCAAATAGCAATCATGTGACTACAGAATGCTGCAGCCATACAGGAGTTATCAAACAATAGCAAATGGGACTGGACTGCTGTAACTTCCACCATAAATTGTCATGGTCATGTGATATTGTGCTTTACAACTGCATTGCTTAGCAACAGAGTTGCCAGATCCAATTATCATTAAGTGAGGATTACCTGTAATTGCCCTTTCAAAGCATATTAAAAATGGAGCTCCCCTGGAGATCCCTTGTAGACTGATTCATGTACGCAGTCACAATGACTGCTGTATGTTAGCTGTCATTTCTGAATGGATTTTATGTAGAACTATTTATTATTGTAGAAGTCTTAATGATTTAGTTGATCTATGGGGCTGTACACCATTGAAGTCTTAATGGATTGCAATGGGATAGAAAATAGGCAAACGAATAGTCATTTCAGCTGTCTGTTAAATCCAAGCACAAGAATTCCCAAGCCTCAGCTCTGTCTAGCCTCAAATGGGCACTTACCAGAGTTGATCTTGCGAGAAATGGCAGCTTCCTCAAATCCTGTGCAGCTCAGTTGCTCATCTAAGTCCTCCAGGAGCTGAAAAAACAGGAAACATGCACTCAACACCCTACTGGGAATAAAGCTGTTTGCTTTAACCATTCCAGAAAAATGTATTTCCACAGCTTATGCTTTTTCTCTTTCCCAATCAACTAGGTAAAGATGAAGAGTAGGTGGTTAAGAGTTTAACTGATAGATCTGTGGGATTGGTAATAATGGCAGGGATTTTTATCTGCCAAATGTTTTAACATCAGCAATGCTTAAAGCAGCTTGGGAGGAGGAAGAAATAATTGGCAATGGATTTTCAGGTGCAAAAATGGTGGCCTTTATTTCATTCTACCAATCAAAACAATTTTGGGAAGCAAGTTATGTAATGCAAATCATAATGCCCCTCTGAGAGAGAGGGGGGGGGG
>BLBF01000033.1:26415210-26448039 GCA_015471245.1 Laticauda colubrina
GAGAGAGAGATGAAAGGAAGGAAGTCGAATTTGCAATCCTGATATGTCCTCACCTCTGCTTTAAACTATTCTTATCTCTGGCTTTTGCTTGTTTCACCTCCTTCCCAAATAATGGTTTGGTCATTACTAGCTAGAAAGGACACCATCCCTACTGCTTGATTTAGTATCACACAACTGATGATGATAATTTCCTTACCCCTTTTTGGGAACTGACCCTAGAAAGGCTGAAGTTAACTTACCCTGGGCTTTACCAACAGTGTCCCTGTGACAGTGAACATCCGTGACAGACCGAAGGGTGTACACACTGTAAAGAATTGGAGAGAGATCAGTTGTGATGAGACCCAGCAAATAACTCCCAAATGATCATCTCTTGCCAGAAGGTGGCACTGTCCTCCAGCCTAGGAAAGTTGATAGGTTCTGTCAGGAGAGCAGATCTCTCTGCTTGTTTTGCTGTTTCACCATGCCAAAATGCCATTATTTGATGTCAGAGTCCAGCACAGAGCAGCTGGAGAAAACAGATACCGTTTTAGGAATCTAGCAGGTTAAAAAAAAAAAAAAATGAACCCATCACCTCTTTCTACAGTGTAGCAGATTATTGGGTTTGGGCTCTTCAAGTTACTATCTTCACATTCCTGTTATCTACCATTTTCCTATTGCGTTATTCAAAGAGGCACTTTTTCTTTCAAAAGGTTAGATGGTGGGAGCCAACAAAGCAACATTCCCCAACGCTTTCCAAATGCTTTAGAATTGCAACCCTCAGAATTCGGAGCTAACATGGATGAATGTTGGGGTTCTGACCTATCAGGTAATGACTGTGCTGGCTAGGAATTCTGGGAGTTGTAGTCCCTATGCAGGCAGAGAAGACTAGAAAAAGTTGCTGTGCTGGGTCTCAACTGATCAGCTGAACACCAACCCTCTAGGAAACCACAATACAGTAGAACCTCTGGTGATAACCATAATCCGTTCTGATGACCAAATTGGTCATCACCCAATTTGGTTGTCACCAGAAATGCACATGCGTAAAAAAAGGCATGGCATGGAAGGACTAATTGCCACGAAAGGGCAAATCGCTGTGGATGGTTGTCCCCCAAGCACCAATTCATGACCAATTCATGACCAGAGTAAAAACTTTTGGTCACCCAATTTGTTCGCAAACGGAAGTGTTCGTGACCAGAGGTTCTACTGTACTTCTATAATAGACCATATCTACGACAGACATTGTCCATTACCAGTATTGACAATTCAAAGAACTTTGCAGCAGATGATAAAAAACACCCCTTCTCTGTTCCAAACTCTGAAGCAGCAGGCATGACTCAATGGAAAACTTACACAGGAGCAGAAGGACACCGAACAAGGAAATGCAGGAGTAGAGATAGGGAAGGTAGTATTCCCAGAGATCTATGGGAGAAAAAGAATACAATCGGGTTACATCCCAGGAGAAAAGAAATATGGACCTCTAGGTTTAGGAAATATCAAGGATGTTGCTGAACTTCAAAATACAACAGTCCCCAATCATCAGAGTCAAGAA
Source organism: Laticauda colubrina (assembly GCA_015471245.1). Classification (NCBI taxonomy): domain Eukaryota; kingdom Metazoa; phylum Chordata; class Lepidosauria; order Squamata; family Elapidae; genus Laticauda; species Laticauda colubrina. Next base: position 26,416,739 of record BLBF01000033.1, read on the forward strand.
CAAGAGGACGCTGGGAACTGAATTCAGACATATCTGAAGGCCCCTAGATTGCCCATGACTGAGCTGAAGATCCTACTACATACAAAATAGAGACTCTCAGAAAGCAGGAATTACAATATTGAACAAGAGCCATCTGATCACCTTTACCCCAAGTTATTACTTCTAAGATCTACAGTATATCATGGATTTTATTCAGGAGCTGAAGGAAGCATATAGCAATAGCATTTAGACTGATACACTGCTTCATAGTGCTTTACAGCCCTCTCTAAGTGTTTTAATAGCACATTGTCCCCAACAATCTGGGTCCTAATTTTACTGACCTTGGAAGAATGGAAGGCAGAGTCAACCTTGAGCCTGATGAGATTCAAACTGATGGAGTGAGCAGCTTATGATACTGCATTTTAACCACTGCACTACCATGGCTCTGGTCATTCCCTCCTCCTCATTTTCCCTCACAACAATCCTGTGAGGTAGAATAAGCTGAGAGAGATTGACAGACCCAAAGTATCACCTACTGAGCTTTTGTGGCTGAGGGGGAACTAGAATCTTGGCTCTCCCTAGTTCTAATAAAACTCCTTAACCTCTACACTACACTGGTTCTTGCTCTCAAGCATTTTTGAATTGAGCAAAGAAAGAAGGTCCTTTTGTCACTCCAGAAATTATTTCCAATGCACCACAAATCATACGAAGAATTGTTCTCATCTCAAACATCACTGCTAGGCAGAACTAGTTCTTCTGAATCTGCAGCTGACCAACCATGTAGTCGTGTGTTTCATTTCCTGCTTGGTTTTCATGAGGCATGACCCAGGGAAGCTAGACTATTAGAAGTTTGTTTATTCAGTGGAGAATTTTGCCTACATGGAGAACCTTGGGTTGGAAGCACCCAGTTTATTTATTTGTTTTATTTGACTTGTACCTTGCCTCCATTGTTTACAAATAACCCAAGCCACCAAACATACCTAATACTCCTTCCTATTTTCCCTACAACAGCAGTCCTGTGAGGTGGGTTGGGCTCAGAGACAGAGAGTGACTGACCCAAAGCTACCCAGCCAATTTTTGATGCTTAAGACAGGGCTAAAACTCACCATATCTTGGTTCCTAGGCTTAACTGCTAGACCAAACTGGCCTAACAAAGTAATCAAACAAACAAAATTGGACAAACAGACCGAACAATTCCTTCACAACTCAGCTCCACTGATGAGAGGATGAGGGATAAGAAGATTACTTATGCTTGCTGGCTAAAGTTTGGGCAACCAGTGCTGTACCTAGCAATGTAGATTCAAGGGTATCAGTCTTCAAGGGCCCTCCCTGCTACCCAAGGCTCAACTCTCCCCTTGCAGTGGAAGGTAGGGGGTGAAAAGCCTCCCCCTACCATAACTCACCATAGAGACTTTCCCTGCTCGCCCCATCCTGGTCCAAAATAGCAGAGGCAACCCAGACCATTCCCAGCACCAACAGGGTTAGCAACAGCAGGACAACAAAGGTCTCATATACCCGAGCCATGATCCCCTGGACAGAAGGAGAAAAGTGGGGACAGTTATTTCCACTCTAGAACTGGGAACAGGATGTCATCAAAAGGCAGCTGGCACTATTTTGTTTCTAGGTGGAAACCACTTTTGGACATTTTTTGCTTGAAACAGAAATCAGTGAAATTTTAATTTGATGATTCAAAATACCGTACACTATATAGAAATACTGTACACTATTAAATTTTAGAGCAAAAGTTTATTTTTTGTATTTGTAACTGCACTGAAGAAAGTTGGAAGTTACTTTTATTCTATTATATTTCTTTTTTTAAATTCTTTGCACTTTTCATACCCTACTTTTTTTAAAGTGGTTTTTTAAATTTTATTTTGTGTAGGAATTCAAGTGTGTGCATATGTGTGTGTTTGTGTGAGTGTCTAAATAAAATAAAATAAATAAAAAGAGACAGCTGGTACCTTCTTTGATCCGGCAAAGCCTTCTGACTCCGTGAAGAAGTAGGCAAAGGGCATGAGGAAGACAAGGGAGAGGTTGGAGAAGAGGAAGACAAGATTCCAGAGTCCTAGGAACAAAAAAAAGGAAAGAGATTCCCTTATGCCTCTGCTCCAGCTCCTCAAAGATATATCCATGCTCCCTCTCCTGCTGTTGGACTCCTGCTTGCCTCCTTGATTTGGGCCACTCCATTCACAAGGGCCCAACTCTGGTGGGGAACACCCATTTCCTCTCCAAGCTGGATCCTAGAGTCCTCTCAAAGCTGAAAATCCCATCCACCTTTGCAGAAAGGATGCACTGACACAAATGCTTGGTACAGACTTTAAACCGATGTTCTTTCCCTAAGCCGCCCCTGCTCTGAAGTGGCTTCTTTCAGACTGGGTCAATTCCAGACAATGAGAGGATTCGCCCTGCAGGATCTTGCTTCTACAATCCAAATGTTGGTGACTGTGGGATTTTCAAAGGAGAGAAGCTAGGATTTGGGAGACACAGAGAACTCTGAAGAAGAAAAGCAGATTTTGGTGCTAATTTTCTTTCTTTTCTTTTTTTTAAAGAGGGAAAGACTCCTTTAAATTGAAACTACCTTCTCAGGACTGCAACTGGCAGTATTACACAGGAGAGTTCCCATCCTTATGTCCCCAAATGCTTTTCTGATGCACCAGTCCATCTTACCATCCTTGGTCTCTCATTCAGGTGCCTTCTGACCAACCAAAGTCACCTCAGTGCTATCATGTGCTGAGACTTGGTTTTACAACTCGCCTGAGAGTTCTCTTACTATTCACGTTTTCTCCATTACAAAAGTACACAGAAGGGGGAGGGGCACGTTCCTTCCTTCTCCCCACAGAGACAGATATCCCTCCTCCGTGCCCACAGAGGAAGCATTGCAAGGAGCTCACCATGGATGAGGGAGCCGTTCAACCACTGGATGTAGTAATTTTGAGGGAAGGAAAGCAGGACTTCATTGCCAATGATGGAGAAGGGCAGCAGAAGTACTGCCCCCAGGGACACAGCCAGAGTGAAGGTGCACAGCCACAGCCTGAGCAAAAGGGCACAAAAGAAAGGGTAAGATGCTTGTCACAACCATCTGACACTGCTTGCTGCATAGTGAAGGCGGAGCCTACGCCTCATATTTATCATTTTCTTCCCAAAATAGAAAGACATTCTCTCTTGGTCCTCCATGTTCAAAGGACGAGAAGGATAAGACACTTGAGCATGAAAAGGAGAGAGAAGCTGTGTTCACCTCACACAGGAAGCTAAAAGTTTGACAAGAGTCTCTGTCTCTCTGTCTGTCTCTCTCTCTCTCTGTGTCTGTCTCTCTCTGTCTGTCTGACTGCCTGTCTCTCTCCTCTCTCTCTCTCTCTCTCTCTCTCTCTCTCACACACACACACACACATCTGTTGGATCAGTTCTTTTCACAAGAGTCTTATCAAAATCTTGAGCAGTTCCAATTAAGGGAAGCTTGAAGTCATAAATAAGGCTTTCAAATTTTAATTTATCCCAAGTCCTTTCAGGCTTGGTAGGCAGCTAAAATCTAACTTTCTGGATTAGATGCAACCTTTAACGGGGTGGTATGATAATGTGGTATACTTAACATGCCACATGAATGCCTTATGTATGTGGATCTGAATAAACATGCATGCTTTACTTTTATATAAACATATGCAAAAGCATGCCTTTTCTAATTTATTTATTAAATTTATATGCTGCCCATCTTACTATCAAACAACTGAAAAATAATGTCTGAAGAGGACAATAATTCTTGAAAGCCTGAAGGACTATCCAGGGCTGCCTATAATACATTCTCTACCATTAATGCCTGGATCTAAGAGAAATACAAAATTCCTCCTCATATTTGTTTACCTGGGCCATATTCCGAAAATACCTTTGAATGGTGTCCCTAATCACACAAAAAGTGGGACAGGGAAAACCAAATTGGATGCATTTTTTATTGGACATTTCAATTTTTTAAAAATAATCCATAAAATGTTAAAAAGGAAAACACAGAAGTGGGAAGAAGACAGACGAGAGGGAAGTTATGAATATCTTCAGAGGAAAAAGGAGGGAACTTACGCAATCCGATTGACCGCAGCATCTTCATCAACTAAGAATAGAAAAAAAATTGTATTACTGTTATTAAACTAAGTGCCCAAAGCTACGTTTCTGTCAAAGTACCCAAAATAATATATATGGTTTGCTTTGCCAGTCTAGTGAGGTAGATTAGTCATCATTCTAAACTTCTATTACCGCCAGCTACCATGGGGGAGTGGAGATTTGAATTTGTGTCATCCAATGACAAACTTTTAATTGCCAAATACATGGGATATTTCAAACAGGAAGTGTAATGATGGCATTTAGTCTTTACCATATTCCATGTTGGTGACAGGACATTTTATATTAGACCTACTTGAATCCCAGTGAAACAAAGGCAACTTTTAAACCCACCTCAGGTCACTTTTGTACAAAGTGTCCCCCTAGCTCATTGCAAAACCATGACTTTATGCAAGGGCAAAATGTAACACACAGTATAAATACAGTGAAAACACAGAGGAAAGAAGGCTAGGAGAGGAATTCTCCGGGATTAGCAGAAATTACTTCTTGTCCAGCATTATCAATTATAAAATATACAGCTGAAGACAACAACTTGTTCAATCAATCTGAACAGGCTGGTTGACCAGGGATGACAGAATCTACTGTTGAATTCAGTTAGGGAAAAACCCTTTATAGAGAAGTTTCTGGTACCCTGTCTTCACTATCACAAAGAAATGGTATCGTTTTTCCTTCTCCTCCCTCCTCTGCAGATAAATTCAACCCTCCTCAGAGAAGGTGGTTTCCTTGAAATTCAGAATACAAAGTAGAATGTCCAGGAGTTGTGTTCTGTATACAGCTCCCGAAGGCAAAGCTGGTTGGGGAATTCTGAGAGTTGAAATCTGCCAGGCTTAAAGTTGCCATGGTTGGAGACCCCTGCCCTAGGGAATTGCGGTGAACAATGCTTCTCTCCAGCCATAGGACAACAGACTGGGTGGTTAGAACTGCACATATCAAAAATTTTCCTTATGAATCTGATGCCCAATTGTGTAGGCTTCAGTAGCACAAGGAAAGTTTTGTGGGAATCCCTATGCTGTAGTTATCTATCCAGGAAAAATGTTTTGTTACGGTATAGGAGCAAAACCAGACTTTCTCTGCAAACTGATCTTAAAAGTCTCACTGTTTCCTCATATCCCTTATGCCCAATCTGCATCAAACTACAAGCCCAGCAATAGGAAAATTGCTAAGCTGGAAAAAGAGCTATATTCCCTAAGCCAACTGCTGTCAAGGCAACTAAACTAGCAGCAGCATAAACAAACTTTAATTTAAAAAACAAAAAGCCCTCCTGCAGGGACTGGGTCCAGAGACCTCAGCGCTGGTACAAAGCAGGAGAACTCTGGGGATGGAATATTTCCATTTGGGGCAGAAAGGGTGTATTGTCTCTGGAAGCTTCATTTGCAGGCATTCTGCATAAAAGTTACTCAAGAGTTGAAGCCTGAGGGAGCTAACCAGTGGGAGCCCACATAGTCCACTCCTCCATTGTTTTATGAACAATTTATAGACTCCAAGTGGTTGCAAAGGGACATTTGCCAATCCTGCTAAAATCAACTGGCTTAGTTGCAAGTTTGACATAGATGCTCTGAGGCTCATACAAGGCAGTTGACAAAAGTTATGGAAGATCATCAAGTTTCACACTGGCTGATAGAGATGTTAATGATCAAACAAATAAGTTTTTCTCTGCTGGAAGGAAAGAATCTTAATTTATTAATGGGACTGTTACAGAAGCATCCAAGACTTTATGACAGTACAACCTTCCCTCAATCTGATGCCCTCCTGGATCTATCAAAATTACAGCTATGATTATGCTGACCTGGGACTGGTTTTCCTTCTGGGAATTGTAGAAGTAATAATCCAGCCAATGATTTTCTGGCATTCATCTAGTTGAGAGAGGTTTGCCTGGAAAGGTCAAACCTTTGCCAATGCAAATGCTGTTGCAGCAGAGATGTTCACTTTGAACACATGCATACCAGAAGGCTGGATTCCCACAGTGCACTAAGGCATGAAGCAATTTGCCTTATTTTGACATAATGTAATACTACATGTGAACTCAGCCACTGGAGTGTTCAACCTTGGTGAGTTTAAATTGCGAATTGTTCATCAAAACCAGGATTAAACAAGAGCATTTAGTGCAATGCGAACTCCACTGATTTGTGATAATTGAACAGGACACATATTTTGGAAATCTTAAAATCAAGGGAAACTGCTAGCTTCATTCTCTCCTAAACTCTAAAAGGTCATGTCCTGTATGGCTTCCACAACTTCAGTGGTGGTGTAGTATAATGGTTCAGGACTGGGAAAGACAGAGGGGAGACTCAGATTCCAGGCTATCTTCAAATCCCTGAGTGATTTTGGGCCAGTCCCTCTTTCTCAACCCAGCCCACATCATAGGTTTGTTGCTCCTGGGAAAAACTGAAGAAAAGGTATCTAACAAAATAGGAATCAAACAAACAAAGAAACAAACAAAGAAACAAACAAACAAACAAGTCAATCAGTCAATCAATCTGCCTTCTGAAACCATGTATCTAGAACAGCTTTCCCAAACCTAGACACCACCTGGACAGATGATTTTTGGCTCCCAATAGATCTGGCCTTTGTTGAGAATTCTTGGCACTGAAATCCACCCACTCAGGTAGGGGAGAAATGACCTTGATTTGCCTGCCTTCCCAGTTACCTGTAGTGAAGTCTGTGTGCCTTTTGAAATAGGTTAAGATGAAGTAGCACAGGATGTAGAGGCTGCCAAAAAGAAGGGTGCAGATCTGTGGGAGGAGAAGGAAAAACTGGTTATGAGATGTTGGTCATGAGTCATCCTTATCTCTTCCCAGTCACTCTTGAGGATATGCAACCCACTTCATCCAGGGCAAATAGAACATAATTTGGGATACTGTAAGATCATCATCTTCTCTATCCTAGTTGCTTAGCAAAACCGTTCTATTCCCATCACTGTATTCAATTTTTCTCTTATTTTCCTTTATCAACATTTCTTTACGAAATTATTTCAAAATACAAGCAGCCAGCAGGTTGAGAAAAACTGGCGTTTTCAACACTTTCCTGAAACGGTTTCTCTGTTGCAATTATTCTCTCTTGTCACCCACGTTGATGCTCTAGTTATCTTTCTCTCAATCATAAATGTGGTTTCCCAGGTTTTCCAGTTTTGGTGCTCTTCAAAGCTATCCCATTATTGCTGCCATCTCTACCACCATCTTTGCTTTATGTATCTTTGAATCCAGTCTAGATCTGGTATGTAAGCACGTAGGCTGCATTTGCAGGAAAAGGTTGACAATTTCTTGCTTTAATATTTCCTTGTTTTATTTTGCTCTCTCCAGCTTTTAAATCATCTCCCCTTCCCAGGTATTGTTTAAGAGTATGTTAGGGAACCCAGATGAAATTAGAGGAAAGAAATGTGACTTCTAAAGGAGATTTTGAAGTCATCCCATCCCCCTCAAGTCAAGCTTACAACTGAAAAGAGTGAACGGAAAAGTGAAGTGGGAAGAAGAGAGGATCAACAAATTTCATCCTTTCTTCTAGTCTGACTGCTCTATTTCTGATTCTTTTATATCTTAGCTATTCTATTACCAGCTCATTCTCAATATTCAGAATATTATAACCAAGGGAAGGAAGCCCAGCAGTAATTTTTAAAAAATAAATACACCTCTGATTTAAAGATTTGAGAGTGAAAAATAATGATTTCCCCTGGTCAGACATTCTTCCAGTTGAAGCCACATTGCCTCCTCTAGTAACTTCACATAAAATGGAAAACATACCCTCTCAAATATGTGCATTTCTGCGAACAGGATTTAGAAGTTAAAACAACAAAACAAAGCATGAAAAAGAAGGTCCCATTTGTAAAGCTATGTAAACACAGCCTAAATCTGAAAATTGAATGGTCAGAGCTCTCCAGGCAAATAAACATTGCAAAATAATCCTCCAGCTATTTTTTTGTGGAATGAGCATTAAATTGCTCTCCAGCTCCAACATGTTGTAGTTATATAAAAAGAAAATCCAGATGTTTCATCTGCCACATGATAGGCTTACTGGGCTGCCAAGGACATTCAGGTGATGCTCCTGAAAACATACCAGGTTTAATTTAAAGGTTCATCTTTTTGCATTCTTAGATTCCAAAATTTTGTTCTTCAAGAAAGAAAGTAATCTTCTGTGAGATGATTAAATGTCGCAGGCTCCTAACCCACCTTACACTCTAGAGTATAAATCTATTTTAAAATGTGACAAAAGTTGCACACTATCCTTTTTCAGTCTGGTGCTATCCAGATAGGATAGATTTCCAAAATCCCTCTGTTGTAATAGCTAATAGAGCTGAATTCTCACAGAATCTATTCTAGAATATTTGCCCATCCCTGATTAACCATATCAAAGAACTGAAGTTATAAAAAAGAGACTGCTACCAAAAAGTAACCAATCCCCTTCAGGGAATTTCAACAGTAAGAAAGATGACCACAAATATGTAGTATCTCAGTTTTACATCAGAAACAAGGTTCCAGTCTTTAGAAATACGGTAGTAGACTGAAAATGCTGAAGGTCAAACTAATTTCCTTGGTTAGGGAAAAGGCAATAATCTAAGTTTATTGTTCACCCTTATAGACTTTTTGTATGAAAAAGCTGAAAAAAATAAAAAGCTTTGAGTAAGAGGTAATTTTGTAATTGTAGTTATATTTATAAGAGAATATCTGTAGCTCATGGGTTGAACTGTGAGATCCTTAGTACTCTCTGAGCTTGATTTTTTTTGCAGACAGCTCATTATCCAAACTAGGTAACATCATCGGTGTAAACACATGATGATGAGGATGATGATACTGTTAGTTTGAGTAATGAAATGTGTGCAAAAAAACAATCAAGCTGTGACACTGCCAAATACTCCATTGTAGTTATGTTTGCTGCAAAAAAATTGGAAGCTGCTCCTATTTTTCATTTCATTTTTTCCCCTTTCTTTACTTTATGTTAGTTCTTGTTTTACCTACTTTTCAAAATTCTTTGTAATTTTTTTTTGCTGAAACCACAGTGAAAGCAGGGGAAGAACAAAGGCTGGGAGAAAACAAGGAAGCAGGCAAGCAGTTTCTTTTTAAAGCATGAAGTCACAACATCAATTTCATATCAATCCCATTCCCATTGCCCTGTTCCGCCTGAAAAAAGGAACAAACAGCTTGTGGTGTTACAGCCTCTTCTCACCCAAAAGGGAAGCAGGAGAGCAAAACAAAATTGTTCCAAGCCAGTTGGCATGCTGTGGGATGATGTGCTTTGGCGTTGCTGCCTGAGAGATGACCTAGCAGAGTGTTATGCAGTCAGGCAGGAAGAAGTGGTTTTTTTTCCACCTCCTCTACGATGCCCCAAAATTAACCTTCAAACAGAAAAGGAGCATCCTGAGTTCCAAACCAAGTGACCCGGGCAGCTTTTTATTTCATGTCTTCAATACCAGATAAAAGTACCCCTACCCTAGCCAAGGAGAGCAGGCAGCCTTTCTTAAAAGGTTTCCCTTCATGGGCTGCTCTAATGTGAACACAGATGGAGCTTTATTAAGAGAGAAAGCTGAAAGCTGCATAGGCCAGGCATCAAGAAACCTGGAGGGTTCAAACCCCTGGAAGAGACAGACTTCAAAAGCTGGAGACCGTGCCAGGCATTTTTAACTAATTCCTGCACTAATCCTTGTAATCTGCATTATGAACCCTAAATCATAGGCTGGCTCTCACACTATGCCATCCCCACGGTTTGTTTCGTCACAATTTATGAAGTCATCTTCAATGGGAGCATGAAACTATTGCGCCTTTCAGAATTTCTTCCACTGGCTCTGGATCCGATATATCTCACAGGGTACAGGGAGGACCTCGACTTACAACTGTTCATTTTAATGACCATTTGAAGTTACACTGGCACTGGAAAAAGTGACTTATGGTGGCTTTTCACACTTACGACCGTAGTCATGTGACCAAAATTCAGATGCTTGGAAGTGACTCACAATCATGACTGCAAGGGCCCAAGGTCATGTGATCACCTTTTACAGCCTTCTGACAAGCAAAGTCAATCGGGAAGCCCGATTCATTTAAAAACCTTAACAACTCCGACGATTCGCTTAACAACTGTGGCAAAAAAGGTCGTAAAATGCAGCAAAACTCATTTAATAAACGTTTGGCTTGGCAAAAGAAATTTTGGGCTCAATTATGGTCATAAGTCTAATCACTCACTTTAAGAGAACTTAGTTACTTCTGACATTGCTTCAGTATATTGATAGTGATTTTTTTTTTAAATGAATCGCCCTGGATCTGTGATGTTCTCACTGATGGGAGTGCTTGTTTCACTCCATTTTGTGGGTCCTGGGTTCAAACCAGGGCTGGGATTCTTCCAGTTCACACCTATTCGCTAGAACCGGTTGTTAACATTCTAAGCAGTCCAGAAAACCGGTTGTTAGAAGAAATTACTGGCCTAATCCTGTAAGGAAGGCAGGAAGGAAGCATTCTGGTGTTGCTTACAGAAACTGCCTCTCCGTTAACCTTTATTACATTCTTGGCAGGACTAGACTTCCTGTCTCAGGAACTTCTCTGGAGCTTTTTCCCCTCCTTTGCTTGTGTGGAATGACCATTCAAAGTTACAGTGGCACTGAAAAAAATGACTTATGACCATTTTTGCAGCATCTCCATAGTCACGAGAGGCCAGGGAAGAGATGCGTGCCTCGATGTGAGTGATATTGAGTTGGCCAAGCCCAGCCAATAACATGATCACCAAGCCACGTCCACCAACTAAGCCACACCCACAGAACCGGTTGTTAAAATTTTTGAATCCCACCCCTGGTTCTAACTGCATCATTACCCACTCTATTCTTGTCATAAATTTTCAAGTTCAGGGCCTGGATTTGTCTCTTTCTGCACATATTGGTTCAACTGCTAACCAGACAAGCCACTCTATCAACACACCAACATGGATACCGGTTTGGTAAGAGGCCTACTAGAGCAATTCCAGAATTTCGTTTTCACAAATACAGGGTAACCTGTCCAGAAAAATTTCCAATGCGTCCTTTGTATAATTTCCCTAGCAATCATTTGTGTGTGTGTGTGTGTGTGTGTGTGTAAGTCTCCATGCAAGTCTATGTACGAAATCAGAGGTTCCCCAACACCCATGCTGCGACTTATCACTGGGTCATGAAGTGTTAGGAACTGGGCCGTGGAAATGGTGGGTGACCGTGCGCGCACATCTCCACATGCATGCTGTGCGTACACTGCATTTGCATAAGCAGCAGTTGCACGTGACTGCCACTTGCGCAAATGGACCTATATTTGCATGGGCTTGCTAGCCACTCATGTGGAAACATACCCTCCCTCCACCAGTATGCAAAGCCCGAAAGGTTGAAGAATTCTGTATTAAATTATGGAGGAGGTGCTAGACATTTATTTTATTTCATTTTATATGCACCACAAGATTTTTAAAAATTGTTCAACTGGGTTATCTCAGAAGTATACATCTTTCCCGGCAAGCTGGAAAGCAACATTTTTGGCTCACAGTCCTCTTTGTGTTCCACAGACAATAGAAAGGAAAACAACCATGAGCCATGATCAAACCAGTTAATTTTACATCACTGATGTAAAATGTCTTTGTGTGAATGATACAAAAATAGTTACAAAAAATTCTGAGAGCTTATTTATGATTCTTTTAATAAACCTATGTCCAAAGTAAAATGTGTAATTTTAAGCTGTGATTTGTGGCTTTGTACAATGTTTGCTTTATGTAATATACCATACTCATTGATAAACCAAGAATTTTAGGTGCCAAAATGCTCCCCAAAAAATCAGGTTTGGTTTATGTGAGGATAGGCTAATCCATAGGATTGTATGGGAAATATTTTTCAAAGCATCCCTATTTCCATATACGCTTGAATATAATCCCATTCATGGATAAGGAAACACTTCAATGCTTGTCGATTTATCTGCAGGTTTATCGGCATTTTTCGTGGCATTTTGGTAAACATTTGAGGGTTGGCTTATGTGCAAATAGGTTTATATGTGAGTATATACAGTATATATATATAAACTGAATGTATTCAGAATGGATAGTTAAAACACAACTGATGTGACATGTAAACAGAGATAAGGTTCACGCCCTACTCTATACTTCAGGCTGCTAAACCAACTGGCCAGTTCTTTTGAAGGAGGGGGCCTTACCTGTAGCCTGTGATAACCCAAGGCCCAGGAGAAGATGGCAATGCCAGGCTCTTCCCAAACTGACACCACTAGAATCCTGCAGCAGCAGGAGCCTGATCCTTGTGCCTGGCACACCGAGCCACCCTGCTATCCGGTTTCCAGTTCTCCTTGCAAAAACGGAGATTATGGCAGGTACAAATCTTACGTAAGCAGAAGGAGAGAATCAGACACGGAAAGTCCAGAGTTAGTGCTTCACGTTGTCTTCTGCTGAGGCAAGGAGTTTCCTTTGGGAATTGGGCCAATTTAGATTGGGGAGGAAGCAGATAACAACTGTCTCATGGTTTCAGCGGAGAGAAAACAGAGTCCAGCAACCAATTTGTCTCGCTGTTCCCTTGAGTGAACTCCAGTTCCAAGATTCCACTTAAACAGAACTTGGACCTTTAGTGATATTTGATCAGAAGAGAATATAGGATTATTTGCCCAGAGAAGGAACACAGATGAAAGACGGGGAGAGGGAAGCACTTTGAAGGTTGAGAAAAATATTCTGCATCAGAGTGCATTTTTTCCTAGCAAGGAATCAGGAGCGAAGTTTTCCATAGGCAAAAACATTTTCAAAAATTCAAGTGGATTTAAATGCTGTGGATGTAGCTCACTTCCAAGACACACTTCAAGGCTCACATGAAGAGACTGAGTTTTGCACAAATAAATGCAAACAAAGTACCTTTGGGAGCTCTTCCTCATACTGCTCCAATATATGGACTGAGTTGCAAAATGACTATTCCCCAATCCTTACCAAGAACATATAATTCAAGTGCTCAAAACTGTGATGGAATGCAATTGTAATTCACTGCAATGTCCTACCTGTCCATGAATACTTCAGCTTCAACCATAACAATACAAGAGCAAACAATAGATACAAACTCAAAGTTAATCGCACCAAACTCGATTGCAGGAAATATGACTTCAGCAAGAGTGGTCAATGTCTGGAACACTCTCCCTGACTCTGTGGTATTCCCCAAACCCCAAAAACTTTAACCTTAGACTTTCTACTTTTGACCTCACCCCCTTCCTAAGAGCCTGTAGGGGGCATGCATAAGCACACCAACGTGCCTATTGTCCCTGTCCTATTGTTTCTTTTATTTTTCTTACATGTATCCATGTATTCATAACTCTGTTTTTACTTATACCAATTATTTTGTAAGCAATTGACAAACCAAATAAAATAAATAAATAAAAATAAATGTGCAGTTGGAGAAGGAGGAAGAAGGAATCTTGGCATAAGCACTAAGGCTTCCCAAGGCAGAGGCAACACATTCCATATAAAAGCCCAATTTAAGAGATTGTGCAATCCCAAACTGGATGGGGAAAGGAGGAAGAGTTTCAAGATAATCACACACTAGATTCTCTCAGGATATGCCTAGTAAGAAAGAAGGTTATAGCTTAATTTAGTCTGGCAAGATTCTGTCCATTAGGTATAAGCAAATCAAGGATTGGACTTGGTTTTCACTGTGATGTCTATGGGCTTGAACCTGAAAAAAGGCAGCAACAGACATAAAGCTTCAAGTGTTTTATCTCATTTCTGGATAGCCAGAATATTCCCCCAATTCTGCACCAGTTGCATCAATTTGCAAATCGGTTTGTGCACCACAAATTATGATTTGCGAAGACATTTACAGCATGCTACCTTCATTGTTTAGATCAGGTTTCCTCTTGCAAATCCCCATCTGTTAGTCTTGTTCTTTTGTGCTGTGAAATTAGAACAAGCTGGCATGAGAAAGTAGGCTTGTTGCCCTGAAATCTAGAGCAAAGCCCAGCTGAATAAAGCCTCTCAACATGGCACTTCTAATTAACTGAAAATTAAAACATGGAAGGATGGAGAATATAACCAGACAATAAACAAGCATCATGGAATCTCCCTGGCATGGAAGAGACAATAACAAAGTTATTTCCTTTCTTTCAGATATAAGATTTTGGTTTTCAAAGCACTTGTTGGCGAGTGCATTTAATGGATAATAAGTTTTTTCTACATGTTTCTGCTCTTTTCAAAGACTTCCATTATAAGTAACTTTGTTTGTTCATATATACAGCATCTATCAGTCTCTAGATCACAAAACAGGCTGGATCCAAAATTATTCCTGCATACAAACTCCATGAGTATTATTCCCTTGGAAGCAACGACAGAGCATTTATTTATTTACTTACATTTATTAGATGTTTATCTCATCTTTATTTTTATAGCTAACTCGTTGAAGATACATAACTCTCCTTCCTCCTCCTATTTTCCCCACAACAACAACCCTGTGAGGGGGGGTTGGGCTGGGAAAGAATGACTGGCCCAAAGTCACCCAGTGTGTTCCATGCCTAAGGCAGGACTAGAACTCACATTTTCATAGTTCCCAAGTCAGCACTTTAACTCCTAGACCAAAGTAGACCAAAAATATTTTAATTCTATTCCAGCATTAAGCAATAATGAGATGCTTCAGCTTTGGCTTAGTAACTTGTCTAAATCCAACCAATGTGGTTTATTCAAGAATAAAACAACTTGTCTTCCATGACATGTAAATACATTCAATCTCTTTTGAACGTTAGGATAGTGAGAGGGTACTAACACCAGAGGTCAGATGAGTGTCAGAACAGCTTTCAAATACTTGGAACTGCAGAACTGCACAGTGAATTTCAGAACATTAATAGCAGAGGTCTCCAATCCTGGCAACTTTAAGACTTGTGGACTTCAACTCCCAGAATTCTGGGAGTTGAAGTCCACAAGTCTTAAAGTTGCCAAGTTTGGGGACCCCTGACATATAGAGTCCAAGCCCATCTCAGATGATTGAGAGGAGGATTCACCAATGGTGCTACTCCTTCAAATAGACTACAATATTGTGTTTTTTATTATTTCCTACCTTAACACTTAATAACAATGCTGATCAGTGATGGTGGGAGCTGTAATCAAACACATCTGGAGGACAAAGTTGTGATATGGACCGAGCCACCAGCTATGCTGCAGACCTTAAATTCACTTTCACATGGTTTTAGTCAATCAGATTAAATACATTCTGTGGGCAGGATGGAGGGAGATGAACCTAGCAACGTATGCTTTCACAGTCTAAATTCATTATAATACTGTACTTGGACTTCCGAACTCTGCATTCTTTCAAAACGGGAATATCTTTTGCAATTCAGTTATCAGGTTTTCTTTGGAATGAATGAATCTATCAGCATAACTGTCACAATCAACTTTAGTGCCAAAACTAATATAAGAAGAACCCTTACTCAGCAGACTGCAGGGTTATCATGGTAGAATAATACTTTGTAATAATTAGCATGAATAAAATAGTATACGTCAACCATGTCAAATAATAGTATATCTATCGGTCTGTATGATTTCTCAGCAAAGAGGGACAATAAAAAAAAGGAACATAAAGTTTACAAAATAGAACATATTTGACACTCAAATGATTGTAACAATTTACTCTGCCAATTTTCTGGTGATGTTAGCTAAAAAAAATCTCTATTGCCAGTTAATGTCTGGTTTAAAGAATTAAATTTATTATTATATGTAAAATATTAAAACATTTTTGTCATGCACTATATGCTGGTCTGCATATGCTGTAGATTATTTTAATTATTTTTGTAAAAGATGCTATCTGCTATGAACAGCCTCCAAAAAGAACAGGAGTCTTAAGAAAGGTAAGTTAGCAGGAGTGAATATGTTTCTTGATTAAAATAAGAAGTTCCTATCTAGTAATAGTCAGATTATAGATCTTGAAAGTTGTTAGCCATGGTATTCAATTCTAGATGCTCAGTTTCACCAAAGTCATCTACAAATTGCTACATTTTCCCCTATTGCAAAAAGCATACATCTCTGCAGATTTTTTAGTTTATATGACAAAGATGGCAAGATGCACCCATCCAGATAAGCCATTTCTGTTTGTAGGTTATGTGGTTTCTGGTCTTAGTAGAGTGTCTAAATTTAGTCCCTTCAGTTTATAAACTTTAATCTATAGCTTAATGTGCCTTTTCAAACTATGATTATCCAGTTGTGCCCTTTAAAACAAGCTAAACATAAAAGAAATCATTACTTAGCACAGGGCATCAACTTAGCCAATAAAAGGTTACATGATGGATTATTTCTAAAAGTTTATCTTTTCTTTCCAAAACAAATGATCTCAGGACCAATGAAGTCAGCTGGAAGATAATTCAGAAGTACATGTTATTGATGGAATTAATTTCCACAAGTCAGATAATAGCTACCAAAGAACATAATTTTCAGAAACTAGATATGCATGGAATATTAATCTATAAATTTCATTAGTCAGGATAGTAAACAGTTCCAGGATCAGAACGGGCAGTACTGAGTATCATTGCTGGGCGAAATGGCAACAACTGGGGAAGTGACAGACACCACAGAATCATATGTGATTCTCAGAATCATTGACAGTACTTGATCTTGAAAAAACAGAAACTGGACCAGGTGGAACTTGATCAAGAGGGGAATTTCTGTTCTTAAGTTCTCAATGCTCCCATGTCATATATGCCAGTGATTTAATATTTCTCCAAGGTTAACATAATACCCAGAAAACTCATTATGCATGCCAACTGGGCACCATGGACTAAATATCTTGCATAACTTCAAGTACTATATATTGCCTGCTAAGCATATATAGACGTTACACAACTGCTAATGCCTACTAATGTGTTGACTACGGAGATGGAACTCTGGACTAACCTTTGGCACACAAAGCCACGCTAGGAAAGCTAATTCCCCCCTTCCCCTCCTCCCAATCAAAGTTGACAAGGTTCTCACAACCTGTTTAGATCATGCAGAGCTTTGAGAATGGTTGCTTTGGACAGAAAAAGACCTACAAATAAAGATGCAACGGATCTCTCTCTGAAATCTGACTTAACTGCATGGATTTTTGATATCAAAATAGAGTTATTTGCACGTACCAGTGAATGCTCTGGTCCATAAACATGACTTTGGATCAAGAGGGGAGAAATAACAATAAACTGAATCAATTGCTTAATAAACCACAATTGGCTGGATTCTCACAACACCCTAAGTCAAAATTCTACACTCAGGTTTTCATGGAAGTTAAACACAGGATGGTGTAATGTGCTTTGTAAGTAGACAGCTAATGAGTAGTAGAGGAAGTATCACATTGGGAAAAACAGGCAAGAAAAAACTTGCCTTTGTTCAGCTCATCATTATTTTAACAGAATAGCAATAATCCCCAGAAACTCAGTTTTAGCAGGCACAAAGATTAAGCTGCTGTTTTCTCTAGAAAGCTATATACCATGCAGCATGTGTAGAGTCAATATAGCCTGAAATGAAGCAATACATGACTTTAATAAGTTACATTAACATACATGTAAGTCAGAGCTTTTCTGCTTTTTGGGAACCACTTGACAACAGGTATCTAAACATTTGAATTTATTTTCATTCAAAACTTCATAATTATTTATTTCAACTCTCTGGGCATTGCAACTTTTTAATTTTGAATAACGTTTATGAAGCAAACAGAATTAAACTGCCAGGTGCACTTTCAAAATAATACCGATATGTACAGCTCCTCACATCTAACAGATTTGCAAATATAAAACAGAACAGTGAACTCCCCAAGGCAAAAGTCTCACTAGATTTGTGTACATTTTAATGAAGCGTCTCATGCACTTGGAAGACACAAAAATATTGTATTTACTTTTTAAAAATCTAAAGCCCAAAAGTCCCAGCCCCAAAATCTTTCTCAACCTCCAAGGCTTCTGCACCTGAATCCAATCATTATAAATTTTCTTAACATAGTTATTCATATACTTCATTGCTGCTGATAAAAATTATTTCACTAAATTGCCACTGAAGAGTGGGAGGAATGGAGGGGTTGCTTGCCCCCAGAATTTCATTTTTCCAGATTCTGAGTAAGGTTTCTCTCTTTCCCAGCCCTATCTTTCCCTCAACCCCTCTCCATCTTATTTTCCTCTCTTCTTTTTAAAACGCTTCTGCCAGAAAGAGAGAGGTGGAGATGTGCAATGCTCCTGCTCTCCCATTCCTAAGGACTGGGCTGATTCTGCCATTTTGGAAATGCTCTACTTGTTGCCTGGAAGTTAATCTGTTGAGCCAAAAGGGGTTTGTGGCATTTTAGATATGGCCCAATCCTGAAACCAGCCTGTTTTGCTTAGGAATCCAAATTACGTCCACTCCAGATAATTCATTTCTGACAACCTCCAGACCACCCCGTTCCTGTAGGGGCTAAGGCTGTGTGGCCCAGAGGAGGGATGGAACATTCCAGAGTCCTCTAGAACATTTCATTCTCAGGTGCACATATCAGGACTGATGATGTTACCTAGTTGGGGTAATGAAATATTTGCAAGAAAACAACCAAGCTTAGAGAGCACCAAGGATCCCTTATTTCAACCACGAACTACAACTATTCTCCTTTATCAGTACATGTAATCTCAATGAAAGGGGATTACTTGTGAATTTCTGTGTGGGAAATTGGTAGACAGAAATGACTTTATTTTGTAGGTGCTATTAATCATTAGTTTTAAACACACTCATTCACATATATCTGATAATACCCCGTACCTATATATAAACATGCATTCCATCCACATTTATTGGGCAAGAAATCCACCTGCATTCAAGTTGCATGGCAACTGCAGATTGGCAAAGCTGGACATTCCATAAGGGTCTGTCTTATATATTTCTTGCAGATAGTCCTCAACTTACAACCACAATTGAGCCCAACAATTTATGTTGCTAAATGAGAAATTTGTAAAATGAATTTTGCCCGATTTTATGAGTTTTCTTGCCACATTTATTAAGTGAATCGCTGCAGTTGTTAAACATGGTTGTTAAGTGAACCTGGCTTTCCCATTGACTTCGCTTGTCAGAATGCTGCAAAAGTTGATCACATGACCCTGGGACGCTGAAACCGTCATAAATGTGAGTCAGTTGTCAAGCATCTGAATATAAACCATGTGACCATGGGGATGCTGCAATGGTTATAAGTGTGAAAAATGGCTGTAAGTCACTTTTTTCAGTGCCACTGTAACTTCAAATGGTCACTAAACAAACTGTTGTTAAGTCGAGGACCATCTTTATTAGTTTTACAAATAACTCAAGGGGCAAACATTTCCAACACATCTTTCTCTTCCTATTTTCCCCACAACAACCCTGTGAGGTGAATTGGGCTGAGAGAGCGTGACTGGCCCAAAGTCCAACCAGTTTTCATGCCTAAAGCAGGATTAGAACTCAAGGTCTCCTGCTTTCTAGCCTGGTATCTTTGCCACTGGACGAAACTGGCTGTGGCTGCCTTCCTTCCAACTGAAAACAGTATGAAACGGGAAAATAACATTTTAAAGAGAGACAGTTTGTGCAATGGAACTGAAAAGAGCCACATAATCCTATCTTTTAATTACTCTTTTCATTACTAGCAATGAACTTATTGCCAAGTTGTTGAAGAAAGGCTGAACAATAGAAATGGACAATTTAAAAAAGGTTTCCGCAAACTGGCACCTGGCAGGAAACTTAAGGCTAAACATTAAACCAAGGTTAATATTCACACTACAAACTTAGCCAAAAAACAATGGTGCAACATGATGACCTGATTCACAGGGTATTAGTTATAGGACTTTTTGGTTTTGGCAACCATGATTTAATGCATAAACATAGCCAATGTGTGCAGTCCAAAATAAATACACCTGGAAGGCACCAAGTTGTAAACATACAGATTGGCAGCAAGCAACTCCAGTTCATTCTCAACTATAGCTTGTTTCCCCCCCCCCCCCCCCCCCCGCCTAATTCCTCTTCAATTCCCTTGGATTAAAGAACACAGAAGAATGCAAATTTTACCAATCAAGAGGGCCGATGGCATTTCCTGCTCTGAAGCACTAAATCCCTTTTTCCTTAGCACTTCCTCTCTCTTTGGCAAAACCATCATCCCCCATAGATAACCTCGTCGATTTATATATATTTTTGTCTTCATTAAGCGCGGGGGGGGGGGGGAGAGAGAAATATACAAATCTTTCCCCTTTTTTCACAGGTGTTGGACTACAAGCCTCCGATGACTGGGAGTAACGAGGCTAAAAATTCTCGTCCTATGGAAGAAACCAGGGTGGGTGGTGGTGGTGGTGGTGGGAACGGAGGAACCCCCAATTTGCCTCATCGTTAACAACCCGCGTACTCACAATACACTCGCGGACCCTCTCGTGGAATAACTGCTCCCGCGCAGACAGCAGGTCGTGATCCCCCAAATTCATCCTTTGGTCAGCATGGCTGAAAGTCGGTCGGGCTGGCAGAGGGGCCGGTGGAAGCAGGAGACGGGGCTCCCGGAAGCCCAGCGTAGCCGCCGCCACCACGAACCGAAAACGCCTCCTTCCTTGCTCGCTTAAGGGACAATTTCTGGAATCGAGAACGTCACAATATAAAGGTCCACCCGGCCCGGAGGCAGCTCCGCGTCGCCTCCTTCAAGGCACCGAAGCATCGCCTGACCCAACGAAACGCCGCTGATGGCAGGGATGAGCTGGACGACGGTGGAAAGGAAAAGGTGGAGCTTAGACTTCCCACATCCCCTCCGGAGAGAAAGAGCCGATTGGCTAGATAAGGGCTTCACCTGCTGCTTTTCATTGGCTGCCTCTGGAAACCAAAGCTCGGTTCATAGGCTGAGGTGAACGTTCATGATTTTCCCGTTCAGTGTTGTCCGTTGTGGAGTAGCATCCCCTCGTGGTCGGCCCCGCCTTCCTGGTCCAGTCCTGTACTGCGGGGTTTTAATTATTTGGGAAGCTTCGGTTCTGTCAAGGAAGGTTACAACTTCGACAATCCTTGACTTACCGCCACAACTGAGCCCAAAATGTACGCTGCTAAGCGAGACAGTTTTGAGTTTTGCCCCATTTTTACGACCTTTCTTGTCACAGTTTTTCATTCGTTAATTAAGTATTCCCTTATTTAATGAGAGGAAAGAAGGATTCTCGCCTTCCTTCCTCTTCCACATTTCTACTCTACCACAATTTACTTTAATGTTCAGTTACAAGTGATACAGCCACTCCATTTAATTGATAAAGTGAAACTGTAGCTCACAAAATCATATACCTTTTAATAAAATTAGGCAGAAAAGATGCTGCCAGTCTCCTGATAAATTACAGATAAGGAGTTTTCTACTGCATAAATATAAGTGTTTTGTTGTGAAATTAAACCAAATAACAGATCTAAACTGCTAAAATTTACCGTAGCACCACTCAAATGGCAGAAAAAAAAATTAAATTTACATCTCACTGTCATTTGACTCCTCTGGGTGGCTTACAAACATAAAAACTAAGATACAAAATATTAAAATATTCAATATTAAATTTTGTTTAGTTATTTTTACCTTTGCTACCACCTAGCTCCAATAGCAGTTCACCAAGGTAGATTTCCCTGCCACAATTTATAGTAGGTACAATTCCAAGCCTTTTATGTTCCAGAGAAGCATCATATAAAAGTCGCCATCTAGAGGCCTTGCAAAGTTTAGAAACATCCATAGAATTCTTGCTGAGACAAAATGATGCCAACACAAAAATTTGGGACATGAATATGTAGACCCATTGGGCAAAAACTGGTTTTATAGCAAGACTATCTTAAAGCTTTTTAAAAAAAACCCAGCTTTTATTTTCTCCAGAGAAATCTTTAGCATCATCAGTGGAATGATACAATACCTCACTTTCCTTTTTTTTCCCCCAGTTTAGTTCAATCTCTTTATCAAAGTATTGGGAGGAAGGTCCATGTCCAAGAACAGTATAAGAATAGAACTTATGGATTAAACTTATTTGTAGCTGATATGATTATTTGAGATCCTACTAATGATATAATTTAATTACAATTTAAACTGAATGCTTTTACATCAGCAAGCTGGTACCAATCACCCTCTGTTTATTTAATCCACATCAAAGTGTTACTGCTTGTATAAAATAGAATTCCATGTGAAATTGCTTTGAGTCCCCCGGAGTGGAAAAACGACATAGATCTAACAAATAAAAAGCAGGCAAATACAGGTAGTCCTCAACTTACGCCCACAATTCAGCCCCAAATTTATGTTGCTATGTGAGAAATTTGTCAAATGAGTTTTGCCCCATTTTACAACTTTCCTTGCCATATTTGTTAACTGAATCAGTTTGTTAAATTACTCATAGGGTTGTTAAGTGAGCCTGGCTTTCCCATCGACTTTACTTGTCAGGTCACAAAAGGGGATCATATGACCCCGAGACACTGCAACTGTCATAAATGTGAGTCAGTTGTCAAGCATCCAAATGTAAATCACATGGCCATGGGGATGCTGCAACAGTGATAAGTGTGAAAAATGGTCATAAGTCACTTTTTTCAGTGCCAGTGTAACTTTGAATGGTCACTAAGTGAACTGTTGTAAGTCAAGGACTACCTGTAAATAAATAAATTAGTAATTTTAATCATTTATTATGTGAATCAATGTTGATAAATAGCTACAAAACCAGGTTTAAGAAGCTACTATACTATGTATATTTATCTAGGTCAGTGGTGGCAAACCTTTTTTGGCTCCCATGCCAATAATTGCACACGTGCTCGTGCGCTCACACTTGTGTGCTGGCACCCAGAAGGCAATGCGTGTTGCCCCCCCTGCCCCCCTGCACATGTGAACACAACCTACAGCATGAGCTGTGTGTCTCTGCGCATGCGCATGTGTCTCCTGTGCACCACGCATCACCACTACCCCCCCGTGCATGTGTACCAGATACCTGACAATCAGCTATTGGGCAGCAGCGGCACGCATGCGCAGTGGGGCTCTTGCAGGTGAGCTCTCACGTGATGGGGTAAATGGCTCTGCGTGCCACTTCCAGCATATGTGCCAAAGGTTCGCCATCATGGATCTAGATGGATTGAGATATTATTGAGCAATTATTGCAGAAGATTGGCATCAGTTAAAGAAAATTATGGTTGAAAGATTTAAAAAGTATGTCATAGCAACAATTGTTTTTTATTATTGCTTTAAGTATCGCTTCTTCCTAAAATTCTATTACTTTTCTATTCTTTGCTTTTACTCTATTCATGGCAAAATAATTCATTTTATTTAATTAAAATAAAATTTTACTTTAAAATCAGGATTGGGCAAATCCTATTCTATAAAACAAAAACATTTCAGAGTCTTACATATACTAGATCTAAAATACTGCTTTGATCCTTAAAATTAAAAGCATTTCTATTGTTCAAAACTCAGCATATGTTTGGAGCATTGCACCTACCATGGTATGGACACATTTTACAAGCAGTACTCCACACTGTTGCTTGCACTACCTACCTTTTCAACATTGATGGCAAATACCCACATGGAACACCAAAGCGAAAGTAGCAAGACACAATACAGACATTAATATCATCCCATTGGACCGGGTTGCTGCATTTGATCACATGCAATGGTGTTCATTAATCTAAAAAGCAGACCCTACATTTGCAGGAAAATGCGAGGTTGAAGAAAGTTGGACTTCAGAGCAATCTGAACTACACTATTCCACCTAAATGTTTTTAAAATCATACCTGCCATTACAATATCTTTATTTAAATATCTAATAAGGGTAATAATATTTAATGTAATATTTGGAAAAAGGAAGGCAAATTATGAATCCTAATTCTTTCTTTTTCTCCCATTCTTTGATCTCAGATTTTGAACATGTTATATAATAGATAAATATGATCTTTGTACAGAATGGGAAGACAACACTTTATATAATTTGAGATTTGAATATTGATGGGAAATCTTTTTCTCTTGACCATAACGTGTAAAAGGATATCAGATGAAATGATGGAGCATCATCAGAAACTTAATGACATCTTAAACCTAAAATATAACAATATTCATACTGTTTAAAGTCAAAAGTGTTTCAACATTATATGTAAGATTCTCCTGAAACGCTTTGTAAATAGTATGAACGAAGGGCTTGAACTGTGTACATTAGGGTAAAAAAAAAATACTTTCAGAACAATATTGTGCAAATCCTCCTACATTTTGGAATCAAGCTTTGACTCCAAAATAGTCAATAGATGGCATCATACTACTTTAAAATTGTATTATTTTACAATAATTGAATGTGTTTGATGGGTTTAAAATTTAATGCATATTCTCTCTGGTTGCAGTTGCTACATTTATTCATTTCATTTGCAAGCTTTGAGGATACTGAATTCCATACTGAATTCCACACTGAATTCATTCACCATACTGAATTCTTGTAACTTTTGTCCCTTTTCCTGAGAATCTGCTAAGAGCTTTAATTTTTTTCTGCATGTTTTCTATTGGAGGTTCTTCTAAGATATTGCTGGGGAATTTGAATCATCCCGTATCCCTTTCTCTAAAACAACTTCAGTTAAAAAGTTATTTATATTTCTCTTCCCCTCCCTTTTTTTTTTTTAAATAAAGTTTCATTCTCTGTCTCTTCTCTGGTGAGATTGATCATTCTCCTGACAAAGGCGGATGAGAATTGATTTCCCCAGGGATATGACATAAAGCTCTTCAAGCAGAAGATGCCAGGGCTATGGGAGCCCTATTTCTGGGATAGGATGCCAAGTACAATAAAGGCCTTCCATTGGAATATAAGCAGCCACAGTGTAAACTACTAAGCAGGTAACTGTTCTGACTTACGCTTCCTCAATAGCACAAAGCCAAGTCCTCGTCCTGATAAACCCTTTATTTAATTTACAATTAATTTCCTCTCCAACAAAGTCCTAGCCAACAGTCTTTCAAGATAGTTCCCAATTATAGACCCTTTATCAGGCATGGAACGTGGCCAGATGCTGCAATACTTGGCAAGCATGCTGGAATGAACTAATTGTCTCCTGCAAAGCCCCACTCCACTTTCGCTCCTCTTTTTTTTTCTAGTGGAGGAGCCATTCACTGTCCACTTGTGGCTTTACATCCAAGTCAGCCCTTGTTCCTCAGCTGTTCCCTTCTGCCAACCCTGCATATGTGCATACTGGGTGGGAACAGGCCCTAGCTGTTCTTCTGCCTCACTGGTCTGACTCCAAAAGCAGCTGATATGTCAGTCGGCCCTGGCCCCATCTCTGCCTCCATTCATGAGAGCCTTCCCCCAACTCCAGGACTGGCCCATGTTACTCCCCAACCTCCTCACTGTCCAAATCTGCTGCCAACTTGGTGAGCCACAAAAGGTACACCAGAACAGGAAGTGTAACTAGGGTACATACCAAGAGGCTTTCTGAGACAAGCAATTTGAGACCTCCAAAGCTTCACCCTACTAGCTCAACTGCTGTCATTGGATGTGAAAATAAACACAATTACAATTTAGCCCAACATTTTGGTTGAGATTTATTACATGGGGTTTGCTCCATTTAACAGCCTTTATTATCACAGTTGTTAAATGAACACTGTAGCTGATAAGTTGGTAACCTGGCTGTTAAGTGAATTTGGCTTCCCCATTGACTTTGCTTGTCAGAAGTTCACAAAAGGTGACCACGCGATCTTTGGAACACTGCAAGTCATAAATATGAACCAGTTGCCAAGCATCTCAATTTTGATTATGGGGACGCTGCAAAGATTGTAACTCTGAAAAATTGTCATAACTGCATTTTTCAGTGCAGTCCTAACTTTGAACGGTCACTAAATGAACTGCTGTAAGTCAAAGATTGCCTGGTTTGTTAGCTGTCAGACTAGTGTAGCAAAATACTGAGATTGAGGTGCTGGAATTTTTATCAGTAGTATTTAGAAGCAGAGAAGCACAATTATATTAATGAAAAATTAATATAATTCTTTAATTATTTTATTTAAGTTTCATTGTTCATTTTCAGCTATTAGGATGTAGTTTCTCATAAATTGATCTCACAAGTATTTTTTCAGTAGAAATATTGCGATTTTTTAAAGCTGTATCTTGCTTTAGCATTAAAAAGGTTTTTGAATTCTCAGGGTGTTTCTTTCCTTAACATGTGAGCTTCCCTCAAGATTATGCTATTTCATTATTTACTGCTTAAATAAAAAATGACTTCCCAAATTATTCATTTTTTAAGTGGCACCAATTAATGTTATCCTTTCTTAATTTGATGGATCTCATGTAATGGTACCTGTAAAAAGGAATTATTGTGACTATACAGCACAATACGTAAAGGCAAATAGAAATGTAATCATATGATCATTTAGTAAAATCTTAAAACTTGATTATCAAATTTGACTTTACTTTATATACTCAGTATGCTCCCAAACCACCAAAATCCTTTTTGAAATTTCAATCCTGCACACTTAAAAATAAGTAATTCATAATAAATGTAAGACCGAAAAGTATATTTGGGATAGTATGAGAATTCTTTTACAAAATGTAAGACAGTACTATTTGTTGGAATTAAAGCTATATTTTAAGATTATTAAGCATTTTGACAAATCTTGTAGAAACATTGCAGCATTTATAACTGGAAATCAGTTCTGTTCAATTTTTTGAAAATCAAATCTTTTCAAAATCAATTTTTTTTTTGAGTGAAATGCTTAAGGCCCTGTCACACTGCCCAACGGATGCAAAACATTTGTAAAAAGGACACAGCGGACGAGAAAAATGTTCCATCCATTGTTATCCGCTCTCAAAAGGGGCGAACATTTGCATAACCAGAGCGGATAACATGGAAAGGAACGGACGGGGGGAGGACGCAGAGCGGATGGAAAGCGGATGTGGAACGGAAGCCCAGCGGATGGAAGCAGATGAGAGCAGATGGCACATCCGCAAGGCTTCTGGGGGGCCTCAGCAAAGCGGACGCGGAACGGATGAAGCGGATGCACAGCGGATGAAGCGAATGCACAGCGGAAGCCTAGCGGATGCACAGCGGAAGCCTAACGGATGCCGAGCGTTAATTGCGCATGCGGGGAGGATGCATTGCGTAAGCCCCGCGGATATAAAGGGAAGCAGCTCGGAAGCAGGTCACCATTCAGAGGAAAGACCTGCTGCCGGACACATTGAATGCCTTGCCTGCCCTGCCTGCATGCCTGCCTGCAAGCCTTGCTGCCAGCCTCCCTGCCAGCCTTGCTGTCTGCCTGCCTTCCAGCCTCCCTGCAAGCCAGTCTGCCTGCCAGCCTTCCTACCAGCCTTGGTGCATGCCTGCCTGCCAGCCTTGGTGCCTGCCTGCCAGCCTTGGTGCCTGCCTGCCAGCCTTGGTGTCTGCCTGCAAGCCTTGGTGCCTGCCTGCCAGCCTTGGTGCCTGTCTGCAAGCCTTGGTGCCTACCTGCCAGCCTTGGTGCCTGCCTGCCTGCCAGCCTTCCTGCCAGCCTTGGTGCCTGCCTGTCAGCCTTGGTGCCTACCTGCCTGCCAGCCTTGGTGCCTACCTGCCTGCCAGCCTTGGTGCCTGCCTGCCAGCCTTGGTGCCTGCCTGCCTGCCAGCCTTCCTGCCAGCCTTCCTGCCAGCCGTGGTGCCTGCCTGCCAGCCTTGGTGCCTGCCTTCCTGCCAGCTTTGGTGCCTGCCTGCCAGCCTTGGTGCAAGCCTTGGTGCCTGCCTGCCAGCCTTGGTGCCAGCCTCCCTGCCAGCCTCCCTGCCAGCCAGCAAACCCACAACCATGGGGAAGAACAGAAAGCCTCAGCCATCTGCTGCCAGCCCTAGCAAGGGCGACAGGGCCACCATCCCACCCCCTGGCCCTCACTCTGCTTCTGCTGGGGCTTCTGTAGCACGGGCTCACTCTTCTGGGGCTGGAGCTTCTGCTGCTTATGGTGGTGGTGCTTCTGCTGGTGCTTACTCTGCTGATGCTGCACCCCAATGGCGCTTCAGACAAGCACTCCAGCACCAGCCACCTCCACAGCACCTGGACCCTTCACCCCTGAGACTGAGCACACCTCCGAGTGACCAAGAGGAGTGCCAGAGACTGGCTGGCTACCTGTGGACTTTATTTGGACACTTGACTTGGGTCATTTTTCTTATTATAGCTTGTTGTTAATAAAGTCTGTCTTTGATTCACACACTTGCTTCATTTCTTTTTTTTAATAAAGTCTTGGTGGAAACTTTTAGAAATGGTTTAAGCCTTTGCATGCTTGTGGGATGGGTTAAGATACCAGTGGAGTGGGCAGGGATACCTGTGGAATGGGTAATAGCTGTGGGATAGATAAACCTCCAGTGCAAGCATAGTGGGACTGTATGGTCCACCCTCCCAGGTGCCACACCTATGGCCCTTTATTATCAATAACAATTTAATCATTCATCAACACATTTCAACATAAACACAACTCTTTATTAAATGCCCTGTTCATTGTAGGCCCACCCAACATACATGGTACAATCTCATCAGTGTGATGAGACAGGCTGAAGGAAGCATCCATTAAGCATCTATCATCCTGTCTTGCCACTCCACCGCTCCAGCTGGAGAGTTGCACCAGTGTTTCAGGAGGTTGTGCTGCTTCTTCCCTTCACGTGAGGCTCTGTTGGGTCCTTGCACATCCTCAGTGTCTATCAGGTTTCGCCCTTGCCTCCATTCACCAGGCTCCATGTCCCCATTGCCTTGTTGGAGGTCCACGAGCCTGTTCTGCAAGACTGGGTAGCGGGTGCGCATGAGATTATGCAGGATGCAGCAAGCTTTCACAATCCTCCTCACGGTCTGTGGGCGATGCTGCATGGTGGTGAGAAGTACCTTTGGCCAGGATGCCAAAGGCGTTCTCCACCACCCGCCTTGCCCTGGACAGCTTGTAGTTGAAGATCCTCTCTTCACGGGTGAGGCATCTGGAGGTGTAGGGCTTCATGAGGTAGGTTCTGAGAAGGCGTCATCCCCCATGATGAAGTAGGGCACATCTTGCGTGTCGTTGGGCAGGGGGTCTGGATCTGGGAAGCCCACGATGAGGTTGCATTCCAGCCCCTCCTTGAGGTCACTGGCGTTGTATACCTGGGCATCTGAAGCTGAGCCGTTGCCTGAAGCATCGATGTACATGAACTTATAGTCAGCATCGACCATGGCGAAGAGGATGATGTTGAAGAAGCCCTTGGAGTTTAAATAAGTGGACCCCGACTTGGCTGGCGCTTTGCAGGCCACGTGCTTGCCATCTATGGCTCCAACGGTGTGGAGGAAGTTCCACTTCTGATATCACTGCTCTGCAACTTTCTTCCATCCTTTATCAGTGGAGGGGCACTGGAGGAGCTCCTCCATGTATTCTTCGATGATGGCCTGCACCACTTCTCTGACCACAATGCTGATGGTGTTGTGTGGCACCCTCCAGCCGTACTGCATGCTCCTGTAGGTGGTCCCTGAGGCCAGGTGGCGCAGAGTGAGTGCCACCTTGAGCCCAGGTTCCAGGCTGGGCCAGAGGTTGGTGTTTGCCTTGGTCAACCTGGGTGTCAGCCGCTGCACAACTTCATCAAACATGGCTGGAGGCATCCTCATGAAGTTCTGGAATGCACGAGGGTCTTCGTTCCTGAACTCCACCATTAGCTTGTTGTACAGTCCGTACTCTGCTCTTCTCCCGATCCATCTTCAGACCCAGACGCTTCTTGGCCACCTCTTTTTCTTCCCGTAGTAGAGTTGAAAGAGCCTGTAGATGGCTTCGCACTGTTGCAGAACGATGGTGGCTGCCAAAAGGACTGTGTTACGATCCATGGTGGACATGACTGGATATTGTTGGAAGAGCAAGTCAGATGAAGGCTGCAGAGGTCTGCACAGCTGGGCTGCTGGGCTGAAAGTGAGATCCAGGTGAGTTGCTCCCTTTTTATAGGCAGTATAGGTTTTCCACTGTGTCCCTTTGCATCCTCTAGACATCCTTAATATCCGATAAGTCCCCTCTGAGAACATTTTTTCCGTTTTAAATGCTTTATTTGCGAGCTGCATCCGCTTTCCTTTCTCCATCCGTTCCGCTTCCTCCCTGCGTCCGTTTACCGCTGAAGCGGATCGAGTTGCGCGGATGCGTAGCGGATATAGTGGATGCGTAACAGATGCAGAATGGACGCATTGTATACATTTTCCGCGCAAAAGTTTTGAGCAGCTCAAATCCTTTTGAGCAGATAAAACGTCAATAGACGGATGCTGGACGGATAGAGAGGAAGCAAAACGGAGGCAGTGAGTACAAAACGGATACATCGCATTAACCAACGGATGGTAAGTGTTTTTCTCCGTTTTACATCCTCTTTCCCTCCGTTGGTGCAGTGTGACAGGGGCTTTAGTTACAAAAGTAATGTATATCCCAATAACTTGAAATTTGTCCACCCTTATGTTGACAGATCGTAGATTTCATCCTCTTCAACCATACAGAATAGTGAAACAATTGATGGGCAATTGTTGGAATTGGCCAATTTCTTTCACTATAGGAAAGATTTAATCAGAGACTATGCACATGTATAAGAGTTTAGAACCTAAAACCAAAAGGAATTATCTGTATAAAAATTTTACAGGTTAATAATGCCAAGAAACTTGATTCATATCACTTTAAACTTGTATGGCTGATTTTGTGAATTAGCCAAGGCAGATAGATCATCAAAGTTATAGATTTTGTATTTGTTGCAGAAAATCTTACACTCAAGAAATGTGTTTAAAAAAATACTGCATACTGAATGGCACATACTCAGAATGTTTTATAGCTTTTTATTTCACAGACATGATACGTTTAAAAGACATGGAAAATTGACATGATCACATGGTAGAATGGCAAGACACCCTAGTGTCTGCTGCATTCCTTTGTATCACTGCCCCAGATAACTAGTAGCTAAGTATGTTAAATGAAACATCATGGAGAGGAGCCATGCAGCAGAGATGTGGCAAAACAGGTCTAATATTCCTCTCCTTCCTCTTCACCCTCTCCTTCAATAGAATCCACACCCACTTCCTCATAATCCTTCTCCAGAGCAGCCATGTCCTCCCGAGCCTCCGAGAATTCCCCTTCTTCCATCCCTTCCCCAACATACCAGTGGACAAAGGCACGCTTGGCATACATCAGATCAAACTTATGGTCCAGGCGGGCCCAGGCCTCAGCAATGGCTGTGGTGTTGCTCAGCATGCAGACGGCACGCTGCACCTTGGCCAGGTCGCCTCCGGGGACCACGGTCGGGGGCTGGTAGTTGATACCAACCTTGAAACCGGTGGGGCACCAGTCCACAAACTGGATGCTGCGTTTGGTCTTGATGGTGGCAATAGCAGCATTGACATCTTTGGGAAC
>BLBF01000033.1:26459597-26487110 GCA_015471245.1 Laticauda colubrina
AGAGAGAGAGAGAGAGAGAGAGAGAGAGAGAGAGAGAGAGAGAGAGACTATCTGAACAAGTTCCTGCTGCTTTCTTGGCAATGATTTGGAAGTAGTTTGTCACTGCCTACACTCTAGAGCTGAGAGACAATGACTGACCCAGTCACTTTATGGAATTAGAACTTCTGGTGTCTAGCCTGGTGCCTTAATTACTATAGCAAACTGGCTAACAAACCTTATACTTTTTAAATGTATAAGGATACTCTTATTAATATTGCAGCCTGGTTTCAGCCTTGGATCAGGTGTTAAACATTTCCTTCCCATTGGATTCAGCTGAAAAAGGGGGAAAATTCCACTCTTGCATTGAAAATAGTTACACCGATCTATATGTATGAACATATCCACAGATTGGTTTTCTCCAATGGGCTTTGTTTGAGAATATTTGCAATACAATCTCAAGACAATATGTGTGATACACTCCTTCACACTCAATAAAGTTAGTCCTTGAGCACTGAAAAAAGTGACTTGTGACCATTTTTTACACCACATTTGTAGGATCCTCATGATCATGTAATCAGATACTTGGCAACCAGTTCATACTTATGACCCAAGGCCATGTGATCACCTTTTGCGATGTCAGACAAACAAAGTCAACAGGGAAGCCAGATTCACTTAACAACTGGTTACTAACTTATCAACTGCAGTGATTCACTTAACAACTGTGGCAAGAAAAGTCATAAAATGGGAAAAACTCATTTAACAAATGTTTCACTTAACCACATAAATTTTGGGTCAATTGTGGTTATAAGTTGAGGACTAACTATATCTTCCAGAGATTTGAAACAGAGATATTTTGCTTGTCCCATCATTATCATGGCTTTATATTGTACATTTACTTTGCAGCTTATTGCATGTTAGGATAAGAAGCTAATATATTTTATTGCCTCAAGCAAGTAACATACAGTACTGTTTCACATTTGCCACCAAAACCAGCTTAGCTTCAACTGACAGCTGTATCTTTGTGCCTTCAAGATACTACATGTAGTCCTTAACTTATGACCATAATTGCGGGGCTCGTAACTTGAGGACTATTTTAGGCATCCCATATATTTGAAATGTGTTTTGTATGACAACAAGTTAACATAAAAACATAGATAAAATCCTAAAATCTTTATATTATTTGGATTTTATTATCTCGGATAAATATAATTAAAAAAAAACTCTCTGGAGAAATTATTCACAACTTACTTCCAATAGTAAGCAATTATGAACAGTTAAATATATTATTATATTCTGTTTTCAAACCATCAATAGTTTTACTGGTTCCTAAGTTTTCATACCAGTCCTTAAAACTTTTGACTGGTTAACTTTGTAACTGTGGTTGTCACTAAACCATAATTAAAGCATGGCTCTGTAGGATGTTTGAACTAGCCTTTGTCTTCTACATGGCTGCAGTTGGTGAATCTTGGAGCCTCGTAAAAACAAAACAGTTATATCGTGCTTGGAGCCTGCCTATTTCTACCTTACAATAACTACTTCACTGATGGATTGAGTGAAGGGAGTGTTCTACCTCTCTATCACCAAACCCTTGCATTTGTACCAGAACAAATTAAGCCCTCTGCTTGAAGGCTGGGGTGACTGGGTTGGGATGGAATGGAAACCTTTCTCCATTCCTTGCAAATGTAGTTAGAGACTCCTTCATCTGAGATATATCTTGTCCTGAGGAGAAGGGTAAGAAGTGGTTGCAAAGAGAAAGCCCTTCCAGCAGCAGAAAGACTTGTGGGATAGTCCCAAGATCAGATGTTACCTGCTTTAGAGTTAAATCAGTGCCTTCCTATCGTCAAACACGGAAGACTCAGACTCCCAAAGGTGCTTTTTTCAAGAGACAACTGGATTTTCTCAGGTTTTTTGAAAACATTTCACTTCACCAAGAAGCTTCTTGGAGGAGAAATGAATGTCATCAAAGAAAAAAAACAGAAAATCCAGTTGCCCCTTGAAAAAAGCACCATTGGGACAACCATGACCTGGATGGCTGAGAATCTCTGTAGATATTTAGAGAAGACTCAGAGATAGTTAGAGCCTAATTAAGTAGGCAGAATCCCCATGTGCTGCACACTACCTAGCGTGGTTGCTTAAAGATGGGACAGGAATGCCATTTGGCATCCCTTTTTCACCTCGCCTTCAGGATAGATAAACCACAGCAGCCTTCAATGCATGCAATTAGCAAAGGCCAAGAGACTAAAAAAGGTAGCTTCTTTTTCAATAATTTTCTTCTGGTAGTCATTAAATAGCAGGGACTCCCTCTGGAAGGAAAAATAGCTGTTTAGGGGAACGATAGGGGAGAAATGCTTACCGTCCCTGTCCTATTATTTCTTTTTATTTTTCTTATATGTATTCATTTCTTGTACTCATAACTATGTCTACACTTATACCTGTAATCTTATAATCGCTTGACAAAATAAACAAATAAATAAATAAGTGTGATTTGCAGGAAGAGAGATTTGTAATCTTGCCTATAACCAGCAGGAAGATTGTGCTGAAAGAGCTGTGTGGAAGATGGCTGGAGCACATTTACACCATGGGAGGAAGTGGCTGTCAGTCTCTAATGTTCTTTTGACAATTGCAGCGATGAAAATGGAAAGAAATGCAGAGACACTGATGTTGAACTGCACTTCTCTTGATTCTAGGCCTCTGTTGTGCCAGAGGAACAAGTGGTGGCTTCCACATGTAGCAAAGAAACCATGCAGAATACCTTCAGGTGATGAGGTTCCTTATGCCAAGAGGCATTAGGTTGCAAATATATGCTAATGACTAACCAATATAGCTTCTGCAGTTTGGGCAAAAATATATTACTTGCTATATTTAAGTGTCACGAAACACAAATGCAGATTTTTTTTGTTTGCATATGAACATTGCTGACTTCTGATTCTAGATAAGGCATATATACCACTTAGCCAAATTAACAATGGCCGTATGAAACATTAAAACACAGAATCAGTTGAGTTGGAAGGAACCTCAGAGCTCACCTAGTACAACCCCCAGCTTACTAACTAAACCAACCAGCCTTTTGAAGACTATCCATGAAGCTGAACATATCACTTCTCAAGGCCGCCAATCCACTGATTAACAACTCTATTAGGAAATTCCTCCTAATGTATGATTTAACTCTACTTCGCCATGGTTTTGGTTCTACTCTCTGAGACAACACAAAACAAGTCCTCTCCCTCCTTTATATGACAACCCTTTTGGTATCCAAAGACCGCTAACAGGTCTCCCCTCAATTTTATCTCCTGAGCAAAACACCCCAGAATCTTTACCTTCTCATAGAAAAGGAGTTCTTGTTGTCTCATCATTTTAGTAGATCTCTTCTGAATTTATTCTAGCTTGTGGATGTCCCTTTTCTGACTTAAGTGCCAGAACATTTGAAAGGAGGTTTAATATAAGTAGAGTACAATATATGACCATTACTTCTCATGACCTGGAACCTATGCCCTCTCAAAAGCATTTGCTTTTTTAACAACTGCATAACACTGAGCTCCAA
The DNA here is from genome assembly GCA_015471245.1 of Laticauda colubrina. NCBI lineage: Eukaryota > Metazoa > Chordata > Lepidosauria > Squamata > Elapidae > Laticauda > Laticauda colubrina. The sequence goes on from BLBF01000033.1 coordinate 26,463,118, forward strand.
CTTGTGATTTACTAGAAGACTTAGTCTTTTCACATATAATGCTATCAAGTCAGGTTCCACACATCTGTTGCTTTTTATTTCTTTATCCCCTTATTTCACCTTTTTTCTCTTTAAATTTTAGCCTGCAATTTAAACCATTATTCAAGCATCTCTAGTTAACAGATTTTACTAATTGTTGCATTCCTATCCAAATCTTCTGCTACATCCTTTTTAATAATCTGCTTGACAACCTTGTTCAGTATAGAAATCACACTGGCAACTATACATTTCATGGACCTTTCTTCTGAAGATATGGAAAATATTATTCTTTAGTCTTCTGGGCCCTTGCCAATTCTCTAGGAGTTCTTAATTATTAATTAGCAATTCTATAGTCCCATTTATGAGTTCCTTTACCTGGTCCTGGAGCCTTAAAATCATTTAGATTGACTCAGTATTCTTTTGTTCTCTTTCCATTACTGTCATAGCGACCAGGTCAGGTTATACAACCGTTTCATCTTATTGAATTCTTATTACGTTAACTCAAGAAGAACATGGCTACTTTTACTTCTTCTACCCATTCAGTAGAAATTAGATTCAAATTAGCAGACCCCCTTTTTCTTCTACCTAGAACTTGCCAGATATCACACTTTTGGCCTTATGTTGCCACTTTTGGATGCTTCTTTGAAACATTGGTCATCTGATAAACAGTGGTCTGATCCGCATCTTCTGCCTCTTCAGGTGCCTATAATTAACTGATAACCTGTCAGGGTTCTGGCGATTGTCTGAATTAAATCATGACCCCTTTTTTCTTTTTTTGTTTTTACTGAAACTATCTCAGGATTTCCATCCTCCAAATTATGAATTTCTATGAAGGCATTTATTTATGTTATGAATGATGCAACATCCCATCCTTTTCTCTTGGGCCTTTGGAAAGTGTACTATGTGTGTCCATATTTTGATTATATCTGTCATTACACCAGGCTCAGAATAATTTAATATTAATTTCCCAAATTTGAGATTATGAATGGAATTCTCTCCTATCTGCTGCCCCCATCCCCCATGAGCCTGCATCACTGGCTCCAGTCCTCAGTGATATATTCAGTTCCAGGCTTTTGCTACCTTGCCAGATTTGCTTCAGTGTAATGACATTCTGATGAGATTGGCAGAGCAGTTGAAGAACAGCTCTCTTTGCCTCACAGAGGCCTATGTGTCTTCTGTCCTATTTGTTGAAGCTGGGATTGGCAGGATTTCTCCAGGTGGCTCTGCATCATTTCCTAAAGTGAAAGCTAGATACTTGTTGCTGAGCTCCATCAACATATCATCATCATCATCATCATCATCATCATCATCATCATCATCATCATGTGTTTCTTGATCCTCTCACTTCTGTGGATCACATGCCAGAAGTGGTATTCAGCAGGTTCTGACCAGTTCTGGAGAACTGGTAGCAGAAATTTTGAGTAGTTCGGAATACCACCTCTGATGGCCCTGCCCCCATCTTTTTTCTGCCTCATGAGTCCTAGCTGATTGGTTAGGTCTTTGTTTGTCACCCTACACAGGAGAATGGAGCTGGAAAGCAGGTTAGTGGGGTGGGGAGAGAATGGGGATTTTTCAGTATCCTTCCCATGGAGTGGGATGGGAATGGAGATTTTACAGTAACCTTCCGCTGCCATGCCCACTAAGCCATGCCCACCAGGCTAAGCCACACCTACCAAGCCATGCCCACAGAACCGGTAGTAAAAAATTTTTGAATCCCACCCCTGTCACATGCATATAGCTTCCTCATGTTGTCTTTGGTACTTCCCTTCTCTGCCTCTTCTGAGCAGCTTTCTTTATCTTGCCCAGGAACTTCTCACCCTCCTTCATTTGTTGCAACATAGATACAATACTGTTTCCACAAGCTCTTTGCCTTCTACTTCCATAATAATAAACTTGCACGTTCAGTGGGTGTCACCTGGATTCACTTCAGGCAAGAGAGCAAACGCTACTTATGCCGGAACAGCACTACAAAGCTTTCTACACTGTCCAATTTACTCAGAGTCTCTCAGGAACAAATCACTATTTGTTTGCTCAGTGAACTGGCTCTTTGGGGAGTGGGCTTTGTTATAGTCTCTGGAAGCTGCCTCAATTAGAGTAGCAGCAAGCAATGCTCCAGTTACACACATACACACAGAGAGAGAGACAGATTCAGAAACTAGAAGCATCTGCAATCAACAAACAGCGTGTTTTGAGAATGTAACCCTAGTTTTTGACCTGGTTGGATGTATGGTGGGAATCTAGATAGGATTATATTTCTGAGCAGATGAGCATTCCTACTCCTTTAGTAATAATCATATACTAATTGAGGATGTATTAATTTTCCTTTAGAAGGCTGCTGATGCCAAACTATTTTCAACAGCTTTTCAGAAAAACAAAACCTGTTTAGTTTTTTTCTTCCAGGTAATACGGTAGAAAAACTGTTATGTTTTGTTCAAGGATAAGTTCAATTGATTTCAGTTATCCCAAGCAAGAGCATATAATACTATTGGAGAATAGCAAGCACTCTTTCCCCGAAGTAGTGCCCTCCAGAAACATTGGCCTTACAGTATTACCAGTTCAACATATTGGACGAAGGAGAAGGGATATATACATTATGCTGCTATGTACAGTATTTTGTATTTTGATAAATATTCCATGAAGCATGAATTTTAATTTTTTTCTATTGTTTTTCAAAGACAATGCAGGATTAAGTGCCTTATTTGACAATATACTCCTACATCAATCACATGGAATAGGTAAATTGAGCTACAGTTATTAAGCCTAAGCATTTGGTTGAGCAGGGATTTGAATTCCTGGATCTTCTTGGTTCAGATCCAGCACACTGACTTCACACTAAGACAGAGACACTAAGCAGTAAATTATTTTTTTTCATTTTTCATTTTATTTGATTTGATTTGTCAATCGCTTGCAAGATAATAGGTATAAGTATATACATAGTTATGAATACATGAAATGGGTATATATAAGAAAAATAAAAGAAACAATAGGACAGTGACGGTAGGCACGTTGGTGTGCTTATGCACGCCCCCTAAACACCTCTTAGGAAAGGGGTGAGGTCAATAGTAGACAGTCTAAGGTTAAAGTTTTTGGGGTTTGGGAAAGAAACCACAGAGTCAGGTAGATTGTTCCAGACATTGACCACTCTGTTGCTGAAGTCGTATTTCCTGCAATCAAGTTTGGTGCGGTTAACCTTGAGTCTGTATCTGTTGTGTGCTCTTGTGTTGTTATGGTTGAAGCTGAAGTATTCATTGACAGGTAAGTCGTTGCAATGTATGATTTTATATACCATACTTAGACCGAAGATGACGTAATTGTCTGAAATATGAAATCTACTTTATCCCTTTATCTTGTACTTGCCTGTTAATTGGTATTTTAATTACAGTATGATAATCCTATTTATTTGAAAGAGCTTAAAACTGATTGAATGGTAAAATGAGACAGAATGAACTTAATTATCAAAAATCATTTTGATTGCTTAAAAACAAAATTTTCAACTCACCTACAGTGTGTGAACATCCTCTATCTAAATTTCCCTGCCAATGGCATCCACCAGGGAATATCAGAAATCGGAAGATGGCAACAGGAATGCTATAATGAAGCCTTTTGGAACTTGTACTGACCTCTCACACATGCAAAAACAAAACAAACGGGCTTGTATCTTAACACTTTGGATGTCATCTTGCCAGTTTTGACTTCCCACTTCTTACTGAACACTGCTGTTCTCTGTCAAAGTTAGCTATGGGAATCTCAGATGAGAAACCATCCTTTTAATACTCACTTAATTCTACTTATTAAAGTAACTATGAAATTGGGACAAAGTTTATGAACTAATTTAAAAGTCTACAATAATAGCCAGCTTTATTTCCCCAAATAATGTCTTGGTTAAACCACTACCATTTGGGCTTGTTATTTGTCCTGTTCTGTTGCAGAATTTGACCATATTGAGTACACAGGCTTTTCAGAGTAAAATAGAACAACAGCAGGTGTTTTCTAAATGAGAATGATAAGCACTCTTTCCCCAAAGTAGTGCCCTCCAGAAAAGTTGGCCTTACAGTATTACCAGTTCAAAATATTATTTATTCCATTTTAAATATTGTTTTCCACTCAGATTCATTTATTGAGATGCTATGTAAATTGAATCAAATAAATAAACCCATAAATGAATCAATAAATAACTAATGAGAAATTGGATGCTACATTTTCAACCTGCCAACTTGGGGAAGTTGGATTGTTTCATATTTCTAGGCCAATACAAGTGCTCACTTTTTCTTAGCAAACAAACTTAAGCTAACATAGTCCCAAACATACCCATGGAGTAACCCTTAAAAAAAAAAAAATACATATCATCCCAGTACTGAAGAAACCCTCCATCAAGAAACTGAATGACTTCAGACTGATTTTCTAACATCTGGAGTTATGAAAACCTTTGAAAGGCTAATGCTGGCCCATGTGAAAACCATCATGGATCCATTGTTAGACCCCTTGCAATTTGCCTACCGAGTAAATAGATTGACAGATGATGCTGTTAATATGGTTCTGCAGTGCACTACATCCTACAACATCTTTCATCTCCAAAGACCTATGCAAGGATCCTCTTAGTAGACTTCAGCTCAGCATTCAATACCACCATTCCAGATATTCTTCTAACTAAACTAAATCAACTAGCTGTACCTGACCACGCTTGTAAATGCATCATAAGCTTCCTAACAGATAGGAAGCAGCAGTTGAAGCTAGGCAAAATCACATCAGATACCTGTATATTTAACACAGGGATCCCCAGGACTGTGTGCTCTCTCCACTTCTCTCTCTATACCAATGACTGCATCTCAAAAGATCCCTCTGTTAAAGTACTGAAGTCTGCAGATGATACAACAGTGGTTGGTCTCATTCAAGACAATCTGCATACAGACAGGAGGCTGAACAACTAGCCTTGTGGTGCTGTCGGAACAATTTTGAACAAAACCCCCTCAAAACCATAGAAATGGTGGTAGAATTTAGGAGAAATCCTCTTACAATACTAGACAAACAGTATTAACAGTAGAGACCTTCACATTTCTAGATTTTATTATGTCTTAAGACTTAAAATGGACATCTAACATAAAAAATGTCATCAAAACACAACAAAGAATGTTTTTTCTGCACCAACTCAGAAAGCTCAAACTGCTCAAGCAGCTGCTGATTCAATTCTACAGAGGAATTATTGAGTCTGTCATCTACACCTCTAACTGTCTGATCTGGCTCTTCAACCAAGCAAGACAGGCACAGACTTCAACAGATAATTAGAATTGCAGAGAATTAGAATTGCAAAAAACAATTACTACCAATCTACCTTCCATTGAGGATCTGTATACAGTGTGAGTAAAAGAGAGGGCTGTGAAAATATCTACATAACCTTCACATCCTGGACATAAATTGTTTCAACTTCTACCATCAAAACAACACTATAGACGCAGGGAGAGTTTTTTCCCGAATGCCATCACTCTGCTAAACAACTAATTCTCACAATACTGTTAAACTCTTCATTAAAACTGTATTACTATTATTATTCTCATCCTTCCTATTACCCATCTCCTCCCACTTATGACTATAACCTTGTTGCTTGTATCTTTATGATTTATATTGTTTTGTTTCCTAGTATGATTTGATTGCATATTATTCACCTCTGAGTATCACTTAGTGTTGTATCTTCTGATTCTTGATGAATATATTTGTTTTTCTTTTTATATACATTGAGAGCATATGCATCAAAGACAAATACCTTGTGTATCCAGTCACATTTGGCCAATAAAGAATTCTACATCAGAAAACAGTTCTTTCTATCAGATTTTGAACTTCTTAATTTATATCCTGCCTTTATTATTTTTACTTCAAGGCAGCAGATATATCCAACACACCTTCCTCCTATTTTCCCCACAACAACAACCTTGTGAGGTGAATTGGGATGAGAGAGAATGATTGGTCCAAGGTTTCTCAGTTGGCTTTCATGGCTAAGGCAGGACTTGAATTCAGGGGTCTTCCTCTTTTTAGCCTGGTGTCTTAACCACCAGACCAAACTATATCTCTGTCCTGCTTCACAAATTAGCAGATGCACCAGCTATATACAGTTTCATAGCCAAGACAATCATCTCCAGCCAATATTGGATGGCTACAGGTACTGTATGCTGGATTTGTTCGCAGTACTCATGCTTTAATTTTAACTTTAAACTGCCATTTGCATTGGTGGGATACCTCACCTAATTTGAGGCTTTTCAACAGCTTCTCTTTCTCTTTATATTGCCATAATGTGTCAAGAATTCTAGAGAAGTAAAAAAAGTCTTATTTTTGTGTTTTTTTGCATGGCCCTAGTAAATGTTATTACTCTATTATGGATGTGGGATATGTACTTTTTATAATCTGTGGTGGCCATTGTTATTTGTATTTGAGGTGTAAAACAACTGCAAGGTAAATCTAAAACTTATGTGATCTGTGAAGTGGCCCTTGGGGAATTTGAGAAGTCGAGGGCCAGTGGTTTTATTTTGGCCTCTGATAAGAAACCCCTGCAACACTCACCTCAGATCCCCCGACATCTCTAGATGTACACCCTGTGCTTCCCCGGGCCTGTCTTTTGTTTACTGTTGCTAGCAACCATGTAGTTCCCTAGCAACTGTTGTCATGATCCTCCCTGGATGCTGTTTCAGGCAACCAGGGCAAGTGTTAAAAGCACAAAGAGATAAAAATCACTTGAGGAAAAGCATGCAGGACCGTTAAGAGACCTTTTATTTCCCATAAGGGGGTGGGGAAGGACTGGCTGGGGCTCAAGAACAAGAACTGATTTTTTTTTTTAATACCACTGCTTCTTTTGTATTTGGGCAACAAACCAAGCAGGGTGAAGTGTGCTACCTGTTTGTTATCATTGTTGTTTGAAGCCAAATCTGATTCCTTTTCCCTCCCAGAAAATTAACTGTTAATAGCTATTGTTCAACCGAAAACCAAAGAGAGGAATGCTGACTTGTCAAGTACCAATGCCAACGTTATGAAGGAATTATTTATTTGCTAGATATGAGCAGGATACCAACAGCAGTTATTGGAAGGTGCTAAACTATGTTCCTCTTCACATATTAATAATACAAAGTTGCAGACACTGGAGAAGTGAGGTGGTGTTAGACTGAATTTGTCACTGTTATTCACTTGTTGAGTCCTATTCAAGTACCTGGATAAGCAGATATTGTTTGACGATATTAAAGGTATCACGACAGGATGTAAGCTATTCCAAGTAAAATTGCCCTTGTAATTAACTGATGGTGATTTATGTCAATGTGTTCAGATGGCGCTCCAGATGGTTTGGGATTGGCATCCACAGCCTATTATTATTGGTACTACCTTTTCTTTCTTTTGCCAGTCAATCTAATTCCATTTGCAGGTCTTTGTGATTTTCTCATCTGCTGTCTCCAGTTACTTCAACATCCGCTATCTGGACTTTGTGTTTCTTATTGACAATTGTGAAGTCTGGGGTGTTATGTGGCACTTCTATTTTATCCTACATTCCTTCATATTTGTGTTAGCTGAGATGTCTGAAACGAGTATGTTATTTGCGCAGAAATATGCTCCATGTGTTGTGGAAAGAGTTTGATCATATGCGCAAAACATTTCGAGCAACATTTGTCCACTCTCTGAATGAGAGAATTTTCAACTCCCAAGGTTTGCCAGCTACCATGCCACCATTAAGACTTCTGAGAATTAAAGGAGAAACATCTAGAAGGGGCACAAGCTGGAGAATTCTGGTTCCAGAATAGTTAAGAGCATGTTGCAGATTTTTATTTTCAGTCCATGTGAACACAGGAAGAATGAAGAACCTTTTACCCTCAGTGTTGAGCCATGTCACCCTGTGCATGATTCACGGTATCCTTTAAGGAAAGAGATAACAATTAGTACCAGTAGTAGTAGTTAATATTACAAGCATGGACACATCTGACCTCAACAATCACTATCTAATTGAGCACAACCTCCCAAATCTACAACTTTCTTTAAAAATACATGTATTTGAGATGTCACATAATGCCCTAAGATTTGTGACAGTTAAGGATGATAGAGCATCCAACAGGAAAAGCTGTTGTCCTATAGCAAGCACTCTGTGTTTCCTGGATACATTTGAACCAGATTAAGTTAGAAGTGGCCCAGTCTAAGAAAACCACTTGACAATATCTGGGGATCTTATTTCAGAGGTGAAATTCAAACCGGAGACTTCCTCAGTTTTTCAGTCACACCTGGTCCTAAAAGCATAAGGACAGCAGTTTACAATTGCTTTTGGCTTGAGATGTATACATGAGACCACTAATCCGTATCATGCCTGGAATCTGTTCTACAACTTACCAAAAACAACAACAACTTCAACACAAAACAAAAGAAGAATGATGCCAAATACTGATCAGGTTCCTTAAGAAGGTACAATTCCTTCCTCCTGGTCCCATCAAGGTAACTATCAAGGACCTGTGCATTTTCATTTTCTTCTCAGCAATTTATGGGCAAGTAGGGAAGCATTTGCTATAAATCAAGGCAAATAGAAGCTTAAGAGCTTTTTCTCCTCCCCCACTAATCACATCTGCTCTTAGACCAACCTTCATTAATATTCATTAGCATAATGCTGTTTAGACAATAGATACCAAATAAGCGAATTCAGTGAAATCCAGCTGGCTTTCCATCCCTCATTACAACAAATCGTGGATTGCTGATATTTTCTGATCTTAATGTGGGAGGCTATGATTGTTGGCTGTCGTTGAAATATTACAAGATAAACTGTCCACCCCATTGAAAAGAAAAGGTATATCTCCCTACTGAGACTTCAATATTCTATTGTTCCCAGGTAAAGTGCCATTATCTTATATCTTACGAGAGACGAGAAAAAAAAAACTAATATGAAAATCATTAGAAATAATTAGAGAAATAGCAAAGAGACAAAAAGAATCAACAGAAGTTGCTAATTCATGTTCTGTTATGAGCATATTGGTTAATTTTTCTCTCGGCTTTGCTGTAGCATTAAGATACTGTACTGATTTCATTGTGAATTCTGCAGTATAACCTTTTTGTTAGCTTAAACTATGAATTAAATGCATGCAAAATTGCTCTGCCGTACTACAGCTGGGCAGTAGTGTCTTAAGCCTAGTCTTGGTGTATATTGTCTGTCTGCCCGATCTCCCTGGGCAGCAATGTTATTCGGCACCAACGGTTGCTTTTTCCTTTATTGTGACATTTTCTTCTTTTGTCTTTTCACGCATCCAAATGCACACTTCAAAGTGGTATCAGATTTCCCAAATTCTCTGAAATTCTGAAACCATTCTCTCCCAAATTCATATTTCAGACAGATCCAGCCAGTGTCCTGAATAATACTCAATAGTACATAAACATCTACCTCAGGAGCTATGGGATTTCTTATCTCGGATACTATTTTTGAAAACCATCGGTGCATTAAAACAAAAAGCACACCAATTAAGGCTTATCCAAATGTTATCCAGGTACATCAAAATAAATTAGATTATTAAATCTGACTCAGTACTCTCATTTTAGCATTATAAAGCTACATAGTGTTTTGGTATAGAATCAATCTAATCTGACTACAGTTATTTATGTCCTGGTTATATTACATTTAAAATAGTGCAAAGGTCTTTATGTAGGGTAATCTTTGGAAAGTGTTGGGAAGTTTTAGCAGTAGAATTTGACTAGGTACATTTAGAATTTGAATAAAAATGTTGACAGGAGATACCTTAAAAAATGCCTCCAGGTTTAAAGGCTTGTTTGCCAACCACATAGGAATCCATCTTCTGCATTGTTTCCAAATTGTGGAACTTATTTCTTTACACCTTGCAGACACTTAGCATCTCATTTCATTTCCAAAACCACCCCTTAAAATGGCTTCCAACTCCATTTACTTTTGGAATTTAGTCTTTGATATGTAGTGCAGTGTAGTATGGCTTGTGAACCAAAGAAAGTTATGCAGTAGGCCATAAACCAGGGTTTACCAGGGTTTATTGGTTACAGTGGCTGAGTCCACTTCACACACTAAACTCGGTGTAGAATAAAACAAAGCTTGTTTCAGATATGCTACCCTTTGTTCTTGGCTATTGTTTTTTTATGTGGATAATCATAAATTCCTTAATAAATTGAAAGATGAAAGACTGAAATTCATAGAAAGAGAAAGGAGAGAGGAAAGAAAGGTAGAGAGGAAGGAGAGAAACAAAAATAGAGGAAGAGAAGGAAGAAAGTGTCTATGGAGATTCTCAGTCATCCAGGTCATGGTTGTCCCAAAGGTGCTTTTTTTTCAAGAGGCAACTAGGAGCAGGAAGAAAGAAAAAAAGAAAGAAAAAGTCAATTTCAGACTTTTATGGTTATGACTGGTCTTTTTATGACTTTTCTTTTCTCACTTAGCTAATTTACTAAAAAGAAACCTAGTTAATTAGGCAGAGCTGAAAGACCTGTGGAGTTTGCATCCATGGTAGTAGCACCATGGGAAAAACAATGTTTGTAATAGAAAACCTCCTAGACACAACAGAGACCTCCTTGTGCTGCAGCTGTCTGCTCTACTGCAGCAGGCATGTTTCTGTGCACTGATCCTATTAACATCAAGCATGTTGCATCCTCTGAAATATGCAAGAAATAGCCACTGCACACAGGTTTGTCAGCACATTTTTACCTGAAGAGGGAGCTGCAGAAAGGAGAGACTATGTGTAAGAATGTGTGGCTCAAGTTAGGTTTGGGATGAGACACCTCTAGATGCCCATGAGCCTCACGTACAGGGATAATGATAGTGATAGGCTTGAAACATATATTATAGAGACCTGTAGAAAGTGTGCATTACAGCATTGATTTTATCCTGTTAAAAATCTGGGTGTGGCTAAGAAACTTACAGCACTGGAATGACTTAAGTACTCTTGATTTTTTGCGATTTTTTCTTGGGAGAAGGGCAAGGGAAGTTTATATTACCAAGAGACACCAGAACCTACCTTTCCCTGGATTTATTCAAAAGGTGGGCAGCCAGCGATCTATCTGGAACAATTTAATTTAGATTCCTGCACTGAGTAGATTGTTGACTTCAATGGCCACTTCTAACTCCTGTGATTGTATGAAATCTGGTCAAATTTTGAGATTTTTGTTTTGGGAATTGTGAGAATATATTGCCTAGAACAGTGATCTCCAACCTTTCCCAATCGATGGACTGGCAGAAGTGGTGGAGGGGAGGAGAGGGGATGGTTTCACGTGCATGTGAATGCATTCACAAATGTAGCATTGTAAGTACACGGTCACTCACCCACAGGGGTGGGATTCAAATGTTTTAACAACCGGTTCTGTGGGCATGGCTTAGTTGGTGGGCATGGCTTGGTGGTCATGTGACTGGGTGGGCGTGGCTTGGTGGTCATGTGACTGGGTGGGCGTGGCCAACTCAACATCACTCACAATGAGGCATGCATCTCGCATAGCCTCTTGTGACTGTGAGGATGCTGCAACAGTTGTAAGTGTGAAAAAGGGTCTAAGTCACTTTTTTCAGTGCCATTGTAACTTTGAATGGTCATTCCACACAAGCAAAGTACCAGCAAAGGAGGGGAAAAAAACTCCAGAGAAGTTCCTGAGACAGGAAGTCTTGTCCTGCCAAGAATGTAATAAGGGATAACAGAGAGGCAGTTTCTGTAAGCAACACCAGAATGTTCCCTTCCTGCCTTCCTTACAGGATTAGGCCAGTAATTTCTTCTAACAACCGATTCTCCGAACTGCTTAGAATGTTAACAACTGGTTCTAGCAAATAGGTGCGAACTGGTAGAATCCCACCCCTGCTCACCTACCACTTCCAAGGTCAGGTTCTGAACAGGCTGTGGCTTGGCACTTGGTGGGAGAGGATAATGACTCCCTGTTGAACCAATGAGCAGACAAACTCTTTACTTAACTAGAAGACCATGTGTGAACCCAGCTAATGAGCAACTTTGAATTCTGGGCACTGAAAGATAAAACCAAAGGATTATTATTGTGAGCACTCAGTGTCATTGAAGACTCAGGTAACATACAAGTTCAATAAATTTATACACAATCTGCACATTAATGTTGGTTTAATTAGTCTGGGGTAACTGTGACTTCAGGACCTGTCAAGAATTAAACATTTCAGTTATTTGCATGACAGATACCATGTACCTCAAAAATCCACATTTTCAGAATTCATTTGCCAGCATTAGATGATTTTCACAGCAGCTATTTACATAAAAATTGTAAGTGCAATTATTATTGCACTTATGCAATAATATTAATAATACACAAAAATTATTAATAATACACAAAAATTATGTCAAAGGCAAGATAGTCCCTATATCATTTTTGCTGGAGGTTTACTTCTGGTTTCCAGCAAAAAAAACGCTCCTTAGTGAACAATGGATTTGCTTTATAATTGACATTTTTGCTTAATGACCCCTGCAAAAAAAGGCTATAAAATCAGGTACAGTCCATAGTGATTTGCTTTACAATCAGCACAATTTATAAGCAAAATTGCGGGCTCAATTATGGTTGTTAAGGACTGGGTGTAAGTAGGAATAAATACTAAGGGGAGATCATACCAAGACAGATGTATATATTATTTTACATATAATAATAGCAGCCAGGACTGTGTATGCACAGTACTGGAAATAGGAAACTATACCATCTGAGGTCTACTCAGGTCTACTACGCAGAGACGGACAGGCTGACTCTTGAATTAAAAGATAGGAACGAAACATTACTTAGTCTGGGATGCCTGGTTAGACAATAGACATACTTGGTTAGACAATAGACATAAAAGTAATATAGTAATTGATATATGAACAGAAATGTTTTGAAATTGTTGAAAAATGTTTAATAAAATTTATTTTTTAAAAAAGGACTGGATGTATATAATTATGTATAGCGGACAGACGCCCTGATTGTTTCCCTTCACTGCATCCGTGGCAGTTACTGTGTGTTGGGGAAAACAGTTTCTCTTCATGCCTCTCAAAAGCAAAATTCAAGCAAATAACACGCAGCTCCGTCAGAAAGATGCATTGGGTGAGGACCAAAGATGAGAGGTCTCATAATTACAGCTCGACAGAGTCATGTCAATATGAAAAGCACCAGATTGTTGGTTTGGTGTTTGTTTGTTTTTTTTGTTTTTTTTTGCAAGAATCTGAAATGGTCTTGTTTGCATTTTAAATTGCATTCAACGAGTTTCGGGTTATCTATGTCTTTTTCCTTCTCAAAACGAAGAAAAACTAATTATGAGCAATACCTCAGGATTTGCCTGAGCACAAAAGGAGAATTGAAGGAGAAGCGGAACCAAGAACGGACACCCGCCGGCAATATTCAGACGCGGATCCCGCCCTCTTCCCCGAGCTTCACGAGAGGCAGCCCAAAGATTGCTCCCATCGGTCAGCCGCGATGAGGGCCTGTTTGTTATTTTGGGGCTATGAGCCAAACAGATGCCAAACGCCATTTTCTTCCCCTTCAGCGCAAAGGAAGAGCGGCCCTCGGAAGCCATTTCCTAAAACTGCTTTCGGGTGCGTGCGGGAGGGCAAGCCGCGCAAGTGCGGAGTGAACTGAGCTTTTCTTTCCTCCACTTCCTCTCCCTTCACGGTCTTTCCTAGAAAGTGGTATCTCTCAATGGCAGAAGGGAAAAGAAAAGAAAAGAAAAAAAAAGGGGGGGGGGGTGTCAATGCGCTTTTTTTTTCCAGCCCGGGGAAAGAGACGAGTCAGATAAGCGCCACTTCTGCAGCGAAGGGTGAGTCATTTCCTCGCAAGCCTTTCACGGGGCGCTTATTCACCACCGCCAGGCCCTTCTCGGCGGGAATCGAGCCCGCTGCCAAAGGTTGGACTCTGCCCCGGGTTCGGCCCTTTCTCTCCTCCTCTCTCGGGGCCGCCCCGCTCGCGAGCGCCCTCTCCCCGCACGCTGGGGAGAAGCAGGGCGTCAGCTGCTCGGCGGCTTTCCGGGGCGGCAGCCGGCAAAAAAGCCTCGCCACGAAGGCAGAGAAGGCGGCGCGCCCCCTTCGCCCTCCCCCCCCTCCTCCCCCCCAACTGCAGACGAGGCGGTTTTTTTTGCAGACATCCGCAGAGCTGAGGCAGGGCGGGGAGCGAGTGAGGGAAGAAAGGAATGGAAAGAGAGCCGACTGCATTGCGGCAAAGCCTGGCCTTTAGAAACGAGGGACCGCATATATATATATATATATATGCGCCCAAGTTGGGTCCCGTGTCTTGAGTTTCTTTTTATACGGCTCCGCTTGGAAGGCCCTCCGCTTGCATTTCGGAACACGCACGGGGTGGGGTAGGTGGGGGGTATCAACCTGTCTTCTCGGAAGGAGGACGCGTTACCTCGTTTTCTTGCTGGAATAATAGAGGCTGGGGCTATAAGACAAATCCTGGAGGCGCGTCGTCTGCGCCGTCTGCTCAATACAAAGGAGCGATGGCGTTGACACGCCTTGCAGCACCCCCAAAGCAGGCGACACACACAGACACACACACACACACACCCTAACCCTTGGATTTTCTCTGGACCGCACAAACCCAAGTCGGAGCACGATCTAGCAGCCGGCAGCACTCTGGGATGTGGGGAGGGAGGGGGCGACTCCCATTTGCCCGAAAATTTGGGAAGGAGAAGCTCTTTCCTGCTGGAGCTTCGTTTGCCCTGGTAATATTTTATATCCTGTATGGCAGAATGACTATGCTGGGTGATATTAACTTGGGAGAAGTTTGTTTCTTTGATTTCCAAAATCTGCCTGGGGAAAAAAAAAAAAAAAAAAAGGATACTGAAGGCAGTTTCAAATACACAGAAATCCCAACATTTTTCATAATTAAAAGATGTGCTAGTTATAAATAGGTCAATAAAAAGAGCAGACAAAATAATTATGAAATGCTTATGCCATATAAATTTTAAGAGTAACACAGAGAACATGAAAATGACCTTCTGACCTTCAGAAAATAGGGCCTTTTATGGGCTCTATTTGGAACTCATAACTAGTAACTGACATGAAATTGGCAGAAGCCAGTAGGGCATTATGGTTAAAATGTCAAATTAGGAGCAGGGAGACTCAGATTCTAGTACTCCCTCAGCTTAGACCTAGGTTCCTCTTCCTTAGCAACTTTAAATATGTGTGGACTTGAACTCCCAAAATTTCCCAGCCTGCATTGCTCGCATAGAATGTCGGAAATTGAAGTACACGCGCATTTTAAAGTTGCTAGGGATGAAAAACACTGGCTTAGTATCTCTGTGGGTCAGTTACTCTTTGGAGTTCTGCTACTTCCTGACCTTGATTGTGTGCGGCTGTTCCGCTGCCCAAGTAGGTAACATCAAAGTGAAATGTTACCTATTTGACAGGTTAGATGTACTAATACACTGCTCAAAAAAATAAAGGGAACACTTAAAACAACACAGTGTAACTCCAAGTCAATCACACTTCTGTGAAATCAAACTGCCCACTTCGGTAGCAACACTGATTGACAATCAATTTCACATGCTGTTGTGCAAATGGAATAGACAACAGGTGGAAAGCAGAGGCAGTTAGCAAGACATACCCAATAAAGGAGTGGTTCTGCAGGTGGTGACCACAGGCCACTTCTCAGTACCTATGCTTTCTGGCTGATGGTTTGGTCACTTTTGAATGCTGGTGGCGCTTTCACTCTAGTGGTAGCATGAGACGGAGTCTACAACCCACACAAGTGGCTCAGGTAGGAGAGCTCATCCAGGATGGCACATCAATGCGAGCTGTGGCAAGAAGGTTTGCGGTGTCTGTCAGCGTAGTGTCCAGAGCATGGAGGTGCAACCAGGAGACAGGCCAGTACATCAGGAGACGTGGAGGAGGCCGTAAGAGGGCAACAACCCAGCATCAGGACCGTTTCCTCCGCCTTTGTGCAAGGAGGGACAGGAGGAACACTTCCAGAGCCCTGCAAAATGACCTCCAGGGGGCCACAAATGTGCCTGTGGCTGCTCAAATGGTCAGAAACAGACTCCATGAGGGTGGTATGAGGGCCCAATGTCCACAGGTGGGGGTTGTGCTTACAGCCCAACACCATGCAGGACGTTTGGCATTTTCCAGAGAACACCAAGACTGGCAAATTTGCCACTGGTGCCCGGTGCTCTTCACAGATGAAAGCAGGTTCACACTGAGCACGTGACAGACGTGACAGGGTCTGGAGATGCCATGAGAACGTTCTGCTGCCTGCAACATCCTCCAGCACGACCGGTTTGGCACTGGGTCAGTCATGGTGTGGGGTGGCATTTCTTTAGGGGGCCGCACAGCCCTCCATGTGCTCGCCAGAGGTAGCCTGACTGCCATTAGATACCGAGATGAGATCCTCAGACCCCTTGTGAGACCATATGCTGGTGCGGTTGGCCCTGGGTTCCTCCTAATGCAAGACAGTGCTAGACCTCATGTGGCTGGAGTGTGTCAGCAGTTCCTGCAAGACGAAGGCATTGATGCTATGGACTGGCCCCCCCGTTCCCCAGACCTGAATCCAATTGAGCACATCTGGGACATCATGTCTCGCTCCATCCACCAATGCCACATTGCACCACTGTCCAGGAGTTGGGGGATGCTTTAGTCCAGGTGTGGGAGGAGATCCCTCAGGAGACCATCTGCCACCTCGTGAGGAGCATGCCCAGGCATTGTAGGGAGGTCATACAGGCACGTGGAGGCCACACACACTACTGAGCCTCATTTTGACATGTTTTAAGGACATTACATCAAAGTTGGATCCGCCTGTAGTGTTTTTTTCCACTTTAATTTTGAGTGTAACTCCAAATCCAAACCTCCATAGGTTGCTAAATTTGATTTCCATTGATAATTTTTGTTTGATTTTGTTGTCAGCACATTCAACTATGTAATGAACAAAGTATTTAATAAGAATATTTCATTCATTCAGATCTAGGATGTCTTATTTTTGTGTTCCCTTTATTTTTTTGAGCAGTGCATTACTTACTTAGACAATGAATGATCTGCAAACAAGCTCAGAGAGCAGCAGGAACTCTACAGTTCAAGTTGAGGCACAAACATTCTCTTTTATTTGTTGTTTTTTTCTCAGCCAACCTTACCTGGAAGGTATGGGGTAAAAATAGGAAGTGGAAATCACACCTGTGCTGTCTGTAGAAAAGGTCCGATAGAAGCTCCTATAGAAAAGGTAGGTGGTAATAAACAATGACCATTTCCAGACAGCTTCTGCAGTATGTGTCAGATTTTGTCAAAATTATCACTACCTGATTATGTCTGTATACCTAGCACACTAACCTAAACTGGTTAAAGGTATTTCATGCCACAGAGGCCTTTTTCCTCTAGTGAAAGAGAAGCAAGTTCCGTAGAAGTGTCTTTGTGGTATTTATTCCAGCATTCTGAATGTTGAGACCCTGTCTAGAGAATTAAAAAAAAATAGATTCAGAAAACCATTCCAGAATAGATTGATCACTATTTGCTTGACAGATAAATTATAAGTAGAATCTTGTTTCTTGATTTACCCCATTAATACAGCTAGGTTGATTCAACATTTCAGTTGCTTCATTTGGATCTGATAAAAAGGAGAGATAAAACTCTATTGTATATTGCAACACTTTAGTTCTTTAAAATATGTTGTTCCACAGTTATTAAACACCAAAGAAGATTCTGGAAGCCCAATAACTTCTGTGGTATTCTTTTGTGCTCCGTCTAGTTATGAATGTAGCCATTATAAAGCAGTTTCCACTATATGAGGATCCAGATTGCTGGGGGCAATATGCTGATGTTGTAAACTGCCCAGATAATTCAGTAAAGCACTGTGGAGCGGTTTTCTAAATCTAAGCGCTATTACTATTGCTATAATTCAGACAACCACTTCGCTAATGATATCAGAAACTGCCAAGAGGTTCAGGAAAATCAACAGGGTTGTATTCTTTCTGATTTTCAAAGATGATGAATACTTGGCAAGTTAGGTATTAAAGACTTAAACCTTAAATGAAATGGATCTTTAAACATCCATTGGGTCAGCCATTATCATTCAAGTGTTTTCACTGAAAAGGGGATATTAGTGCTAGGACTATAATTATTCAGATTTATTTATTATTTTTTTACTATCTCACTATGACCTTTTAATAAGACTTGCACTATTCCTTCTCCTCAAGGGTGAATTTGTAACTTTTTGTGTCCTGTTCCAGAAACAACAAAGGTAAAATATGTAAGAGATGGCCAGTATCCTCAAACTTCTAAACTGAAATTCATCCTAAAGGTTTTGGCTATATTTTGTCCATATAGCTACTGCATATCTTTATAGACTTTATAGTCAAAATGAAGAGAATCCTAGCCATGATGAATATGGATTTATTTGCAAGGCATCCAGCAAACATATCATCAGTAAACCGCCCTGGGTTGATTTGATTTTTGTGCTGGAAGCTGAGTTTACCCTCGTGTGCATTTTGATATTGACTTAAAAGCAGAACAATATGATATGTTATTCACATCACTTTGGTTGTTGCAAATTTCTGGTAACTTACAGTTCACATCTATTAATGATGACTATGGGATAATAAGCCTGTAATATAAAACTGCATTAAGGATCCTAGGTTGTTAATGGTAAGGGCACATAAGATGAGGACAGCTGGTTCAACACTACATATTCACAAGCGAGCAAGTTGTGAAGCCAAGTCATTTGAATCCATCATTTCCTATCACTGCATTAAATGCTTTGTTTTGTTGTTATGCATCTAGGGAGACAAAACATTAATCCTGTACTATATAACTTCTTTGGGGATGTTTAGAATGTATCTTGCCCTGCTCTATCAATACCCAAGGAGAACAGATAATGATGTTATTTGATCCTACTTCTCTTGGATATGAAACTATCTCCTGTACAGTAGCTGTACTTTTATTGTTGCCGCAATGGAAATGTAACATCTGGTACAAATTCGGTATTTTTTTCTTTTTAGTTATGTTGTTATGTAGCTTACCAATGGTTAATTGAAATAAAATTGATTGATTGTAAATGTCACTATATCAGAATGTATTATATTTGGTATTTAATGCATTGACCTGTATTGTAGTTCTTGGGTAGGCTTTTCAGATTTTGTTCTGAAGCTCTGATCTCTCAATGTCCCTAATCATTTGGGCATGCAAATAGATGTGTTACTGATGATGTTACCTAGTTGGGTAATGAAATTTCTGCAAACAAACAACAAAGCTCAGAGACCACCAACAACTCCACAAACAGATGGAAGTTGTAATTCAGTAACAATCTTTAAAAATTATTGAGGACTCCAAAGAGTATGATTTAGGTGGATTATATTTGTCAATATTTACTACATTAGAAATTAAAGTGCAAAAAATTAAATATATACTGATTTGACTTCATGGATCGCCTGAAAGGGGCTTGTGGACCACCAGAGATTCTCAGACCCCACTTAGAGAATTGGTGCCCTATACATCCCAGTCTGATGAAACAGAATGGCAGCTTCTGCCATGCTAGATTCTATAAAAATGGTAAATGCGGCAGACCCTCATGCTTAGTGCCTGGAAAATCAGATATCTGAAAAATCTGGGTGTGACAATTACATCATCTCCCCCTTTAAATTGAACAGAGCAAGGAGCATATGGCACATGTTCATTTACGACTTTGGAATAGCTTGAAGCAGCTAGTATACGTATAATTATGGTACATACTGTAGCTTTTTAATAATATGTACTCCTCAAGGAACTCTGAGGTTGGTCATCTCCTCATTCCAAAAATATTTTTCTTCCTATCCTACGGCTTCCACAGGGACGAAAAAGATAGTAGCTAATAATTAATTTCAACCTTGTGCTGCCTTTTTTTAACCCCTGTTATCTTGCTGAACCAGCAGTTAGAGTGCATGTATGGACATCAATGATGCACACAGCCTAGTTTCATCATTTGGTCTATGCACACATGTATTCCATTTAGCCTAGGATTCTAGGAAGCTATGATAAAACTAGCAGCAAGCTTTATAGCATGGAGAATAACTTAATTCTACGACTCCTTTACATATCGGGATTTAACTTCTGGCTCTTTAGCACACAGTAAATGATTCTACCTGTTTCAGAAATGTAAGTTTAAACTCCCCAAAATTCCAGTTTTGATTATGAGTAGGAGGGAACTTGCATTTAAAAATGCAACTTGAATGTCTAGCATTCAGATTAGTTGGGTGCTTAATCCGGACTTGTATCTGAATGAGTCCATTTAAAAAAACAAATGTTGCCAAAGGGTGAAAAGGCAGTCTTGCAGTTCTTAAGAGTACTGTAGTTCTGGAGGTCTACAGTATTTATAAAATTCTGTTCTAGCTCCATCTGCTGGAAGAAAATTTAAATTTAAAGTGATAACAGTGAAGAGCTTCTGCCAAGAACTTGAGATCTAATTAGTCTGCAGTCTTAATTGCTCTGGAATGACAAAAGATGGCAATGGCAACATACCTATCTAGGAGGGAAACATCTTGAACTTGAGGACGTTTATCTCTGGGTACATACATTATAGGATCACAGTCTAAAATTCCAGCCATGCTAAATTGAAGATAAATATCACTGACTTAGCTTGCAGTTTTACTTGGAACCCCAAATTCCTTTTGGATTGCTAAGGAACAATACATGGCAGCCATTAATAACTTGAATTCTTTGTTTCTGCTTTAAATATTTATAATGTATTGTGGGAAGATATTTCTGTTCAAAGGTCCTAAAGTCATTCAAAAAAATAACCTGGTAATTTCCAGAAAGGGCTTCCTATCAGGCTGCTTGCCAGCTGGCTGGGGAATTCATATGATGTGGTTCTAGCGTACCAGGAGGTTGCAGATTGTTCTGAAAGAAAACACTTACTAATCCAAATGCTAGAACTTATCAAAAATCCTTAATTTTGTAGTGCTATGAAGCTGAAGAAATATTTAGTTGGTCTATATTTTGCAAATAAATCAGTAGTGGTGAAAACACACCATTAATTTCCTTCAGATAGTATTTACTGAAGCAAAACGTTCTTAATATTTATAAAATGATAGGAGTCATCATCCTTTTATGGGCAGGTGATGTATAGGGAATGACTCTTTCAAGGTAATGTTCTTCTTTGCCATTTTTATTGCAAATGTAAAAGAGGAACAGGTTATAGGAAGATATTACAGTCTTGTGAAGATCAGAAATATACCATGAGTATATCAGCACAACAGCTCTTCATCCAGTTTCAATCCAGAAGGTGAAATGGCACTGACCGCGTGTCCATTGCCATTGGCAACACTGCCCCTGACCAGCAATCCTAGAGACTGAGGGAAACTAGCCCCTCGCTCGACCAGATTGGAATGGTGCTGACTCATCCTGGTCTTCTGTTCTGCAGGCGACATCGCAGAGCTGTTCTCAGATCTTATGCCTTGATGCACAACCCATGAACAACCAGCAACCCAATTCTCTCAGAGCGGAGAGGATGATTTAAAGGGTTAAAATATAAAGTACCCCCATCCCTGGTTTTCCCATAGTCATGGGCATGTGATGGTGGAGTTGGGGAAAAATGGATACTTTAATCAGCAAAACCATTGTTATTTCATCCCTTCCCACCTGGTCAGGTCAGTGGCTACTTGCTCAAGTGGCTGAAGAAAAAAGCACAAATCTAATTCTGAAAAAGATTCCCTGTCCTTTTATAGCCACCTAGTCAATTGTGCTTCAGCAGAGAATTTCTTCAAAAATATCTCTTCTTAGTAACTTGCCGTTTATCTTTGTAGCATGACCACTCTATCACAAAGATGCAGGAATGAGTGCCTAAAAAAACAGATGGGAGAAAGTAAAACTTAACACAATTTCACAGTACTGTACTTAGATTTCCTACTTTCTAGGCAGTGGAGTTTTTTTGCTGGTAATCAGAGCAAAAAGCAAGAGATCCAAGGCCTCTTTATTATCATCCATTTGGAATGAGGAAAAACTAGGTCATCTATGGGGCTGATGTGACTTTTCCTGCTGTTTGATGCAGTGCAAGAGGGACATGTAAACTGTTGTCCTCATATTCAAACAAAAACAGATCTCCGGCAATAAGACTCCCTAGCCTATTCAAGGTAAGCTTTCAAACACAAAAGGCAATTTGGACCAGTTTTTGGTGAGTTCTCTCATGTTGTAAAGCTGAACTCTATTCATGATGAAAAGTCTGTAGCAGATTGTTCATGACACACCTTTTCCAGGTGCATAGTTCACCCACCTGCTTCAAAGGTTCAAACTTTTACTTTGTGGAATTGTGGACTTTCATTTTGTCAGCTGGGCTCTCTGCCAGTTCTAATTATTTTACTTCATCTGCTAGCTAGCCTTTCTCAGTTTTCAGCTACTCAAGTTTTTTGTCTTGGTCTCTCATGCAGATTTCAACCTGTTGTCTTCTTCCCTGAGCCCCTACTTTTCTTATGATTCTTCACCCTCCAGTTTACCTTCCTCTGTTGTGTGATAACTCAACCAAAGGCAGATCAAGATTAAGGCAACCATAAGAGGGCAAGGCAGGAAGTTTCACTTTTCCAGCATGTGGAAGCAGCTCAGCTGAGTTATGTCAAAGGATGCACCACAGATCAAGTCATAATTTAATATATACCAATGGCTACTACATTTTGGTACTGATTACAGTACTTATAGAGGGACGCGGTGGCTCAGTGGCTAAGATGCTGAGCTTGTTGATCAGAAAAGTTGGCAGTTCGGTGGTTCGAATCCCTAGCACTACATCCCTTTACTTGTCCCAGCTTCTGCCAACCTAGCAGTTCGAAAGCATGTAAAAATACAAGAAGAAAAATAGGGACCACCTTGGTGGGAAGGTAACAAGTGTTCCGTGTGCCTTCGGCGTTTAGTCATGACTATGGAGACGTCTTCGGACATCACTGGCTCTTTGGCTTTGTAACGGAGATGAGCACCACCCCCTAGAACCAGAAACAGAAAGCACATATGTGTGAGGGAAACCATTACCTTTAACTTACAGTACCTAGTACAGATATGTTAGGAATCTGTCCACTGATTAGTTGGGTTAGCAATATATAAACCAACAATGTATGTTTGTAGCTTTAAGACAAAGTTACTGTATTGATTTGTACTATGTTCCAGTTGATTGTATTGTGAATTGATTGTATTGTGAATTGCCATAAGAGGGCAGTTGAGATCATAGCTTGCTCTCTCTGACATGCTCTCTCTCTGACATTCTGTCTCTTTGTTGTAGTACTTATACTTTGATATCTTTGTTTCCTGTAAATGACAAAGGCAACCTGTAAGAAAATTTTGTAATTGGATATTCTTTGGACTGTTAAACGTATATGACCTGGACTGTTTATTGAACTGTGCTATTTCTTAAACTTTAACTCAATTCAATGTAGCTGTGTGTGGCTGAATAATTATTCATCACTACTCTCATAAACGTTTCCATGCGCATATCCTTGTTACTCAAGGATTATTCTGTACATATCATAACAAGATAGAAAGCATGCTTCATGATGTGGGCTTTTTTGTTTGTTTTTTGTCAAGTAGCAATTAATCCATCATGGGGTAGACAATGATAATATCAACCATTACAATGGTTGTAGTACCAAGATGTACTAACCCACATTGTAATTTGTGTTTAAGAACAACCAGAGAAATGGAATTATGTCAAAATAAAACATAGTTCAATGAAGTGTGGCTAATGAGGGGACCTTGATGTTGTTTGAGCTTGATTGTTTTCTTGCAGACATTTCGTTTCTCAAACTAGGTAACATAGCATTGAGGATGTTGCCTAGTTTTGGCATTGAAATGTCTGCAACAAAACTAAGCTCAGACAGCAACAAGTTTCCCCCATTTCAATCCTGAGCCACAAATATTCTCCTTTAAGCCCATGTCACACTGAACCAATGGATGCAAAGAGGATATAAAACGGACAAAAAACCTTGCCATCTGTTCGAAAACGCGATGTACTCACTGCCTCCGTTTGGCTTCCTCTCTATCCGTCCAGCATCCGTCTATTGACGTTTCATCTGCTCAGAAAGTTTTGGGCTGCCCAAAACTTTTGCGCGGAAAATGTATCCAGTT
>BLBF01000033.1:26487120-26498730 GCA_015471245.1 Laticauda colubrina
GCGGAAAATGTATCCAGTTTGTCCGTTCTGCATCCGCTACGCATCCGCTACGCATCCGTTATGCATCCGCTATATCCGCTAGGCATCCGCTATGCATCCGTGGAACTCGCATCCGCCTGGACGCAGGGAGGAAGCGGAACGGACGCAGAACGCATGCAGAACGCATGCAGAACGCATGCAGCACGGAAACATCTCGGATATTAAGGATGTCTAGAGGATGCCTAACGGAAAACCTATACTGCCTATAAAAAGGGGGAGCAACTCACCTGCATCTCACTTTCAGAACAGCAGCCCAGTGGTGCAGACCTCTGCAGCCTTCATCTGGCTCTTCCTCTTCCACAGCATCCAGTCATGTCCACCGTGGATTGTAACAAAGTCCTTTTGGCAGCCACCATCATTCTGCAACAGTGCAAAGCCATCTGCAGGCTCTCTGAACTCTACTGCGAGAAGAAAAGGAGCCACCCCAAAAGAGTCTGGATCCGAAGATGGTTCGCCAGAAGAGCAGAGGATGGACTGTACAACAAGCTGATGGTGGAGCTCAGGAGCGAAGACACTCAGGCATTCCAGAACTTCATGAGGATGCCTCCAGCCATGTTTGACGAACTGACGCCCAGATTGACCAAGGAAAACACCAGCTTCTGGCCCAACCTGGAACCTGGGCTCAAGGTGGCACTCACTCTGCGCCACCTGGCCTCAGGGACCTCCTACAGGAGCATGCAGAACGGCTGGAGGGTGCCATCCAACACCATCAGCATTGTGGTCAGAGAAGTGGTGCAGGCCATCATCGAAGAATACAAGGAGGAGCTCCTCCAGTACCCCTCCACTGAAGAAGGCTGGAAGAAAATTGCAGAGCAGTGGTATCAGAAGTGGAACTTCCCCCACACCGTTGGAGCCATAGATGGCAAGCACGTGGCCTGCAAAGCTCCAGCCAAGTCGGGGTCCACTTATTTCAATTACAAGGGCTTCTTCAGCATCATCCTCTTCGCCATGGTTGATGCTGACTACAAGTTCATGTACATCGATGCTTCAGGCAACAGGTCAGGTTCAGATGCCCAGGTATACAACGCCAGTCACCTCAAGGAAGGGCTGGAACGCAACCTCATGGTGGGCTTCCCAGATCCAGACCCCCTGCCCAACGACACACAAGATGTGCCCTACTTCATCGTGGGGGATGACGCCTTCTCCCTCAGAACCTACCTCATGAAGCCCTACACCTCCAGACTCCTCACCCGTGAAGAGAGGATCTTCAACTACAGACTGTCCAGGGCAGGGCGGGTGGTGGAGAACGCCTTTGGCATCCTGGCCAACAGGTTCCAGGTACTTCTCACCACCATGCAGCATTGCCCAGAGACCGTGAGGAGGATCATGGAAGCTTGCTGCATCCTGCACAATCTCATGCGCACCCGCTACCCAGTCTTGCAGAACAGGCTCGTGGACCTCCAGCAAGGCAATGGGGACATGGAGCCTGGGGAATGGAGGCAAGGGCGAAACCTGATCGACACTGAGGATGTGCAAGGCCCCAACAGAGCCTCACATGAAGCGAAGAAGCAGCGCAACCTCCTGAGACAATGGTGCAACTCCCCAGCTGGAGCAGTGGAGTGGCAAGACAGGATGGTAGATGCTTAATGGATGCTTCCTTCAGCCTGTCTCATCACATGGATGAGATTGGGCCATGTATGTTTGGTTGGCCTACAATGAACAGGGCGTTTAATAAAGAGTTGTGTTTATGTTGACATGTGTGGATAATTATTACATTATTATTGATAATAAAGGGCCGTAGGTGTGGCACCTGGGAGGGTGGACCATACAGTCCCACTATGCTTGCACTGGAGGTTTATCTATCCCACTGCTATCCTAACCCATCCCACAGGTATTACCCATCCCACAGGTATCCTAACCCATCCCAAAGCTATCCTTACCCATCCCACAAGCATGCAAAGGCTTAAACCATTTCTAAAAGTTTTCAGCAAGACTTTATTAAAAAAAAGAAATGAAGCAAGTGTGTGAATCATAAATAGACTTTATTAACAACAAGCTATAAGACAAAAATGAGTCTCTGGTACTCCTCTTGGTCGCTCAGTCCCAGGGGTGAAGGGTCCAGGTGCTGTGGAGGTGGCTGGTGCTGGAGTGCTTGTCATCAGCTCCTCCAGAAGCAGAAGCAGCAGAAGCGCCAGCCCCAGAAGAGCGAGCCCGTGCTGCAGAAGCCCCAGGAGAACCAGAGTGAGGGCCAGGGGGCGGGATGGTAGCCCTGTCCCTCTAGCAAGGGCTGGCAGCAGATGGCTGAGGCTTGCTGTGCTTCCGCATGGTTGTGGGGTTGCTGGCTGGCAGGGAGGCTGGCAGGAACCAAGGCTGGCAGGAAGGCAGGCAGGAAGGCAGGCAGGCAGGAAGGCTGGCAGGGAGGCAGGCACCAAGGCTGGCAGGAAGGCTGGCAGGCAGGCAGGCAGGCAGGCACCAAGGCTGGCAGGAAGGCTGGCACCAAGGCTGGCAGGGAGGCAGGCACCAAGGCTGGCAGGAAGGCTGGCAGGCAGGCACCAAGGCTGGCAGGAAGTCTGGCACCAAGGCAGGCACCAAGGCTGGCAGGGAGGCAGGCACCAAGGCTGGCAGGAAGGCTGGCAGGCAGGCAGGCACCAAGGCTGGCAGGCTGACATGAACCAAGGCTTGCAGGAAGGCTGGCAGCAAGGCTGGTAGCGAGGCTGGCAGGCAGACATGCAGGCAGGGCAGGCAAGGCAGTCGATGTATCTGGAAGCAGGTCTTTCCTCTGAATGGCGACCTGCTTCCGAGCTGCTTCCATTATATCCGCGGGGCTGACGCAATGCATCCTCCCCGCATGCGCAATTAACGCCAGGCATCCATTAGGCTTCCGCTGTGCATCCGCTGTGCATCCGCTTCATCCGTTCGGCGTCCGCTGTGCATCCGCTGTATCCGTTCCGCGTCCGCTTTGCTGCGGCCCCCCGGAAGCCTAGTGGACGCGCCATCCGCTCTCATCCACTTCCATCCGCTGGGCGTCCGTTCCGCATCCGCTTTGCATCCGCCCTGCGTCCTCCCTGCGTCCGTGTTATCCGCTCCGGTTATGCAAATTTTTGCCCCTTTTGAGAGCGAATAACAACGGATGGAACATTTTGCTCATCCGCTGTGTCCTTTTTGCATCCGTTGGGCAGTGTGACATGGGCTTTAAGCATGAATAAGCTTGCCATGCAGTCACTATAAATATGGGTTGAAAAAAGATCTTCCACTTTTTCCCATGGCAAAGCATTGCCCTGTGACATCCAGAGTCAAGAAAAAGTTTTTTGCTTCTATAAATTCCTTTTCAAGGAAACTGAGAGCCAAGCTGAGGAGGGATTAGAGGCTTGTCAGAAAAGTAAAGCCCCATAACTTTCCCCTGTTGGCATTCTTGGCTTAAACTGGTATAATAAATCAACAAAATCCCAGTATTGGATCATTGCCCAAATTCCCCATCATGGGCATAGCATCGCCCCCTTTTCCTTGTTCTATTTCTTATTGCTGTGCTTAAAATTTCAGAAAATTACCACCGTGTTGATCATATTCATACAGTATACAAAATGTTATCTTTTAGTTAACACTGATTGACCTTGAGAAATAAAATATGAAAACAACATGCTCATGCAAAGGTTGCTAACACAATTTATCTATTTTTAAATGTTCCCAGCAATTATACGCAACCCCAATCGGAATGGAACATCAAATTCTCAGTGAAACCTTTTATGGACAAAACTCCAGGAAATTGTCAGTTCCCCTCCCTCACCAATTCCTGCAGTCTGGGAATTACACATTCCCTGCCCATGTTTTTCAGTTAAATTCCTGTTTTGCTTCAACATTTATCTTTATTTTGAAGTTCCTGCTGTGCAGGATGGACTTCCCCATGTATAAACCTTCTGCATTGTATGATTATCTCTTGAAAAGAAGAAGCACTGCCAATTAGAGTGTGAAAATGAAAAGCTAAAGAGATCATAAAAAAAAATCCATATTGTATTTCAATATGGTAATGGTAGACTTTGGGACTTTAAAATAGGGAACATGCATTCTTCGAAATAGCAAGGTGCATGCTTCCTGAGCTAAACAGCCTTTTCCAGCTGTTCTTCACAAACAAACTTTGTTCTCAACTGTAACCTTAAAGCAGATTTCTCCAACCTAGTTTCTTCAAGGTGTTGGTCCAAACAGCAATTCTGGAATCTCTGGCTAAGGCCCTATACTGGCTGGAAATGTAATTAAACATATCCTGATGACATCTGATAGGAAAAATTGTTGGAAAGATTTATCTGGACTATAGCATTCTCATAAATATTAGTGACATAATAATTATTAACTCGTACTTTGCAACAATCACCTTATAAAATCTATTTGGTAAATTTTTCCTCCGTCTGAATGTATGTTGTGGAGACCATTTTAGTTTCCTGTTAATGCACGTGAGGGAACTGAATTCACTTCCCATTTTTACAAAGCAACACTATCTTTGTTGGCAAGTTTCCTTAGGAAGTCACCCAAGCACAAAATCGTATCCAATCTGTCTGGATCAAGGAACTCAGAGCATAGATCTTCTAAGCAAATGACTACATTTACAAGCAGTTATATAGTTTTCTGGTGAAGGATCACCATCTTCAATAAGGTTCTATTGTCATTTATTAAAAAATCAAAACAAAAATGCATATTATTGCAATTACTTTTTTAACCTAGCTCTAAGCTCAGCTCACTTCATTTTTGGCTTAGTTTAAGGAAAATGATTTGTATCTTTGGCATGTACATCTGGTATAAAGGGCCGTTCATTTTTTTGGTAATAATTCAATATCACATGATTATATAAAAACTAGTATAGGACCAAAACAGTGGAGTCGGAGGGGGTTCTAGAATCATACTCACTCCCCTGTAATTTGGAGCGGTTTAAGTTTGTTTCTTACATAAATAAATCTAATTTACACACACTGAAGGCATGAAACTCTAGTAGAAAACAATAAGCAATTCTTTTCCAGAGGGAAATGTTATTGAGAGGCAACTTCAGAATAAGCTGTGTCATCCCTTTCCTGCCCAAATTGTCCGATGTGATGTTTCCAGCGATGGAACAAATGCCTGGGAATGGAGAAGAATCCTGAATTCCATCAGATCCCACAATGTTTAATTGAAACATTGGTCAGAGAAGACTGAAACATTGGCAGTGGACTTTGAAATGTTAGATAAAGAAGATCTGCCCTACAATTAAAAGGAACGCTGAGTATGGACAGAAGTAGAAAACCTGTAATGAATCACATATAAATGTAAAGTAGGCTCTCTGATTAATATGTGTGGGGATGTGAATGTGTGTGGAGGCAGTCTTGGCTAGATGTCTTTGCACAACCATTTACAAGCTAGAAACTTACTTCATGCATTCCTTCACATGCAGTTCATGACAGTTGCATTCAAAATGCATCCACTGTAAACCGAATGGACCTCTTGCATTAATGCCCATGGAAGACAGAAGAGGTTGATAAGGAAGAAAGCAGAGTTTCCAAGAATAGCATCTGGCTGCCAACAAAATAACCTACATAGATGTGCACATGAGTTCATGATGTGGGTTGACTTATCTGCCTTTTCATCTGAATACATACAATTCAACACACTGGCTGTCCCAGCTGGCTAGAGCTATGCTGGCATAATATTCAATTCCTGGGTGGATCCTGGGAATTAAAAAAAGTATATGAGGGCATGCTGTGCAGTCAAGGAAACTTAACCAAAGTCTACCAGTCAGAGCCATTGAGAGAATAAGGACCTTAACTGTGAGTCCAGGCTAACATAACTTTTCTTTCCCAAAGTATTATCTGGCTTGGCTTTCACACAACTATTTTTATAGTTGTTTTTTGGTAAGAACATCTTACATGTTTAGCTCAAAAAAATTATTTTTTACACAGAATTGCAATCAAAAATATCTGCATGGGGTTGGGGATATGTTTATGTAAATATGCCAGCATATGAATAAAATACTGTTATATTGAGTGTTGCCAGTTCTCTGGACTCGGAGGCATAAATTTGACTTTATAATAGTGTGTCATTCTAAATTATACTGTGGCTGAGTGTGTAGACTGAATCTAGTCACTAAAATAGATTCATAGCTTAGCATTATAAGAAAACTAGCTTCAGACTGGTGCCTATTTTACTGAGATTAAATGCAGAAATATAAAACTGCAGCATCTTTTCTGATAGCCCCAAAGGTGTTTTTTGAGAAGGCAACTAGACTTTGTTTATCTTTGAAGATGTTTTACTTCTCATCCAAGAAGCTTCTTCAGCTCTGACTGGATGGTGAGGAATGGAAGGATTTATATTCCTTGTGGATAACTGGTCATTTACATTCTTTTTAGAGAGTTTTCTTTTTGCAGTTTTTCTGGAAATCCGTTCATCTCCTGCACCATTCGAAGTGTGTTCATCCCAAAGTGCATAGCTAAATGTCACTAGCAATTCTCAGTCATCGGGGTCATGGTGGTCCCATAGGTGCTTTTTCAGGAGGCAACTGGAGTTTTTTATTTTTCTTTGAAGAAGTTTTGCTTCTTACTCAAGAAGCTTCTTCAGCTCTGACCAAGAAGCAGCTTCTTAAATGAGAAGCGAAACGTCTTCAAAGAAAAAGAAGTCCAGTTGCCTCCTGAAAAAGCACCTGTGCAACTACCATAATCTGGATGACTGAGAATCTCCATAGACATATTTTCTGATAATTCATCTACAGTATACAAACACTAAAAAGTATTTTGCTTCCATGTATACTCCTTCCTATCTTTATCTTTCATGAGAGATGGATTAATTCTCATACTACAACAGCATCTGCATCATATAGTATATAGCCACAGCTTAATTAGGTTGCAAGGAACTGCTTCTATATTGCTTCTATATTTTCTTTGCAGAAAAGGCTGCAAAGAGTTAAAATATTCTATTTACAGTTGAACTAAGACCATTTCCTCCTTGTAGTTTTTGAGGAACTTACTTGGGCATGCCTAAGTTTTAACATAAAGGTTCAACATCATCATTCAATCCTTCACACAGCTTTTTCCAGTATATTCCCAATTTAGAATCTCATGAGAAATCCTGAAGATAAATCTCTGCCCGAAAAGGCAGCTAGTTCTGTTTCAGGCTAATTTTATATTCAGATCTATTATCTTACTTATATGGTAATAAGTTTCATAGTCAAAATTGTTTATGTTCATTCTCTCCTTTCCTGATCATTTTTTTTTTTTGCTTCCGAGGTTATAATGTCTGTTTTTAAAAACATTGCAATTGTCAAAGTCTTTACATTGTGATTATTTATATATAAAATAATCAATGTTCTCTTAGCAACATGTGTCTGGGGGTATTTCCAGAAATAAATTTGATTCTGGCAATGTTTCTGCAAAAGAAAAGCAATTAAACATGTTAATTAGGGAATTAGGCAACATTTAGATCTACAACCTTGAGAATTATTTTAATTACTCTGAAATGGTAGACTGACAATCTTCTAGTGCAGGGGAAGATTAAAAAAAAGAGAGAGAGAAAACAGGCATTATCAGTGCTTGGATAAAAGCTATTTAAAAACTCTTTGAAAACGGCCTTTAGATTCTTGGAGGAAAATTAGAACAATGTGAGAGAACCAGGTCTAAAGTCTTAAAGACTTATTCAAAGGACATGCTTGACTGAAACCCCTGCTGTTAATCTGTGTAAGGAAGGCACACTATATGTAGAAGATCCCTTCTGACAATTACACCCAAGTAAACATAGGCTGAGATATGAAGTAATAAAACTCACATCTGAAGGGATTTTAGGTGGCAACTTATCAATGAATGTCCTTGCTTTTTTTCTGTGCTATAAGCTCTCGAGGACTTAAACAACCACATCAGTCAGAGCTCAGAACAAAGCAGGAATATTCTATCCATTCAGTAGCTGTGTTTGCATGACATGTTTATCCATGGTTAACCATGATTTAGTCAATCACTGAATTATAAACTAACCATACTTGTTGGATTTATATTAGTCAATAGCAATTTATTTTATGGTGGCATGCAAAACCAAGAAATGTGTTGCATGATATGTCAAAACATGTTTTCTCTAAGCAAGGTTTAATAGAATAATTGGTTCACACACTGTCATCAGCTAGAATTTAAAAATCATACTGATTGATTTATGATCATAGTCACACAGCACCCTGAGCCTGATTGTGATCTGTTTCATGTTGACTTTATGTATTATGTGAACTCAGCCATAACCTTAATGTGAAATGCAGTGGCATTTTTATAGAGGAGTACCAGTATCTGCAAATGGGAGCATTAGTCCAGATTTCCTCAACTTTCCAACTCTAAGAAACATGTTGGCTGAAGATAATAAATTGTAGGTCAAGACTTTTGGAAAGTAACGTGCTAGATTATTTTTAATAAATTTCCTTTGCCCATTATTTGTATAACACTTACTATTATTAGCCATGGTTTACTTAAGTAACTCCATTATCTGGGTTCACGTGACACATGATGTTGAATCATAGACCAATTACATAGATCAGGTTTGAAGAAGGCACTAGACTAAAATGTATGTGATTCTACACAGATTCTCCATATATGCCGTCCTTTTGTCTTTTCCAATTCAGGGACCAAAACTTAATTAACCTTGTTAAAGGTAAAAGAAGCCAGAGTAGTGGCAATATATTAAATAACCCTTTCCCATTCAAGTAGCCAATGGCAATTTGGAGACAAAGTGAGATAAAAAGCAGCAATATGAGATGAACGGGCACTATTATTAAGAATAAGCATCATTCTCAGGGGGAAATTTAAAAAGGCAACACGAGATAAAGGAAGAACATATTCTGAAACTCAGCCCCTGCTATAGTTAGGGGAGAACAAAACAAAATCCTATATACTTCTTCCTTTCCAGACTTGTATAATTTTAAACATATGCTTTGAAACAAAGCCCCCATTCAGATATCTGTCAGGATGCCAGGCACAGCCAGAAGGTCAAATTAAACTACAATTCACCAGTTCTTGAGCTGGCAGAACATTAGACTGGTACAAATTGTGGTGCTCTGATTGCCAATCTCTATTTTGTCCCACTAATGAGACTGGAGAGATCTGCTGGCCTTACTGCTTTCATGTGGGACAAGTTAATTGACGGGCTCCCTGACTCAGATTGCCCTCCTTCTGCTGCAGGAAAAAGCAACCCCCAATTTCTCTTCTGAATCTATGTGGGGCAGATTAAGCAAGTCCCGTGACACGTTTGGGATGTATGTATGTGGTGGGTTCTTTGTCCTGTCAATCGGGATTTCTGAACATGGATCTGGTATGTTTCTAGAAGAGTGCTAAAGGTAAAGGTTCCCCTTGCACGTATATGCTCGTCGTTTCTAGCTCTAGGAGGTGGTGCTCATCTCTGTCACAAAGCCGAAGAGCCAGTGCTGTCCAAAGATGTCTCCGTGGTCATGTGGCTGGCATGACTAAACACCAGAGGCACACGTGGTCCCTATTTTTCTACTTGCATTTTTACGTGCTTTCGAACTGCTAGGTTGGCAGAAGCTGGGACAAGTAACGGGAACTCACCCCGTTATGCAGCGCTAGGGATTTGAACTGCCGAACTGCTGACCTTTCTGATTAACAAGCTCAGCATCTTAGCCACTGAGCCACCGTGTCTCTAAAAAAGAGTGCTAAGACTATGTCAAAAAATAGCCCAGCTGACTGGTCAGAGGTGTAGGAGGGGTGCAGAATAAAATGGACAGAAGTTTTTCTAAGTTCCTGTTCAAGGTGCTCCATGCAACTTCAACCTGTGCCATTGCTTTTTCTCTGGTACTATTCTGTCTTTTGGTTCACTTGCTGAATATAAAGACAGATAGATAACTCTACAAATTCTTCCATACAAAGTTTCTTCTTTTGGATTATATTAGGTATCCTCAAGGTAACTCAGTTATGTCGAGATGCATCTAATGTCCAATTCTTTGCATCGTTGAAATTGTAGTGTAAAATGATAGTAATCTTTCTATTCCATATTTCATCCCATAGGAGCAGAAGCAGGGGGTAAAGCTGCCACCATGAGGCTGTGTTCAGGCAAGAGTGAGAGAGCCTTCCCCAACCCAACAAGGGTCAATTTAGTGACCAGTTAGTATTACAGATGTGGCCACATGACATGGACTACATTTCCCAGGATACCTTAACTACATTTACCATGATGCATTCCCTTAAGGGGACAGCTCTCAAATCCTAACTAACTATCCCAAATCCCATTAACTCTAAACTGTGTGGATAGCACAGGTACTCTCTGCCTACTGAGAAGAGGATTACCTGTGAAGCTTTTGTACTTTGGAGGGATGGGGGACAGGAAGAGATGCTGGAGGGAAATGGAAAATCAAGCAACAGGTAAAGATTCCCAAAATCCTGGATGAGATTCAGTCTGAAAGTAGATTTTTAGTCATTGGGTTATTGAAATGAGATATATTTTATTATTTTATTTATATTTCACCTTTATTGCTTTTATAAATAACTCGGCAGAGAAAACACACAATACTCTCCTGTTTTCCGCACAACCACCACCACCCTGTGAGAGGGGTTGGGGTGAGAGAGGGTGACTGATCCACCCAGCCAGCTTTCCCATTCCTCTAGCCTGATAGTGCCTTAACCACTAGATCAACTGGCTCCAATATCTCAACCATCACTGGAACAGCTTGAAGGGAATCAATCAGAGATTTGCCTTCTGTGTGGCACCTCATTAGCTGCTCTCTTATGTTCAAACACCACCTTTCCGAAAGACACAATAAAAACAACATAAGACAACATAAGAACTAGCACCATCAAAGCAATTTATGACTCCTACATACAGTACAATTTCTCCTCTGAACAATTACCTTTCCTTGACCCTAAATATTTTGCTCTTTCCAACACAGATGTGGTAAATGCAAAGGAGTAGAGAGATGGCCTTGAATAAAGTATTCAACAACTCTTAGGTAAACACCAGATCAGCCCTGAAGGGGAAGAGGGAACCAAGATTGCCCGACAATCTCTTTGATGTAAGAAGGGGGAAGAAAGCCTCTCTGTCAGGTTTTCAAGATGCTCTCACTAAATCCGGCAACAATAAAGCAAAGTACCAGAAGGGATTTATTTGGTCTTGGCCACTTTCACTCTGGCAATAGGAGTGCCTCTTTTCCAAAAGAGTGCAATATGTGTATATAAGGAGCCTTGTTCATAAGGTGTACCGACTTTTAGGGGGCTGGGGGCTAAAACATATGAAAAACAGTTGCAGGAATTGAGTACAGGTAAGTCCTTGACTTACAACAGTTCATGTTAATAATTCCCTCAACACTGTTCAACTATTAACAAAATCTGTACTACTATTATTGTTAGTCTTCTCATCGCTTCTTATCACCCCTCCCCTCCCACCTGTGACTGACTGTAACTTTGTTGCTTGTATCCTTCCAATTTATATTGACTGTTTCCTAGTATGATTTGATTGATTGTACGCTATGACTATCATTAAGTGTTATACGTTATGATTCTTGATTCTTAATGAATGTATCTTTTCTTTATGTATACTGAAAGTATTTACATCAAGACATATTCCTTGTGTATCCAATCACACTCGGCCAATAAAGTATTCTATTCTATTCTATTCTATTCTATTCTATTCTATTCTATTCTA
>BLBF01000033.1:26498740-26511542 GCA_015471245.1 Laticauda colubrina
TATTCTATTCTATTCTATTCTATTCTATTCTATTCTATTCTATTCTATTCTATTCTATTCTATTCTATTCTATGTCAGGAACGTTCAAGTTACAACAGCACTGAAAAAAGTGACTTATAACCATTGCTGCATCCTCATGGTCATGTGATCAAGTCAGAAGTTTAGCAACTGATTTGTATTTAGGACAGTTGCAGTGCCCTGGGGTTGTGTGATCAGCTATTGCAAGCTTTTCACAAGCAAAGTTAAAGGAGAAGCCAGATTCTCTTAACAACTGTGTTACTAACTTAACACACGCAATGGTTCACTTAACTGTGGCAAGAAA
Source organism: Laticauda colubrina (assembly GCA_015471245.1). Lineage (NCBI taxonomy): Eukaryota > Metazoa > Chordata > Lepidosauria > Squamata > Elapidae > Laticauda > Laticauda colubrina. The sequence goes on from BLBF01000033.1 coordinate 26,499,063, forward strand.
AGTTGCAAAATGGGGCAAACTCACTTAACAAATGTTTCCCTCAGCAACATAAATGTTGGGCTCAATTGTGATAGTAACTTAAGGACGACCTGTATGTCTAGTCTAGTGAAAAGAACTAGGATGACATGATAGCAGTATTCCAGTATTTGAGGGACTGCCATAAAGAAGGACGGGTCAGCCTATTCTTCAAAGCACCCAAAGGCAGGACAAGAAGCAATGGATGGAAACTAATCAAGGAGATCTCCTAGAACAGTGAGGGATAACTTTTTTGTCATTGCATGCCGAAAGTGTGCGCACGTGTGCCTGCACCCATAATGCAATGCGTGCATGATCCCCCCACGCATGTGTGCATGACCCATGCATACGTGCACATCTGTGCATGCGCATGTGACCCCTCCATGCGTACGCCTGTTCATGTGCACGCAACCCCTCACATGCACCCCACACCCCTGTGCATGTGCACGCATCTGTGCATGTGTCTCCCCCTGTGCATGCATGCCAGATCCCCAACAATCGGCTGGCGGCGGGTGCGCATGCATGCACAGTAGATCTGTTCCAGCAGAAATGATCTGTAGATCTGTTCTGGCAGAAATGGCTCTGCGTGCCACTTTTGGCACGCATGCCATAGGTTTGCCATTACGGTCCTAGAACTAAGGAGAAATTTCTTGACAAGTAAAACAAAAAACAAAAACAGTGGAACAGTTTGCCTTCAGAAGTTGTGGGGCTCCATTACTGAAGGCCTTTAAAAGGAGAACGGACAGTCATTTGTTTGAAATGGTACAGAGTAGAGTCTTCTGCTTAAGTATGGTTGAACTAGAACAGGGGTCGCCAACCGTTTGGACCTCAGGGACCACCAAACTCAATTTTAAATCCCAGGGAATCACTAACCGGTTCTGTGGGCATGGCCTAATTTGTGGGTGTGGCTTGGTGCTCATGTGACTGGCTGGGCATGGCTTGTATTTTAAAGGAGCTGGCAGAGGTCATCTCAGAAAGTGGTTCTGCACCATATCTTTCAAAAATCCTGGAGCACCGGGGAACTACCAGAGGACTGGAAAAGAGCTGATGTGGTTCCCATCTTCAAAAAAGGAAAAAAAACAGACCCAGGAAACTATAGACCAATCAGCCTAACATCAATACCCGGGAAGATACTGGAAAAGATAATAAAAAAACAGATTTGCCAACATCTAGAAACAAATAAAGTAATAACTAGCAGTCAGCAGGGGTTTGTCAAAAACAGATCATGCCAAAGCAATCTTATTTCGTTTTTCAACACAGTGACTAAATGAGTAGACCAGCAAAATACTGTGGACATAATATATTTAGATTTCAGCAAGGCATTCAAAAAAGTAAACCAAAACCTACTTCTTAGTAAGCTAGAAAAAAGTAGAATAGATAGCAGCACCACTACATGGATTTGCAACTGGCTGGCAAACCGTACTCAGCAAGTAGTCCTTAATGAGTCTAAGTCTTCATGGAGGCAAGTAAGCAGTGGGGTGCCACAAGGTTCCGTCTTAGGCCCAGGACTCTTCAATATCTTCATTAATGACTTAGATGAGGGAATAGAAGGGAAACTTAGCAAATTTGCAGATGATACTAAGCTGGCAAGAATAGCTAACACCCAAGAAGATAGGCTCAAGATCCAGAGGGATCTTGACAGACTAGAATACTGGGCCATATCTAACAAAATGAAATTCAGCATAGAGAAAAGTAAAGTCCTACACTTAGGCAAGAAAAACCAAAAGTGCACCTATAGACTGGGTGAAACCTGGCTTAATAGCAGTAACTGTGAGAGGGATCTTGGGGCCTTAGTGGACAACCAGCTAAATATGAGCCAGCAGTGGGCAGCCGCCGCCAAAAAAGCTCATGCAATCCTAAATTGTATTAACAGAGGGATACAATCAAGATCAAGGGAAGTATTAATACCACTCTATAAAGCTTTAGTAAGACCACACCTAGAGTATTGCATCCAGTTTTGTTCACCACATAAAAAAGATGTTGAGACTCTAGAAAAAGTACAGAGAAGAGCAACCAGGATGATTAAGGGACTGGAGGCTAAAACATACAACGAACGGTTGCAGGAACTGGGCTTGACTCGACTAATGAAGAGAAGGACCGGGGGGACATGATAGAGGTCTTCCAATATTCGAGGGGCTGCCACAGGGAGGAAGGGGTCAAGCTATTTTCTAAAGCGCCTGTAGCCCAGACAAGGAATAATGGATGGAAACTGAACAAGGAGAGGTTTAACTTGGAAATAAGGAGAAACTTTCTGACAGTGAGAACAATCAACCAATGGAGCAGAAGTTGCCCTAGGAAGTTGTGGGAGCGCCATCACTTGAGACTTTCAAGAAGAGATTGGACTAGATGACCTACAAGGTACCTTCCAACTCTGATTATCTGTATCTATCTGTATGTAAATATTATAAATATTTATGTAAATATTGAATTTTTTACAAAAAAAAGAGCAACTTTTACCCAAAATCAGGCAAAGCAGGCAGGCAGATTGAGTTGCTCACAGAATCACAGATTTATTCAGAGATCTATCTACTGGCCATCGGCTAGCTCAGTCTGTCACATAAAATTTGCTTGCAAGCAAACTCATATTTGTTAGCAAGCAAACTCACAGAATTAACTCAGAACACACCATCTATGTAAATATTGAATTTTTTATTTAAAAAAAGAGCAACTTTTACCCAAAATCAGGCAAAGCAGGCAGATTGAGTTGCTCATAGAATCACGGGGTGAGATTTTTCTGCAGCCCACCAAAATTTTCTCGCGGCGCACCAGTGGCCCCACAGCATACCAGTTGGCAACCACTGAACTAGAAGACCTTCAATGTCTCTTTGAACTGTTATTCTGTGTACAAAAAGTATGAATATATGTGAATAAGGAATCTATGGAACACCTGACAAGCATTTCTGCAGGAACCAGATGTTTGGTCTTTCCTGAAGCCCAGAATTAAATGATCTTGGAGGGCAATGCTGGGACCTATTCCTACAGAAAGTGAAGAAGAGATTGGGCAACCATTTATCCAGAATGGCATTGGTAAGGTGTCCTGCTTGAGCAAGGGGTTGGACAAGAAGTCCTCTGAAGTCTCTTCCAACTGTTATTCTTTATTCTGTATGGTAAGAACTGAGCATATCTCAGCCCGATTGTGTCAAACCACATTAGTGAAGAAGCATTGTAGATGCAAAACCAAATATGGAGAAAGAAAATACTTATTTTAAAACAGGAGGAATTAAAGACAACTTCAGACTGCCTTGGGATTATGACATAAAAAAGGAGCATATTCATACCTTGGGGTGAGGAGGTAAGATCACATAAGCCACTCCTCTCAGGCAAAGTCAGATGGACTGCCACACAGCTGAATAGCGGAACAAAAGCCACATGGACAGATGACATTACCTGTATGGTATGCATGCTCAGATAGGAAACAGCCTTCCGATTGGCTCTGAGCATAATCAATTTTGCTAATTCTGTATATTATCCCCGGGGCAATATAGTGATAAGCAGGCGATTCCCATTTGGATAATAATGAACTGTTCTCTGAAGATTATTAATTCCACCAAATTCATAAAAACAATAATGGTGGAGATTGCAACCTGTACTAGCCTTACAATGTTTGTATTTCCAGCCCACTTCAAACGTGTTCTTACATGAGAGCAGCTTCTACTAACTGCAGTAATGATTTGGGTGCCTCTGCAAAAGGAAGCTCCTACCCAGACACTGTCTACAACAGTGGTCACCAACCAGTGGGCTGGGGACCACTGGTGGTCCGCAGAGAAATGTCACCTCCAAAGCACTGACCAAAGCGATTAATCCAGGCTGCGCAGGAACACAAGGCTGCACCACCCACATGGCCTGTGGGAACGCAAGGCTTGCGTCGCATTGCAAACAACACGAGATAGTGGGGGGAGAGGGGGGAGGGGGGGGAACTCGCCCCAAGTGCCTGGCCTGGCCACCGGGCTACTTCTTCTTTTGGCTGCGCACAAGGGAAAGCAGCAAAAGTGTTTCTCTCCCCCAAACCCCACCAGAAATGAGCCTTTGGGACCCTGCAAAGCATCCTGCTCCAAGAGGCTGTGCCATTCTGGCAGAGTTTGGGGGAGAGAAAGACAGACTTCTGCTGCTTTCCTTGCATAAAGCCAAAAGTCTCTCTCTCCGCCCTTTCCCCCCCCCCCCCAGAATGGAGCTGGAGACGGTATCCTGTGATCCCAAATAAAGAACGATTGATCAATAGGAAAACGGGTTGAGGAATTTTCCTGCAGACTTTTTGGGGGGATTTTCCCAGGGTCTCTGGTCCACGGGATTTAAAATTTTGAGTTTGGTGGTCCCTGAGGTTGGCGACCCCTGATCTACACATCTGAACCAGCAATTTAATCCTATTCCGAGGAGACCAGTTCTCTGTGCTGTGTAGCTGCACCCAGCCCATTCCTTTATTACCAGGGTCTTCATGCTGACTAGGGCATTCTGGGAGTTGAAGTCCACAAGTCTTAAAAGTTGCCAAGTTGGGAGATCCTGATGTAAAGGATATAAAGTTGGGAGATCCTGATATAAAGGAATGGGCTGGGTGCAGCTAGACAGCACAAACCCTGCTTTAAACCATCCCGCTAACAACAACAAAAACTAGCTGACAGCTAAGTCAAGCCAAAATTACCTCATGGACTGAAGGAACATGTCGCAGGCCATTCCATTAAACCACAGTGTGGTCTTTTTGTTCTGGCGCACTTATGTGAACCCTTAGCATGTGATGTGAACCCAGCCATGAAAAGGTACCTTGAAAGCTCAGCCTGCTGACGGGGGTGGGGGGGGGGGGGGAAGAGAGAGAGAGAGAGAGAATTGAAAGCAGGGGGAGTATATCCTTTTTTAAAAAGGCAGCTGTCTGTCATCACAAATATGAAATATTTCACGAGGACTCCCTGAAGAGAGGCTCAGCGTGGCACAGGAGCCCTGCTCGTTTGACCTTCCTGCGTCAAAAGTATGCCGGCGCTTTGTTTTTTGCCGCAGCGGGCCGGCCCCGCCATCTTTTCGGACTGCGCAGCGACGGCCCTTGGAAAACAGGGCGACTCTTCCCGGCCCTGCCGCCTCTGGCTGCCGGTGGAGGTCTTCTTCACCAAGGCGTCCCTTTCTCTCGCCGAAAACTTTTCCATCAATCCGCCTGGTGACTTCCCCCGGCTTCGCACACCGTTTTTCCCTCCACCCCCCCACAGCCCCGTCCGCAACCAAAGACCGGGGGGAAGAGGTTCCCCCGGAGGGAGGGAAGCTTTCGCTTCGGTCGTCAAATGCGATCGAAGAGAAACGCCTCGCCACGGTTCAGAGTGAGCGAGACGCCTCAGTTTTCCTGGAAACAAAACTCGGCGAGAATTCAATTTCTTTTTTGAGAAGCGTTTGATAGCACGATCCCGAAAGCGACGGCGAAGTCTCTTCTGGGTCCACGGGGCGAAGGGGAAGAGAGAGCGCGCGGCCCACCCGCTTTGGGGGCCGCCAGTGGGTGCAGCCCATCCCCCCCCCACCCCCCCACCCCTCATTCTATCCTGCGCGTGTCATTCCGTTCAGGTTTCGGGACATTCGAGCTTTGCCAATTCGGCGGCAGCTGCGGACGGGCGAGGAAAGTGAAGTCAAACCGGCCTCCCTCGTTAACTTCCACTTTAACCACGCCGCCGGCCCCACCCCACCCCCACCCCCACCCCTCCCCCGTGCCTCAGGACACACCCAAACGCTATAAAATGCCCCGCCCGAGTTTGCTTGAGTCAGAAAGAAGTTTTTGGCTCACGGGCGGCTTCCTAAACGGGCCGATTAGGTGAGGAAAGACACCCGACCCGTTTGTTGGAGGTGCTTCCCCCCCCCCCCGACCCCGACCCGAATCCCGGTTTCCACGAAACATGGTAAGTGAACAAAGGATTCTCCGAATTATTATTATTATTATTTTTTACATCTAATCGGAAAGGAAAACTTTTCCGACTTCGGGTGATTTGGGGGCGGTGCAAGTGAAGTCGGGGGAGAAATGTATTCGTATAAGTGGGGGGCCGCGACACGTGGAGGGTGGGAGGAAGGAAGGAGTGAGAAATGGACCGAAAAGGGCTTTTTTTTACACAGCGAACGGATAAAGTGCAGGGGGCGATAATAAAGGGAAACTTCGTCTTGGTTGTTTCTCCGAAGGAGCGCTACTACGCCTTTCACTTTCTTTCCCCCACCCCGAGGGAGACTCCGTTCAAGTCCGAGATCCCAGTTCTGGTCGGGAGAAAGAAGCGGCCCCTGGCTCCGACGGATAGGAGCGCACACGACCGACCTCAGGGATGGATGGAGAGAGATGGTGGGACGTTTCCTGCGGGGTGTTTCGCCCATCAGGAGGCGGGAAGTCCGTGCGCCGGTTGCCGAGCTCAATCCCACTTCGTCGGGGCATGGCGTCCTCTCCCAAGTATTTCCTTTCTTGCGCCTCTCGGCTTGACAGATTTCCGTGGCTGCAAGAGGAGAGCTCTGCCCTTGGTTTGCACGTTGCTAGAGGCCGCTTCGAGAGAGCAGTAAATCATCCCGGATATTTAGAGATAAGCAGTTGGAGGTTTGGAGCTGATAAGTACAGGCTGAGCTGTATTGGGCAGTTTTGAAGGAGGGATCAGTTGGTGCTTCCTGAGCTTGGTGGATTTCTTGCAGACATTTATTTCATGACCCAAACTAGTAACATCTAAGTTACTTAGTTTTGGGTCATGATGAAACCTCTGGAAGGAAACAGCCAAGCTCACAGCACCAATGACCTCCCATTCCCGCCCCAGCTACTGTTGCTTAGCAGTTGGTATGGATAGCTGAAGAGAGTGAGGATTCAGATGAGGGGCCCGGGATCATTCGGGAGTGGACTGTTGCCTTCAGAGATTGTGGGGACTGGAGCAGTGATGAGGAGGTTCCCAAGGAACCTGTGCCAAGTGCGGGTACGCACAGCACTGCTTGCAGGAAAAAGCAGCTGCAGCAGTGCTAGCGACTGGAGAGTAAGGCTACAAGGTAATGGCCCCTCCTTCAAGAAGATAAAAGCCAGCTGTGAATGGGACATTCTTTGCAGGAAGCAAAGACGTTTTGAAACTCGAGCCTCGTGGACATTGCAGTATCTTAGTTGGTATTTGAAGACACTTGTGTTGTAAAATATTTCTAGGTAACCTTATCTGTTATTCTTGGTAACCTAGGTAACCTTATCTGTTATTATCTGTTATACGTCCCCACAGTTTTGGCCAGGCTTGTGCTTTTCAAAGTTAATTAGATTGCAGCAGCCTTTTAACCGGGGATTCCTAGGAATCATTGAAAGGTTTCTGTTCCCTTTGGTTCGTGTTTTTTTAATTGGAAAAAGGTTGGGGTCAGAACAGCTAAAAATATTATTTTATCAGTATCAAATTGTTAAAACCCACCCCTTTCCTAGGAAAATGAAATATTTTAGGAAATACTAAAAAGCAGAATATTTTCCCTAAAAGAGAAGTAGAAACTCAAGAGAGCCAGAAACTCAGCCCCCCTACCTTTGCTAATGTGCCATTAAGGCCTGGGCCAGCCTATTCTACATAACAAAGATCTATCTCCAGGTAGAGCCATAATAGGAATTGCCCAAAGCCTTTTAATTATATCACCCAGCAAGGCTCAACCAAGTCTAGAACTCAGGACAGCCTACAGAGTTGCCCCTGCATGGCCCCATGGGAGTCTGACAACCAATCAACTCAAACTCAAATCCCAACAGAGGACATAAAATCAAGGGACTCTCAGCATTTGTTCCCTTCATCCAAGGCATGTGAACCTGTTCATCAATAAAGCATCTTTCCAAGCAACTTCCATGAATCCAGTGTCTTTTTCCCCACTTGGAACTGAACCCAGAAGGATATTTCATGCAACAAAGTCTTGAATGCTGTAATATTGGTAATTACTCATGTGAAAAGCTCTAAAATTGTGAGAATAGAATAGAATACTTTATTGGCCAAGTGTGATTGGACACATAAGGAATTTGACTTGGTGTAAATACTCTCAGTATACATAAAGAAAAGATACATTAAGAATCAAGAATCATAACGTATAACACTTGATGATGGTCATAGAGTACAATCAACAATCAAATGCTATCACAAATCACACAGTCAAGTGGGAGGGGATGGTTGATAAGGAGTGGTGAGAAGATTAACAGTAGTGTATACTTTGTAAATAGTTGAACAGTGTTGAGGGAATTGTTTAGCAGAGTGATGGCTTTCAGGAAAAAACTGTCCTTGTGCCTAGTTGTTCTGGTGTGCAGCGCTCTATAGCGTCGTTTTGAGAGAAGGAGTTGAAACAGTTTTTGTCCCGGATGTGACGGATCTGTAAATATTTTCACAGCCCTACAGTATACAGGTCCTCAGTTGAAGGCAGGTGGGTAGTAATTGTTTTTTTCTGCAGTCCTAATTATCCTTTGGAGTCTGTGTCTGTCCTGTTGGGTTGCAAAAGCAAACCAGACAGTTATAGAGGTGCAGACGATAGACTCAGTCATTCTTCTGTAGAACTGGATCAGCAGCTCCTTGGGCAGTTTGAGCTTCCTGAGTTGGCGCAGACAGAACATTCTTTGTTGTGCTTTTTTTATGACGTTTTTGATGTTAGGTGTCCATTTTAGGTCATGGGATATAGTAGAACCTAGAAATTTGAAGGTCTCCACTGTTGATACTGTGTTGTCTAGTATTGTAAGAGGTGGTAGTATAGGAGGGTTTCTTCAAAAGTCTACCACCATTTCTACGGTTTTGAGTGTGTTCAGTTCCAGATTGTTCCGGTTACACCACGAGGCAAGTTGTACAACCTCCTGTTTGTATGTGGATTCGTTGTTGTTTCGAATGAGACCAATCACTGTTGTCATCAGCAAACTTCAGTATTTTAGCAGATGGATTGTTTGAGATGCAGTCATTGGTATATAGGGAGAAGAGAAGTACAGAAAGCATACAGCCTGGGGGGGGGGGGGCTGTGCTGATTTTACAGGTATCTGATGTGATTCTGCTTAGCTTCACCTGCTGCTTCCTGTCTGTTAGGAAGCTTATGATCCACTTACAAGTGTGTCCAGGTACCGCTAGTTGGTTTAATTTACTTAGAAGAGTGTCTGGAATGATGGTATTTGAATGCTGAACTGAAAGCTCCCGTATTCTCTCACCTTATTCTTTCTATGAAATGGATGGGCAACTCTTGCCCGAATCTTCCAGGATTTGTACAGCACAGAGAAAAGAAGACTGTTTCTCTTTTTGAAAAGCTACCAGTAGGAGGTGGCCTAATAGAGAAACTTTATCTTGCTTTTAGGAGCAGGATACGACTTGATGCTTCAGTCTTATGACTCATCTTCTTTGCCTTCATTTTTCATAGTTACCTGTTGAGTCATTTTTCAGGGAAAAGGGAAAAATTATCATAAGAAGGAAAGTGAAGTTTCAAATCCTGTTAAATAACCTGCACTGCTTTTCCAATATTTTTGAGTGTGTCTACTAATAATTTTTTAAAAAACCCTTTCCTAAGTAATACTTTTCTACAGTAGGCATGGAAAAAAATAAAAACAGGAAGTCACAATATTGCAAAATGATCAGCAGTAGCACTTCAAGCCACATTTAAAAAGGCTTCCTTAAACACCATAATCTTAAAGTATTATGAAATGAAAGTGACCAAGTCTGACCTTGAAGACATGTGGCTTTGCTACTTGCTGTAAAAGGTTTTGAGAGCACTGAAGAAAGCCAGTTATTAAAAGGAAGAGCAGAATTTCTGAATGGATTTGTTGCATATATGATGTCCAGGCCAAATCAAGTCAGGGCTGCAGAGCACCATTGAATACCCTACAATGGTGAGGAGAGTTTGTAGAAGATGCGTAATTTAAATTGACATTGTTCAAATACTTCATCTGAGAGATAATTTTTAAATGTTAAGTTTAGGCAAGAATGTGGTTGTTTAAGTTAGCGTTAAGATAAAATGCTGTTTGCTGATGTTTGGCTGATTTTTTTAAGGCTCACCATAATTTTAAATTTCACAATATCTGACATCTATTTGTAAATAGTATAGACTATATCAAATGAAATCATATTCCAAACATTATTGGTTCAGTTTCATGTTTCTAGATAAATATGAATTCTGAAATACTTTTACTTCAGAGTTTTTACTGTATTATCTCCACTGATCTCACACCAAGCCTTCTAGGAAGATGGCACAATTTTTAGAATAAGAATTCAAGATGTTTCATGGTGCTCTTACAAATGAACAGCTAGCATTTACCTGCAACAGGAAGGAAATAAGTTGCAGTGCTTGTTCATATTTTTAAAATCTGAAGCAGCTTCTGAACTCTACAGTTTGGGTGTAATGTCAATCCAGCTTTTAGAGATTTTGGGCTAACATTTGACACTCTTTCAAACTAAAATTCTGAGCATGATTTTCTGAATTGAAGTCATTAAGCTCTTGAAGATCAAGATGAAGCCACACAGAATCACCTAGTAGGGGAGATGGGCAGCATAGACATTTAATAAATAAATATTAAAATATATATTTGCGCTGTAGCTTCCAATCATCTGCACCCAACATCACCAATACCAATGTTGGTGGGAAATACTGGGAGCTGCAGTATAAGTAATCTGGAAATGGTTAAGTTGGAGAAGGCTATTTAAATTTTCAGGCTGTTCTCTACCCTTTTTTAGTGCTGAAAGATAAGATAATTAAATTGCTTGCCTGAAATGACTAATATGTTTAGGTGGGTCAGGCCTGAGATATTGCTGAATATTCCCTTTGTTGCATGGACTAGTTAAAACAAGCCCATTCCTGCTAGGATTCCTAGAATAGTTTACTCTCAATAGAAGAAAATATCTGTAGCTTGAGGTTAAATTATGGAGTCCTTGGTGCTCTCTCAGCTTGCTTGCTTGCAGGTATTTCATGACCCATCTAGATGACATCATCAGTGCAATAATACAATGAAACATCTGCAAGCAACCAGCCAGACTCAGAAAGCATCAAGGACTCCATTGTTTGTTTCCCATTATGCAGAAGGGTACTGAAGTGGCTTCCATAGTAAGAGCCATGTGATACTGTACCCTTTGGACTTTTATTGAACAAACCTCTGATTATAACCTGAGTCACAGGATAGCATTTCCTCATTTTCCTCTGATAATAGAATTACCCTTTTGGTCAGAGAGACAGGAAATTAAAAAACAAAAATCTAAGAGTCCCTTTTCTTCCCAAAGATGCTTGATCTTCAAGACGACATATCTTTTCATTGGCTTCCTTGCTTCCTTCCTCTGCATGGGTTGCCCTAACTTTGCATGTGGAAGTTGCTATCAGTCTGGAACCCACATTATGTATCTGATATCAACACAGTTGAGAAAGTCCAGAAATATTTCACAAGAAGAGTTCTCCACTCCTCTACTCGTTGCAGAATACCTTATGCCACCCGACTTGAAATTCTAGACCTAGAAAACCTAGAACTGTGCCACCTTCGGTCCGATCTAAGTATAGCATATAAAATCATACATTGCAATGTCCTACCTGTCAATGAATACTTGAGCTTCAACCATAACAATACGAGAGCACACAATAGAAACAAACTCACCAAACTTGATTGCAGGAAATACGACATCATCAACAGAGTGGTCAATGTCTGGAATACTCTACCTATGTGGTTTCTTCCCCAAACTCCAAAAACTTTAATCTTGGACTATCCACTATTGAACTCATCTCCTTCCTAAGAGGCCTGTAGGGGGCGTGCATAAGTGCACCATCGTGCCGTCCCTGTCCTATTGTTTTTTATTTTTCCTATATGTATCCATTTCTTGTATTCACAACTGTGTTTATTCTTGTACCTATTATCTTGTAAGCAATTGACAAATCATATTAAGTAAATAAAAATAAATAAGTGTACCTTCACAAAAATTCCACACTGCATAATGCCCACTCCAGAAATACTTGTTTAAAGTAATTCTTGGGTATGTGAATGCATGGAAAGGCTATGGATGCTGGTGTTCAAGAGTATATGAAAAATAAAGCATCTGCTAGTAGCTGATAAAAGAGGGCCAGAACATGATGCTTCTCCTGGCCTCTTGTTTGCTAAATACAGTGTGTTGCAATAGTCACAGTGACTCAAACAGGTTTGAATCCTACCCAGAGCTTCTACTGCTGATAAGAAGTGAGCAATATTGTCTGGGGAATACAGCCCTGTCTACCTTGCAGAGGATTAATTGGTCACACACTGATCTGACTTATGTATTGTCCTCAGCCAACATACGGTTTTTGTGTGGACTAGCAGACCGGGCAAATCTTGTTTTTCATGGATTATTCCACAATGCATCATGGCTTACTGTGATTTCTGAAAGTTGCTGAGGATTCAGGTATGAGGTTGTCTTCCTTCAATCTGAACAAATGTTTTTGTACAACTCCACATCAATTCCAATTGTTTTTTGTCAGCAGCATAGTCATTGGTCATGTTTGGAGGTTATAGGCTACAGAGAAAATGGGGTAGAGAGACTTTGCAAGCAAATAAGATGCAAAGCA
>BLBF01000033.1:26518289-26548019 GCA_015471245.1 Laticauda colubrina
CCCACCTACACCAACCTCAACCGCCTTATCAGTCAGATCGTGTCCTCCATCACAGCTTCCCTGCGATTTGATGGTGCCCTGAATGTAGATCTGACAGAATTCCAGACCAACTTGGTGCCCTACCCTAGAATCCATTTCCCTCTGGCGACCTATGCGCCAGTCATCTCTGCTGAAAAAGCCTACCATGAGCAGTTGACTGTAGCAGAGATCACCAATGCTTGCTTTGAGCCAGCTAATCAGATGGTGAAATGCGACCCTCGCCACGGTAAATACATGGCCTGCTGCCTGTTGTACCGTGGCGATGTTGTTCCCAAAGATGTCAATGCTGCTATTGCCACCATCAAGACCAAACGCAGCATCCAGTTTGTGGACTGGTGCCCCACCGGTTTCAAGGTTGGTATCAACTACCAGCCCCCGACCGTGGTCCCCGGAGGCGACCTGGCCAAGGTGCAGCGTGCCGTCTGCATGCTGAGCAACACCACAGCCATTGCTGAGGCCTGGGCCCGCCTGGACCATAAGTTTGATCTGATGTATGCCAAGCGTGCCTTTGTCCACTGGTACGTTGGGGAAGGGATGGAAGAAGGGGAATTCTCGGAGGCTCGGGAGGACATGGCTGCTCTGGAGAAGGATTATGAAGAGGTTGGGGCCGATAGTGCTGATGGGGAAGATGAGGGAGAAGAATACTGATTCTTCATTATGTTAATTTTTCATTGTGTTATTTTTTCCATTCATCACCCCTTCTGTATTCATATGACTCTCTATTGTGTTAAAAGCTTATTAAAAGTCTGTTTCAGCTGAAAGCAGTTTTGTTTCTTTCTTTAGATAACAAACGCTGCCCTTTCCAGTGTTCTGATGTCAGCTAGGAGCGCATTTGTTAAATGAATAAATGGTATGGGCTGTTAGTTTGGCCAAGCTTGAATGGTTATGCAGCAAGGGTACCTTAAAAATGTACAGTCAAGTGAAGAGTGTAAATGGAGCGACCCAGGGACATTGAGCCACTGTGCCCTCACTGCAAAAACCTTCAGTTCTCCCCAAATGCCATCCTGAACATTGTTTTGTGATTCCCCTTAAAATTCTGTAGAGGGGGAAATTAGGAATTCCTGGTTCTGCTTTAAGTAGGGAGAGTGGATATCTGGAATGAGAGGAGCTGTCCCTTATAAGGGCAGGCTGAAGGTCCTTTGTACTTCCAGGCAGGAGAAAAAAATGTATTTATTTTATTTCCCCCTCTTTAGCATAGTTTACTTTCATGAATTCTCCTGAGAAGGAAATTTATTGTGCTAATTCCTTCATATGTTGTTACATTCTGTAGATCAGGGCAATTATGTTTTGGACTGCTAGTAGGGACTTGGGGACAAAGTGAATGCCTCTACCCATACATGTGTCTTATATAAATGATCAACTCAGTTGTCATAATGGACCTGAAACTGGCAGTTGTTTCAGCTGCTTGGAGGTTTTTGGGAGAAGTCTGCAAAGCCTTAGGACTGTAATGTTCTCAGTGGAGAAACCAGATTGGCTCTGGACCTTCTGAGGTGGTATATACAGGCATCAACGTTAGTTGTTCCAGTTATGCATTCAAAGACACTTCTGATCACTGTGGACCTTACTGGAAGGAGCTCCTAAGAAATTAGCAGCAGCTGCTTTGTAAATCAGGCTGTGGGAAGTGTTGCAGAAGTTGCTGAAGATCAAATATCCTGCCTTGCCCATGGAAAGAGGAAAATCAATCCTCAAAAAGTTGGGATCACTAAGTTTCTACAACAGGGGTCTTCAAACAGCATAACTGGCTGGAGAATTCTGGGAGTTGAAATCCACAAGTCTTACAGTTGCCAAGTTTGGGGACCTCTGTTCTACAAAGTCATAGAACTGAAAGATCAAACCTTTTCCCAGTGGCCATTTGTTACCTTTTCAATTCCTAAAGCATCTCACCCTTGACCATAGAACTCTTGTGTTGTGGTTCCATCACATCTATGCATATATCAAGAAGTAAAGAGAAAGGATGGTAAATGGAATTGGAAGAAGCTTTGAGTTGCACAGATACAAAATTAATCTTATGATATCAATAAGAGTAGGGAAGGATGTCACCTTGCTCAGGAACAGCAGATGCATGTGTTTCTGTCTATGCTCCTGATAATTTGGGCCTATATTAAGCTGTTATGCAAATTGCACTCCATAATAAGCTCTTTATGTATAATTCCTAGTTGTGCATGCAATTACAGAAGCTATGCTGGAAGAAGAAAACATGCATTTGCATAGTTAAGAGGAGATACATTTAATAAGAGTTGGAATAAAAATTAGGAACTGAATTCAGTGCCAAAAGCTATGTAGGAAACAGATAAAGCAGGAAAAAAAAAGTATTTTAGTCCTGGAATGTACAAAGTTTTTTGTACAATGATCAAGATACAGCACTCATTTTTACAAAAATATACTGGTACGTACATATCTCAAAATATAATGACTCAAACCTTCTGTTTTTGAGTTTTTCAGGAGCTTGCTCTAAGGACAAGCTTTTTTATACTGTTCAAAGGAATGCTACAATCAACATATTTTGTGAATGAACCATAACAGAAGACTTGGGGAAGCCCTACTGTTGAGATGCATGCTTTATACTTGCCTAAGTCAGTAAACTTCTAATCTATTCTTGAAGAGCTTTTTCAAGGCTAACAAACAGGAAAAATTGAATGGGTAACAGCAGAGTTTTCTTGACAACTGCTTTGTCATAGCTCTTTTCTGGAATAGTTTTTGTAAGATGGATGTAGATTTCCCAGTGTAGTCTACCACCTTGAGATTTTCTGGTGGCATAGTCTCCTGACTAACCAGGATTTGGTCCTATTATTCTGAATCCAGATACAGTTGGTTAGAAATAGCAGAATAAATGCCATTTAGTCTGCTACTTGGAATTCAAGTCCTTATGCATGAGAACACCAGTTCATGCCAAATTGCCTTCTGAATGTCAGAGTAGTTAAAGAAAAAAAATGTGTAAGGAAGACATTAAGTTAATGACTGCTGCTATTACTTTCAGCTCTACTGTGCTTGCTTTTGAATAAATCTGAAGCTAAAAGAGTGTGCAGTTTACTAAGCTACTGTGAGAAAAGGTACTTTTTGGGAAAACTATAACAACTAGCTCCAGTTCTTTTCTGTAGTCTATTTTACGGAGCACCTGTCTGAATCCTTATAACTCAGACTCCGCTGGCATTAATAACACAACTGCCTTAATTACAACAAGAATGAGGAATATTTTGAGGGCCATATTTAACATTTCTGGGAAGAGGAGAGCTGCAGTGTGTAGGATGACAATAGAGGAGAACAATAGCGATGCCAGGTTTTGTTTTCTGCTTGAGACTTGGGCAAAATATTTAGAGGAAATAGAGGATGAGTGGATTTATTTTCTGCAATGATGATGCATTCCCTGCCTCAGAGTGGTGACAAATCATGCCTCAGATTTGTGGTTCTAGTCAGAAGGGGCTGTGTCTAGAACTGTGATGGTGAACCTATGACACACGTGCCACAGGTGGCACGCAGAGCCATTTGTGAGGGCATGTGAGCCCCAGGCAAACTTACCTCACTGTGCATGCACGCTCCTCCCAGTTGATTTTCAGCCTATTTGAGGCCTTTTTCGGCCTCCCAGATGCTTGAGGGAAACCTCTGCAGTCTTTGCAGGCCAAAAAATAGGCCCGTTTTGTCATTTCTGGCCTGGAAAGGCTGCAGAGGCTTCCCTCAAGCCTCCGGGAGGCTGAAAAAGGCCTCAAACAGCCCTAAAATCAGGTGGGAGGTGCAGTGCAGGTAAGGCAGGGAGGGATTGCATGTGCACGTGCAGGTGGTAG
Source organism: Laticauda colubrina (assembly GCA_015471245.1). Classification (NCBI taxonomy): domain Eukaryota; kingdom Metazoa; phylum Chordata; class Lepidosauria; order Squamata; family Elapidae; genus Laticauda; species Laticauda colubrina. Next base: position 26,522,108 of record BLBF01000033.1, read on the forward strand.
AGGGCCGGATACATTGCCTTCTGGTTGTTGGCACGCGAGCGTGCAGGCGCAAGAGCCTGCTCCATTTGGTCTAGAAGGCCTGAAGCTACAGAATGCTCTGATTTTAAAAGTTAGGTGTGAATGTTTTTTCCACATCTTTTGAGGACTGAGAGAGAAGGGGATATCCAGCAAGATCCAAAACATTTGGCTTCAGTTAGATTAAAGTCTTGCTGATGAATGCTTGTGCACCCAGGGTAAAGAGCAGTGTTTTTCAATCTTGGCAACTTTAATACATGTGGGCTTCAACTCCCAGAATTTCACAGCCAGCATTTGAGGGATTTAAATTCAAAGACCCTTCTTAAGCATAAGCAAGGTTCTCGGACTCTATTGGTGATGTTTATTTTACGCTCTGAATCCATGGCAACTTAACCCTAACCCTAACAGGATTTGGATCCAAATAGGATTTTTCCATCTATTTTACACAGAGAAGAAAATATGTGGGATTTGAAATACAAGAGGCCTCCTAAGCATAATGACCACCTCTGTATCTCATGATGATGTTTATTTTACTATCTGAATTCGTGGAGGCCTAATCCTAATCCTACATCCATCTAGTTTTTTTTCATGTATTTACTATGTATGGAAAGGCAACTAAAATCGGGGTGGTGGTGGTGGTGGTGGGTGTTTGAAAATCAAAAGCCTTCCTAAGCATGGCTGGCTGAGGAATTCTGGGATTTGAAGTCTCACACATCTTAAAAGTTACCAAGGTTGAAAAATACTGAAGGGAAGGGTTTTTGCGCTGCAAGAGCCAACCACGTTGGGAATGTGAATTATCTGTCTGGGCTACAGCAGGTTTATGCCACACTTTGACCTCTAGATGGCACTCAGGGACATCTGCTAGTTCCCACCCCTCCTTTGTGACACCTCTTCTGGTAAAAACCTTCCATCCTATAAACTTCACTTATCTTGAGGTATTTGCAAGCCCCATCACATTTACCTTCCAATGGCCAATGTGGGTTTTCCTGACGGACATGAGGGCAGGTTGGGAGGCGCAAGCTAAGTCTCTTACAAGTTTGCGCTTGGTTTCCCTTGTTGGTATTGTGGAAAGGGAACTTCACGAAGACAATAGTGTCACTCAAACAGGAAAAGCCCAAGGGGAACATCAGGCCAGCCATAAAACAAACTTACATAGGAAAAGGAATCAAATAAAAGGTATTAAAGAATCCCTATAGACAAAAGCCTAAGTAATTAAGGAAACTAGGCAAATAAGAAAAGGAAACCCTTACAAACACAGGACATACCAAATAAGCAAAACAAACAGACAAAAGACACAAAAAAATAAAAATTACAAAAGAGACAGACAGGAGATTGCCACAAAACAAATATGAAAAAAACCATTATAAAGCGAAAAGAGAACCGACAATACAATCTAACCAACCCACGAAGTTTGTCTTCCGCACCCTGCAGATTTTGACCTCTGGCGAGAATAAAGACAAAATCAAACAGGTTTTGAAACATTAAGCACAAATACAAACATTTACACAAAATCAACTCACAAAGGGAGAAAAAGGTATAAAAACCAGGGACTTACCATAAGAAGCCAGTTAGCCCTGGAACGCAGACTTCTTGCTGTCCCATACCTTCCTGAAAAATAAAAAGATCCACCTTTCAAGCAGCTGTCCGTATCCTTGCAATGGAGCTCTCCTGGTGGGAAAATTGAATCCTCGAAGGAGAGGCATTTTGACATCTTTAAACAGTATGAACTGGATAGATAACAGATAATCAGAGTTGGAAGGGACCTTGTAGGTCATCTGGTCCAACCCCCCGCCCAAGCGGGAGACCCGACACCATTTCTGGTGAAAAAATCTCTTCTTGAATCTCTTCTTGAAGGTCTCAAGTGATGGCGCTCCCACAACTTCCGAGGGCAACTTCTGTTCCATTGGCTGATTGTTCTCACTGTCAGAAAGTTTCTCCTTATTTCCAGGTTAAATCTCTCCTTGTTCAGTTTCCATCCATTATTCCTTAATGGAAAATAGCTTGACCCCTTCCTCCCTGTGGCAGCCCCTCAAATATTGGAAGACCTCTATCATGTCTCCCCATGTCCTTCTCTTTACTAGACTAGCCAAGCCCAGTTCCTGCAACCGTTCATTGTATGTTTTAATCTCCAGTCCCCTCATCATCCTGGTTGCTCTTCTCTGTACTTTTTCTGGAGTCCCAACATTTTTACAATGTAAACAAAACTGGATGCAGTCCTAGGATTGCATGAGCTTTTTTGGCTGCTGCTGCTGCACACTGCTGGCTCATATTTAGCTGATTGTCCACTCCAGATCCCTGTCAGTTACTGCTATTGAACCTGGTGTCACCCAGTCTATGTGTGTACTTTTGGTTTTTCTAAGGTGAAGATCTTGTCCTCCAGTCTAGACGAAGGGATATTCCTCCTCCTGCGATTAAGGTCCCACGTTAAGGAGCTGCCTTGACGGTCTGAATGAGGAAAGCCCCTTCGGAAAAAATACCTAAACTTAAAAGCACCGAAGAGCACAAGGGACTTTGTTGGAGTCACAAGGGCGCCTTCTTATGCCTGGCCTAAAATGAGCGGAAGGATAGAATTGGGAAGAAGGAAGCTTTCGACTCCAGCCGGCGCCACTGCTAGGGTTGCATATGGATGAAGGAGGCGGTGTGCAGGGGTGCCAGATCACACCTTGGCTCTGCGGCCAAACTCAAGTCAAAATACGGCCAAGTTATTTTCTCTCACGGCCAAATTTTCCGGCTAAATTTTTTTATGCAATATAACATGAGGATATATTGTTTTTTGTTTTTTTTTAATTGTTTTTAAATAATCAAATCATAAAAAATAGTCTTTACTCGACAATGTGACGTGACATCATGGGAATTTCTGTGTTTCTTTACTCACATCCAGGCTAGGCAGCTCACTTCAAATAACCGCTTGGAAAGCTCAGGGCCAAATGCCGCGGTCCTGAGGAGGGGGGGGGGGGGCTAGGGCATGAGGGTTTTTAGGGGGATTCCCCCCCCCCGATTGAAAAAAATATAATCACTAAACAAATAAAACGACACAAAAATTTGTCCCCCCTTCGAAAGAGGGGCATCCTGCCGTTTTCATGGACTCGTCCAGTTCCTCCAAGGGGTGCAAGGACCAATTTACCAGCCTCGTCCGCTCCCAAAGGGGCCTGTTACTCTTGGCAGAAATAGTAAGAGGGAAACGCCGAAGGGCGGGGAAGCGAGCCGCGAGGGGCCAGGAGGATGGGGTGTGGGGGAGGGCACAGTCGACGGCCGGCCGCCCCTGAGTTGGGGGAACTGAGTGGGTTTTCGCTCCCTTCGGGGAGGAGGGCGGTGGCATTTCTTTGCCCTTAGCACGTGAAAACAGCAGTCGCACTTCAATACCGCTTCACGGGGCTTCACAGCCTTCTCTAAGCAGCTTAGAGTCGGCATATTGACACACACACACACAACCGCAACAACCTCACGCCCGAAAGCGTTTGGTCTTCCAGCCCCTTGTGAGAAACGGCGGCGGGGCTTCTGCGGCAACCGAGGAGGAAGCGGTTAAAAACGGGGAAAGGACGCAGAAGCCACCCCCAGCCGCAGAAGAGCCGTTGCCTGGGCCCTTCAGCTTCGTCCGCCGATGTGGGAGGCGGGAAGTTTCTTCCAGGGGTCCAGAGAGAATCTCGTTTAAAAGGCCCCTCCGGGCTGCCCAGGAGCGTTTGCGTTTTGCTTCCTTCTCCCACCCCTCACACAAAAAAAAATTTTTTTTTTCCCCACTAAGGTGGAAAAACCAAGCTGGCCGGACGGGCCTTTTTTGGGTGGGGGTGGGGTGGGGGGTCAGGAACCGCTCTTGGGGGAAGCTCCCCGCCACGCGGGACAGGAGAACTGAGGGGGGAAAGCGGTTGCTTTTCGGGCCAATCTTTCCCCCCCCCCCCCAAAGTCCCCAAACTTTTTTTTTTTTAAACCGAGGGGAAGAGTTACAAAGAGGACAATCATTTTCATGCGAATATATTGTATTGAAAACCGGCATTCGGCCAAACATTTCGATTTCATGGCCAAGCAACTTTCATACGGCCAAATTTCCGGCCAAATATATTGGGCCGAAGACATGATTTTTTTTCACAGCCAGACAGATTTCTACACAGCCAGATTTCTTGAATTTGGCTGGAAAAACGTCCAGATGGCAACCCTGGCGGTGTGGAGATTTGCCAAAGATGGATTTCTCTCTCTCCCCGCCTCCCAGTCCAGACTCCTGGCAAAGCTACAGCCTTGGCTCATATGCGCCTCTCTGGCGATGAGCCCCCCTGGCCAGGACAGAAAAGAGGAGCCAACAGGCATCGATCAGGTCATGGGGGACCGCTGGGGGTTTGTTTAGAGACTGGCGCCAGTCGCAACACAGCAGGCACTGATCCTGCCAGGGCAGCATGGCTGAAGGGAGGGGTGCAGTTTGCGATCCCTGAGGCCGGAAAAGATCACCCGGTTTCCAAATGAGGAGCAGGATCAAGGATTTGTACTGTATTGGGAAATGGTTGCTTTAAAAGTTTTAAAGTTGTGCCTAATGTGGGGACGGTGTGTTCGAATGTCACTTTCACCATGAATCCATCTGGGCTAAGCACATCATAGCTTTGATTTGAGATGGGAATAACCTGACTTTCGTTCTAAGGTTGCTGAGTATCTGAAAAACTGGCAAGAACTGGCAATTAAGGTTGAAATTTAAAAGGTGCCAAGTATGGGTAGGCCCTCTTACTATTAATGAAGAGAAAACCAGCCTGTTCATGCTCTGAAACACCATCTTTTTAATGGCTCCTTGCAGCTTCAGTCTAAACTCTGCAATTAAGAGGTGTAGAGACTGGGAGCTCATAGGAACTTAAACGTTCATATGCTTCAACTTGCCTTGCAAGAGTTAAATATTGGCTGGGTTAAAGTCATCATAGACAAAGCCATATCCTTTTCTTTGGATCAGTGCAGAAGTGGTGCGTCAGGGTGTTTCAGATACTTCAGCCCTGGAGTTTCCTAAACATCCCAATAGTAGCCTTGTCCTGTATACAACAGGAAGCAAACCCCACCCTCTTTCACACTGATGATGTTGCCTAGTTGGGTTATGAAATGTGTGAAAATAACCAAGCTCAGAGAACACCAAGAACTCCACAGTTCAAACTGGAACTACAGATATTCTCTTCTGTTGGAACCCTGTCCTTGCTTACCATAGCTTTTCAAGATTGCCTTAGCTGGGCTACAGAAGAACTACAAAAGTCTCTCCCAATCTGATGTCGCGTTTCTTGTGCTGCTTAGTCAAAGACACTTCTTAATTCAATTAAATTTGCCCCCACCACAGTACAATAGCATAATGTAACATCCACAGTAAAAACAACAGAGAAACTCTTAAAAGTGCACCAATATAAAATGCAAAACCCATCCAACTTTTATTGGCATCATCTCAGTCCATGCAGAACAATTCAGGCTTACTCTTCCAAAGTTCCAGTAATATGAGGCCCAAGCTGATATCAATTGGGAGGCTATTCTTTAACATAGGAACAGTTTCTGAAAAATAAACCACAGCATGCTTCACCCACTTTGGCATCATATTATTGGGAGACCACAAGCTGCATCGCCAGGACATACTAGTTGCACAGATCATTTCCAGCTGGAGAATTAATTGGTGCTAAACTAAGGTATGCTTCGTAGGTTAAAAAAAAAGCATGCTGAATTGTATCCAGCAGCAAATAGGGAGTCAATACAAGTTCTAAAGCAAGTGCTCTCATAGACTTATGGTGACAGGTGGCAATCAACAGCTTCCCTGTTCTCTTCAGGATTATCTGAAGCACCAACATGGATAGGGCAAGCCACTTGTATATAAACAAAGAGAAAACCCCACTCCCTTCTAGCACTGATGTTGTTATCTAATTGGGTAATGAAATGTCCACAAGAAAATGACCAAACTCTGAGAGCACCAAAGATTCCCCATTATAAGCCTACTGGTGGTCTTCAAGGATAGGTTACATGTTGTGGGTATTGCAGTAGTCAAACTGCACAATGATGAGGGCATGGCCTAAGGTTCTGCTTTAGGTAGGAATGCAATTGGTGCACCAACTGGAATTGGGCAAAAGACTTCTGATTCTACCTGCCCATTCAGAGTAGCTGTAAGTCCAGAGAACCCCCCAGGTCATGTATCCATACCAGCAGAGGCCCCACTAGATCCATAAGATAGCTTGATGAATAAACAACTGATCTTGTGGGATCAAATTTGTTCTGCCTCCTTCAGGTCCTGACAATCTCCAGGCACTGACTGGATCAAGACAGCGATGGCGTTTTCTGTGCCAGCTGGGGTAGCAAAATACAGTTGGCATTGGCAGTGTGAGGTGGAAGCAGATAAAAAAACCACCAAAAGATTCGTTGATCCAAGGAAAACAAGGTTTTATTCAAGTGTCTGCAGAGACGGGTTCCCTCAGGCATTGAAGGAACCCAGAGCAAAATTCAGGCAGCATTTTTATACCCTAACTGTCCGCCCCCTCGTACGAGGGCTTGGCTCACATTCTTTCTGTTTTCAAATTGACACATGTATTTCGAAGGTTCATACTAGCTCCCTATCTAGCAAAAGCAGTTACACGGTTTCTGACATCGCAGCACTTTATTACAGTTCCCCATTGTTCTAGCCTTATCTTGTTTTTTTCTCTTGTGCACAAACTGGAACACTTTCTTATTTAGCAGAGCTACTGAGTTTGAGGCACACTTCCTTATTTAATTCAATGGGCCATCCAACATCACTTCGGTTCTGCTCACAGCAGCATGCTGATGATGCTATATCTCAAACTGATGGATGAGCTCTCCCAGCAGCTTTACATCAATGGTAAATAATAAGAGGGAGAGAACCAATGATGGAGGCTGATGTGATTGGAAGACCAATTTCCTTAAAGCAATAGTTCCCAATCCTTCTATGCCCCAAACCTTTAGGAAATGTTTGATTAATGTTCGCACCCCTTACGAAAGCAGTTCTGATTTGTGACCTGTCATAAGAGACACACCCTGTTCAATTTCACCTTGCATCCCTTTAAGCAGAGGACACAGGATAAGAAGACTGCTTTCTGATCGTACCTTGATTGCTGTGGATTATTGGAGGGTTGTATGATACACATAAAGCACAGCCAGAGCTTTGATTACATTGTCATGGGCACCATCTTGATTTTTTCCATCATATTTTATAGATGCCCCCCGAAGGCACGCTTGGTTCAGATGCTCAGTCTCGAGCTGAGACTGAGTCCATTCAGGAGTAACCCCTACCCATAGCTCTGGTGAATTGTGCAGTTCCATATCACAAGTTGTATGTGTGTGTGTGGGAAGAGATATTCTTCTTAGGATAACTCCTTCACCCCCCAAAAATGTAATTTGGGACAACCAATATGTTATTTCCTTCAGGGAAGTATAATATTGCCCATCATCACCACTACCCTTCCCTGTGATTTTATTTCATGTTTTTAAATTGATGGGGGTCAGCCCGAGCTTTCGTTTCCTGCTTCTAAAGAGGCAACCTTTTCAAATGAATACAAATGAGGATTTTGCTTGATTCAGCATCTGGCCTTTAGCCAAGACCATTTTCCCTTGGCTGGTCTGGCTGCAGATGATCCATTAAGTCTGAAAATCAATACCGTGTGGCATTTCACTGATGTTTCGCTGGCCCTCTCTTTTTCCATCCTATCAAGTCCTTGAGTTGCGCCCTGGGAACAGTTCAAGGCAGGATATTCAATTGTCTGGCTTTCCTGTTAGTGGCTGGCGCAGGCCTCAGGCCCGAGGGGGGTAGATGGGGAGCAGGGATGAAGCACATGGGGCTGAGGGAGAGGTCAGGCAGAGAATGATGGATCCAAAGGAAAAAAGTGGCCTTTTTTTTGCTGAGCTTTATTTCAGGAATGATTTATTTGTTATTTTATTTCCATGACCTGTCTCTGCAGCCTCATGTTGACCCCATTAGTGTGATTGATCTTATACCAGTTCATAGCATTGTCAGCAGGATCAGGGAAGATTAGATTTAATTAGAATTAATTTAATTAGAATTTGATGCCTGTAACTGTATGAAGCTTAGGAAATAGGTCTTTTATTTTTGAAATAGAGCATGATCAAGTCTGTTACGTATTAAGGAAAGGGCCCTTTGTACGTGTGGGTTCAGATGTTCTGCTCAGGGCATCATGGTTTATTTGTTTTGATAACCTCAGATAAGGCCAGGCAATGACCTAGGATGCAACCTGTTTAATCATCATTTGAATATTCAAAGCCTGGTACTGAGGCCACATCCCAGTCACAGCATGGTGTATATCTGAGCATGGTGATATAGAATTAGAATGGCCTGGATTTAAATTCCTCACTTTGGCTCTCTACTGCCTCTCAAAATAATCTGAGTGTTCTCATCCCACTTTAGCCATTAAAGCTGGCTGGGTGGCCTTGGACTAGTCACTCTCTCTCAGCCCAATCCACCTCACAGGATTGTTTTTGTGAGGAAAGTTAGAGGAGGAAAGAGTATGAGGTCTGTTTGTTGCCTTGAGTTATGTAAAAATAATAATAAATACAGGATAAAATGAAATAAATAAAGGGATTTATTTATTCACATTCCCCCTTTATAATGTTTACAAACCCAAAGTGATAAACATATATTCCTTCTTCTTCCTATTTTTGCCTCAACAACCTTTTGAGGTGGGTTGGGCTGAGAGAGAGAGTGACTGGTCCAAGGTCACTCAGCCCGTTTTCATGCCTGAGGTGGGACAAGAAATCAAGGCCTCCCAATTTCAATGCCCCGTGAGGATTTTTGTAATAAATACATGTAATGGAGTAAAATAGGACCTGGCCTTGTTTTAATATTTCTTGTGCTTTTGGGGCCCACTGCTATGATACTGCATCAGATTAGAGACTTTGTACCAAAATTCTAGACAGCCTAATAATATTCCTGCTACAGTACTGCTACCGGCCATGGTTGGTTGGGAGTTGTACTGGGGAAGAGACCCTCAGCCATTGTGTCTTACTGCTGCCCCAAAACTTTGTGCAAAGGCCAGCAAAGTGGGTCCCTTGCCCAATGCTTCATTAATCACCATGCGTTGCCTCTGTTTTCAGCTCTGTGCCCTTGCAAATCACTTACGCTGCAAAAAAGGATTTCATTTACTAGGAATCTTATCCCAGACAGCCTTGGTGACTATTTGAGTGGAAAGGTAAAGGGCTCCGAAGATGCAGAGTACTCTAGGTGTCCTGATCCCCTGGACCACTTTCCTTTCTAACAATCCCTCTTCCAGGCCTATTTCATTCTGTTATTCCCCATGTTCTAAAAATATATTTGCCTGAATTTTTTATACTCTGCATGTCATTCCCTTTTCTCTCTGTGGCAAGATTGAGATTGTAAACTCTTCAGGGCAGGGATTCCTATTTGCCCCTGTTTCCCTATATAGATGTAAGAGCATCAGTGGAACTAAGACGGCTTTTAAAATCTCTCCCGGTCTGCATAGTCAGAACCAATACTGAATTACACATTTTCTGGCAAGCGAGAGAGAACAGGATAATTGGCCAGGCTCTGCATTACAACCATTTCTTCTCATGTAATCCATCTACTGCATGTTTTTTTCAATGCTGAGAGCTGCATGGTAATTGCCATCCTGATCTTCACATTAGTGGGGCATTCATGTCCTTGTTTTTTAGTGCTAAACGATTGAGACTGAGGCTGAAGGAAGTGGAGGGGAAGAGGGAAGGGAGGGCCACTTGATCTAAATACACATGCTGCAACAGCTCTTCCTCCAAACCAAATCCAGGGGTCCACGAATCAATCAACTGGGTACTAAATCTCATTCAGATATCCTATAGCAGAAAAACCATTGCAAGAGTACAACCCATGGTTCTTAATCCTGAATTGGCACTCTCATCAAATGTGACAAAAGGGGATATTTGGTGGAAAGAACTTCTTTCCAAAGTATACAGTTATTGCAGGGATATTGCACCTTTGCTGGTTGTATCCGCTGGTGAATGTGTAAGAGAGTGTGAGCAACAGGAGAACAAGAGGTGTAATGAGAGCAAAGGCGTGGCTTTATCTTTTGCAGTTGTTTTCATCTCTGTCTGTCTGGTCACTGGCCTCATCCTTTCTTGCTGATCAAGGATTAAATCATCAGGGCTATGGTTGTTATTGCTATTTCTTTTTCTGCTAAGGCCATTAGATGTTAAGAGGCCACAGGGGTTTACAGGAAGAGTTAGCTAATCTCATTTTTCAACTTGCTGCAATAGGCTGCATTGTCTCCATCGATCCTGCCATAATCTAAACTGGTGTACTCCATCTTGGTATCCTCGAGGTGATTTGGATGGCAGCTGTCCATTCCAAGCAACTTGGCTGTGTAATCTTGACAGATTTTGAAAAAGCCCAGGTTGGTTGTCTATTTTTGCTGCTGTTCTGTTTTGTTTTAATGTACAATTGCTTTATGGTCCATGTCAGTTGTGGAGTCTATATGCAGGGTTATTGCTTTTGATAGCTAAAATCTGTGCGTTGGGATATACACAAGGATAAATTTGTCTGGGGAGAACTGGTTCAAATCTTCAGCCTGACACAAACTGTAGGAACAAGCCCTCTTGCTAACCTACCATACCACAAGAGGAAATTTATTTTATATATATTTTTATCTATTTGATTTGATTTGTCAATCACTTACAAGATAGTAGGTATAAGTTTAAACATGAGTAAGAATACAGGAAATAGGTACAAATAAATGGGGACAATAGGACAGTAGGCATGATTGTGCACTTATGCACAATACAGATGATGAAATTTGTGGAAATACGGGGAAATCTGCTGTCTTGAACTCTTGGGAGAAATTTGGGCAGATGTGTGATAAATGCAAAATCTCCTCTCCCATTTTTCTAATGCGTACTATCCAAGGCATACAAAGATATGATCTAACTGAGGTTTGCCAAAGTCCAAGTGTCAGCTCAATGCCCCCCCCCCCCCGATTCCCCCAGTTGAGTTTTTGCAAAGCACCTGGCAGTGAGATTGCATGTAATACCAAGAGAGCCCAAGTGAAAGTCAAGTTTCTCATCCTTCATTGCATTCATTATTTTAAAGTTCCTAATTGGCTTCTGTTCAAAAAGGCTCAATGTAAGACATTAAGCTGATAATAGAATATATTCACTGAAGGAGGCTTTCTTGGCACCTATTGAAAGACCATGGTGGCTTGAACTGATAGAAGTTGCAGTCTCCACCCAGTTGGACAGAGGCAAGATAGAGACCCAGCTGTTTCCTGTTGCATTTTCATTGACCAGCTCTAGAATGATATGTACACACATTCCCCCTAGAGGTATCTCTAACATGGGATGGCTCAGTATGAGACTATAGCCCTCCTATTTCTTTCAGTGCAATGTTTTTTGATGGAGATATGCATGATCAGGCACTGATCAGGCACGGATGTTCTGAATTTTGCACTTCTGTAAAATTCTACCTGCCCAAGAAAGGGCACCCACCAGAATCCTACCTGGCAGCTGTTGACACATATACCATCTGTCTCACTGAATCAAGTCCCCCAGTCTGGTAGCCTATAGTCTCCTTCCATTTTTTGTATGGCAGAGAGGGGCACCTTTTAGGGCAGCGAGATGTGCTTTGCATTTTGAACCCTGCCCTTTGATTACTTTCCCGAAATGACTGCTGCCCAGAGAATTTGTTCATAAAATGATTTCAGAGTTTTATTTTATTTGTTGGTTAGAAGTATACATAGTTTTATGAAGAAGTTCATGGTACCCTTTCTTCCATTCCCCGCCCACCAACACCTCTATTAGATTGTAAGAGCTGAGAAAGAGTGAATGGCTGAAAGCTACAAAGAGGCATTCAGTAGCTAAGGGCAAGCTACTATTTCCACATAGCTCTAACACATGATTTGGCTGAGACCCTGGATTATATTATGCCTGTGTGGACCTTGTGGCTGGGGATACGGTAGAGATCTTCTGTAATTCAGGCAATCTGATTACTTATAACTTTGCTTTGGAGACTCAGATTAGCATTGTACTTTATTTTTCCAGGAACCCAGATAAACAACGTTCTTTACTGTGGAATTTTCCTTTTAATGTTGGGAATCCTGATTTATCCTTTTACTGAGGGAGTTCAGATAAGCAACATTCCTTTTACTTGTCTTGGGAATTCGAAAAATTACTATCCTTTTACTGTTCTGGACCTTACAACCAACCATTAGCTGTTGATAAAACAAACAGATAACTCCACAAAGCATCCATACAAAGTCTTTTTATTGGTTCACCAGGCTTCCTCAAGATAACTCATGGTTACATTGAGATTCATCTCAATGTCCAACTCTTGCATAGCTGACTTTCTGGTGGAAAAGGATAGTCCTCTTTTCATCCACATAATGAAGGAGTAAAGGGGTAAGGCATCAGCATGCTGCTGGGGTCCAGGCAAGAGTGAAGAAACCTCCCCCAACCCACCAAGGGTCAATTCTGTGACCAATCAGGATTACAGATGTGGCCACATGACATGGACTATATTTCCCAGGATACCTTAACTACATTTACCCTTAAGGGGATAGCTCCCAATTCCTAATTAACTATCCCAATTCCCAATTAACTATAAACTATCTGGACAACACATGTTCAGTTTACCAAGGAGCTGTGAGTGACAGAACGATGCAATTGATGGTTGAGGCACCACTAACAAAAGAGGAAGAGCAAGGCTGACCAAGCTCAGTTGGGACTGACTTTGTGACAATAAGAGTGGAGTAGCAAGCTCATTTCTCCATTCTTTCTGCATCCACAGATAACCAGCTGGATCTCCTGTTTAGGAAGGACCTGGTCCCTTCTGGATAAAGAGGGTCCAAAAGAGTCCTTCCAGGCTGCTTGAAGAATATTTTCAGTATCTTTTGCTTAAAGATGCTTAACTTTCCTCAAAGTTTGATGCCAGCTTGGCAGAATCTCTGGAAGTAACCAGGGCGCATCTGAGTTTAGTTTATCTGGGAAGAATTCAATCCAGTTATTCTCAAGAAAATGGCTGTGAGTTCTGCCATGTATATTCTGGATCCTTGTCTCTCCTGCTTCGTTAAGGTCTCCTAGGAGGTGATGTGGTTGGCTCTAAGGAGTGATTAATGCCTGACTGTGGAAGGAAGTGGTGCTGGCTGCCTTGAAGGAGGTGGTGGCATGTCCCCCTTCTCAAGAAATGATTCCTAGCTCTGATTGTGTTGGCCAACTTTCATTTAGTCTCTTGCCTTTCTAAAAAGGAGAGGCTGTTAATAGGGTGGGAGGTTCAGCTTTAGAGAGCCTTGGATGAAGTGGATGACTTGGACCCTTTCAGTTGAGGTTCAGGGTGCAGCATTGATCAAGCTTGTGGATGACTTCTGGAGGGCTTGGAATGTGAGTGATGCATCAATCCTACTCCTCTTGAATTTCTTGAAGACTTTTACCTTCAACTGTGGCATCCTTCTGGACCAGCTTTGGGAGTTGGGAGTGAAGAGCACTAATTTGTGATTGTTGTTCTCCTTCCGCTGGGACTGGTTCCAGGTGATGTTAGTTGGATCAGGGAGATGTTGAGCCCCAGACCCTTTTAACATTTACATCAAGTTGTTGGGGGAGAATATCTGGTAGTATGAGGTGTACTTCAATATACTGATGATACCCAGTTATAAATCAGGCCAGCCAGGTAGTGTTGTTTAGGTGCTGCAGTTGAGACCAAAGGCTCTGGGGCTCTGGATGGGGAAGAATCAGTTTTGACTCAACCCTTGCAAAATAGAGTGGCTCTGGATTTTTGAGCCTTCTGGGTCCGGTGAGGTATCATCTTTGACCCTGGCAAGGATGGAACATCCCAAGACAAGCTTGGTGTGCAATTTGAGGGTCCTCTTGTGGTTTCTGCTGAAGGAGCAGGTGGAAGCCATGATGATGGGGATATTTGACTGGCTGTTGTGTTCCAGTTGCACCCATTTCTGGACTGAGAGGCCTTATTCACTGTCACTCGCATCCTAGTCACTTCCTGGTTAGATTACTAATACCACAATGTGTTGTTCATGAGGCTGCCCATGAAGACTCCCCAGAAATTAACAACTGATCCAGAAATCAGATGCCCTAAGAGAGGAAAGATGCTGATGCTTTCTGCTCTGATTGTCACTGCGTAGGTTTGAATCTGACTTCTGACCAATAATGCAGTCAATTTCACTTCTCATGTTCTGCCAGTGCTGACTGAGCATTTGTTCTTGCTTCATCTTCAAGCAGATTCCCTAGACCAGGGCTGTCAAACTCACGCCCTGGATGTGTCACGCACTGGCCATCCCCACCCCCATTTTAATGAAGAGGAAAAAAGTCATGATAAGTCATGTGACAACAATGTGACAACGTGAGTTTGACACCCCTGTCCTAGACTGACAAACAGTGAGAAGCTACTCCAAAGCATAAGCCCAAGGCAGCCTCTCCATGTTCCAGGAGATAACCAAGGACTTGGCAGCACTGCCCTTTTTGACCTTAAGCAAGAGACTAAATGGATCCATAAGGCTCCTGAAGCAGGCTGACTGAATAGCTCCTTCTTCCCTGCAGAAGTTAATGGTCCTAGTCAACTCTATAGAGACAAAGAATGTTCACATTTTCTACCTCCACATCATACTCCATGTGCTTTGAGACAAATACCAGATCTAATATGTGGCTACCCTCATGAGTCAGGCCCAAATGATGTAGGACAAGCCCAGGGTTGCCATAATGGCTATGAATTCCTCAGCCACCTTTTACTCTCCTTCCCAAATGTGGCAAGTTGAAGATCCCACCCCCAGAACCAGGATTAAAATCACAAGAAAAGGAGCTTGATGTGCAGCAATGCGAGGGCCTGTCCCTCCTCATGAGAGATCAGGCACAAAACCAACACTACAGTGTAAAACTCTACAAAGGACCCTTGTAAAAATGCATGTGTGTGTACAGTAATTTGTTATGCACAATAATTTCCACTCAAAAGGTTAAATTTTTTTTGGGGGGGGGGGGGGCGCGACAGGAATATCTTGAGATAGGATGTGGGTGAGCAGGAAGGCCAAAACGAGATAAAGGAATTAGCGCATGAGTTAGAGTGATGCTGTAAAATTTTATATAATTTAGAAACGTTGGTTACAACTCTGTGAAAGCTGAGGATGGTTGGAAACATAATCAGTATTTGCTGACAAGAATCAGGGTATTATTTTAACAGTCTAAGACAAATGAGGAATATCTCTGTGCTGGGAAAAGCCACAGTACAAGCTGTGAAAAATCACATGTTTAAGCTGTAACCTTAACTGAATTGTCACAGGGAGCATGTTTTCTCCTTGCACCACTACTGAGCACATTATTTTTTGTCATCATTGATCTGATAGTCTTCATAGTGCCATAAGGTCCTTCCTTGTTGTATATAGGCAGAATGTACTACTGATGGTTGTGTGCAAACTGCCAAGAAAGAAAGCAAACCGAGGCAGATCAAGGTTTTCTAGACTTTCTTGTATGTAGATGCAGAAATTTATTTTTAGATGGAAAAAGACATCAAACTGGGAGCTTCAAGGGATTTCTGAAGTTTGGATTAATGCTGTTTAAATGCTCAGTGGGTTATTTGTGTGTCAAGCACATTTTTCTTTAAGGCTAGGTCACACTGGCCGATGGATGCAAAACGTATGCAAAAAGGACACAGCGGACGAGCAAAATTTCAGGGGTGGCTCCATCTGTTGTTATCCACTCTCAAAAGTGCCCCAAATTTGCATAAACAGAACGGAAAACAACGGAAAGGAACGGACGTGGGTAGTACGTAGCGAGGATGGTAAGCGGATGTTCGTAGGAAGCCTAGCGGATGGAAGCAGATGGCAGCGGATGACACATCTGCAGGGCTTCCGGGGGAGAATAGCAAAGCGGACGCGTAGCAGATGACGCAGATGCATCATGGACGCCTATAGGATGCATAGTGGATGCGTAGCGGATGCGTAGCGGATGCAAAGCGGATGCGTAGCGGATGCAAAGCGGATGCAAAGCGGTCACTGCGCATGTAGGGAGGATGAATTGCGTCAGCTCCGCGGATATAAAAAGATGCAGCTCGCAAGCAGTCAGCAGTCAGGAAAGACCTGCTGCCAAAGACATCTTGAAAGAACACCATGGTTCGTCAGTCAGGGAAGAAGAGGAAGCTTGTGCCTACTCCTGCCAGCCCTGCAAGAAGGACAGAACCACCATCCCACCCCCTGGCGCTGACTCTGAAGCTGCTGGTGCTGCTGCTGCTGCTGCTGCTGGTGGTGGTGGTGCTTCTCCTGCTGGTGCTGTTGGTGCTGCTGATGCTTCTCCTGCTGGTGCTGCTGCTGTGGTGGACCAGCCCCAAGGCCCTCAAAGCCCTGCTGCTGAAGGCCCTGAAGCCCCTGCCAGAGGGAGGAAGAGGCAAGGCAAGGAGGGAGGGAGAGAGGAAACAGTACTCCATTTCCGAGGACCATGAGGAGGAGGTGCTGGAATGACTGAGGGAGAATAAGTACCTGTGGAGAAAGGGCCACAGGCTCTATCATGACACCAAGAGAAAGCAGGCAGCGTGGAGAGACAAGGCAGAGAGCCTGGGCTACACTTCAGATGTACTCCTGCGATGGTGGAAGCACATGCACACCTGGTATGGCAAGCTGTACCTCAAGAAATCTGGGCAGGCCACTGTCAAGCTCACTGACCGGGAGATGTACGTCATGGCCAAGTGCAGCTTCCTGGAGGGTGAGGTCCGCCACTGAGGAGCAGCCCTCTGTCAACCCTCTCCTTCAGACAGCCCACAGACAGCCACTCCTTTTCCAGCCATGAAACAGCTATCGTGTCCAGGCAGGTGTCTTTGGAGGGCCCCACGGCAGAGACCCCCCGACAGCTGCACTCGCCATTCCAGAGGACGTGGAGGATCCCCTGTCTCAAATGGAGCAAGAAGAAGAAGCAGCCAGAGACCAACCCACCCCCACCCCCAGCTCCACCTCCACAGAAAGCAGGTAGAGAGGCAGACTGGAGGGCCAGAGCCACACTGTCCTGCTGGAGATCAGGGACACGGTCAAGACCAGCACACATCTTCTCTCTCAGCTGGTCCACAGCGGTATACCATCCTCGAACTGCAAGCCCTTCATCACGTACGTGAGCCAGACCCTCATGGACCTGCCCGAGGCCCAGTCCAGGTGATGAAGGAGAAGATCACAGCACTGCTGCACCACCCTCCAGGCCCAGCTGAACCTGCTGCTACCCACTCCATGTCTGTTCCTCCACCCCAGCTGATGTCACAGCCCTTCCACAGCTTTCAACAGCCCCTCACCTATCAAAGCTACGAGTACCAGGACTTCCCACAGCAGAGGCAGCCCTTCCCAGTCCAAGCCCAGGTACATCGCACGCCACAGATGCCTCACCTCACCCACCTGCAGACCAGACAGCCCCACTACACTCCTCCTTCCTCCACCCCACAGCCAAGCCCCTCAAGAGAAAATCTGTCATCAGTACTGTGCCTGACATCCCAGGTCCTTGAGGAAGGGCCTCTCAACCTCACGGGACTGAGTCAGCTCTCTGAGAGCTTCCTGAGCACCATCCCCTGTTGTACTCTTGGGGCCAGGCACCCCAATGGCACCTCAGACCAGCACTCCAGCCACAGCCACCTCCACAGTCCCTGGCCGCTCGACAGCTGAGACCATGGACATGCCTCAGAGTGACTGAGAATAGTGCCAGAGACTGAGTTGTTACCTGTTCACTTTATCTTTGCTTAAAGACACTTTACTTGGTTCATTTTGCTTTTTTAATAAAGTCATACAGTTTACTTAAGACAGTTGTTAATAAAGGTTATCTTTGCTTCACACACTTGGTTCACTTATTTACTTAATAAAGTGTTGGTGAAAACTTTGAAAAAAGGGTTAAGCCTTTGCATGCTTGTGGGATAGATAAGGATAGTTGTGGGATGGGTAAGGATAGCTGTGGGATGGGTAAGGATAGCTGTGGGATGGGTAAGGATAGTTGTGGGATGGGTAAGGATAGTTGTGGGATGGGTAAGGATAGTTGTGGGATGGGTAAGGATAGTTGTGGGATGGGTAAGGATAGCTGTGGGATGGGTATGGATAGCTGTGGGATTGATAAACCTCCAGTGCAAGCATAGTGGGACTGTATGGTCCACCCTCTCAGCTGCCACACATATGGCCCTTTTTTATCAATAACAATTTATTCATTGATCAACACATTTCAAAATAAACAAAGCTCTTTATTAATGCCCTATTCATTGTAGGACCACTCAACATACACGTCACAATCTCATCAGTGTTATGAGACAGGCTCAAGGAAGCATCCATTAACCATCTACCATCCTGTCTTGCCACTCCACTGCTTCAGCTGGGGAGTTGCACCAGTGTTTCAGGAGGTTGCGCTGCTTCTTCCCTTCACGTGAAGCTCTGTTGGGGCCTTGTACATCCACAGTGTCTATCAGGTTTCGTCCTTGCCTCCATTCACCAGGCTCCATGTCCCCATTCCCTTGCTGACGGTCCACAACCCTGTTCTGCAACACTGGGTAGCGGGTGCGCATGAGATTGTGCAGGATGCAGCCAGGTTCCACGATGCTCCTCACAGTCCCTGGGTGATGCTGCATGTTGGTGAGAAGTACCTGGAACCTGTTGGCCAGGATGCCAAAGGCGTTCTCCACCACCTGTCTTGCCCTGGACAGCCTGCAGTTGAAGATCCTCTCTTCACGGGTGAGGCATCTGGAGGTGTAGGGCTTCATGAGGTAGGTTCTGAGAAGGCGTCATCCCCCACTATGAAGTAGGGCACATCTTGCATGTCATTGGGTAGGGGGTCTGGATCTGGAAAACCCATGATGAGTTTGCGTTCCAGCCCATCCTTGAGGTCACTGGCGTTGTATACCTGGCTATCTGAAGCAGACCCATTGCCTGAAGCATCGATGTACATGAACTTGTAGTCAGCATCAACCATGGCAAAGAGGATGATACTGAAGAAGCCCTTGTAGTTGTAATAAGAGGACACTGAGTTGGCTGGAGCTTTGCAGGCCACGTGCTTACCATCTATGGCTCCAACGGTGTGGGGAAAGTTCCACCTCTGATACCACTGTTCTGCAACTTTCCTCCAGCCTTCTTCAGTGGTGGGACACTGGAGGAGCTCCTCCACGTATTCTTCGATGATGACCTGCACCACTTCTCTGACCACTTTGCTGATGGTGTTGTGTGGCACCCTCCAGGCATACTGCATGTTTCTGTATGTGGTTCCAGAGGCTAGGTGCCGCAGAGTCAGTGCCATCTTCAGTCCAGGGTCCAGGCTGGGAATGAAGTTGGTGCTCTGCTTGGTCAACCTGGGTCTCAGACGCTCCACAATTTCGTCAAACATGGCTGGTGGCATCCTCATGAAGTGCTGGAATGCACGAGTGTCTTCATTCCTCAGCTCCACCATCAGCTTGTCATACAGTCCAAACTCCACTCTTCTCCTGATCCATCGTCGGACCCACACAGCTCTTGGACGTCTCCTTCTTCTCCTTGCGTAGAAAAGGTGAAACAGTCTGAACAGGGCTTGGTTCTGGTGTTGAATGATGGCAGCTACCATAAGGAGTGTGTGATGATCCATGGTGGAGATCAATGGATGATGTGGAAGAGCAAGACCAAGGGTGAAGAGGTTTGTACACCACGGCTGCTGGACTGATAGTGAGATCCAGGTGATTTCCTCCCCCTTTTTATAGGAAATGTCGGTTTTCCGCTAGGTGTCCTTCCACATACTCTAGGCATACTCCAGACATCCTAAATATCCGAGATACATCCCATATACAAACGTTTTGTCCGTTTTAATGCTTTATATACGAGATGCATCCGCTTACAGCCTTTCTATTTCCGTGCTACTAACGCTGTGTGGATGTTCCGTGTACCTTTCGCTTCCTCCCTCTTTCCGCTTTCAGCTGTAGCGGATGTGAGTTGAGGTGATGTCCAGCGGATGTCGAGCGGATACAGCGGACGTGTAACGGATGACAACGGATGTAGAACGTTTGTTGCCCGGATGTGTCACGGATGTACATCGTACACGGCAGAAAGTTCATCCGCTCAAAAAATTTTGTACAGCTCAAAACTTTTTGAGCGGATGAAATAGCAGTAGACGGATGTTTGACGGATAGAGAGTATGAAACACGTACGCAGTGAGTACACAACGGATGCATCGTGTTTTCCAACGGATGGCAAGCTTTTTGGTCTGTTTTACATCCTCTTCGCATCCGTTGGTGCAGTGGGATATGGGCTTTAGCCTTTTCCCTTTCTTGATCTCATGGTCTTTTATTACTTTATTAGTTATTGTAAGTTTTTAGCAATTAAAGCAAATGCCATCTTTTCCCCCACCACTGATAAAAAGTGATAATCTGAGTATGTGTGTTTTTGCCATTTAAATTCATTTTAGTCATGAAGTGAATTCAAAGTAGAATGACAAGTTTTCTGCTGGCCAAAACTTACTTACTTGGCAGTAAGAATGCTTTATTGTAGAAAATGACTATAGTTAAATGAACTGAATCGAACAGAATGTAGTACAAATATTTTCTGCCTAAGCTATTCCTGATGTAGAAATATGTTTTTTTTTAAAAATATACAAAGGAAGGAAGCTGTGGTGAATAACATTGGCCAGAGTGGATCCCAGCATGCTCATGAAAACTATCAGCATTGATTCTGGTAAACTTGGACTGCCTGTGAGAGTTGG
Source organism: Laticauda colubrina (assembly GCA_015471245.1). Classification (NCBI taxonomy): domain Eukaryota; kingdom Metazoa; phylum Chordata; class Lepidosauria; order Squamata; family Elapidae; genus Laticauda; species Laticauda colubrina. The sequence continues at coordinate 26,542,730 of BLBF01000033.1, forward strand.
GAATTGAAGGCCCATTTTACTCTTCTTTCCAAGTTGATAAGGAGAAGTCAAGTCCTTGAGTTGATAAGATCCTTGGGACTTGGCCCTCTCTAATATTTTATTGTCATCTAACATTAAAACTCTGGGAAAGGCCATCCACATCTTTGGGATTAGGAATCATGAATATGGTTGATAATCAACAGTTAATACTCAACTCATAATTATAATGGATCTTGCCCATTATAGTCATGAGAGTCATAAAGCAATTTACTATGTGACCGGACCTATTTTTATGACCTTTTTGTGACTGTGACTAAGTGAAGGTTATTACACAAATCTATTGTTCACTATTAGCCATGTTAGTCAAAAATTGGAAGTAAATGCTGGTTTGGGGCAAAAATATTGTAAATCACATTCATGTGACTGTGGGATGCTGCAAACCACCATAAATGCAGCCAGTTGCTGAGCACCCAAAATGTAGTCATATGACTTGGCAGGGAGCAGCCACTAGAACTTTGAAGCCAGGTTGTAAATTTGACCGGTCATAAGTCAAGGACTACCTGTTTCAAACTAAACAGGAGATATGAAAAAGTCCTGAGGGTCTTCATCTGGAGGTTGCCAGGGATCAGACAGGGCATATTCCAGCAAATACAAAGTTTTTAGTGATTCAGAAACCTTTTGACATCATGGCCCAGAGGTGGAATTCAGCAGGTTCTGACCAGTCCTGGAGAACCGGTAGCGGAAATTTTGAGTAGTTCAGACTGGCAAATACCACTGAAGATTTTACAGTATCCTTCCCCCTGCCATGCCCACCAAGCCATGCCCACAAAACCAGTAGTAACAAAAATTTGAATCCCACTACTGTCATGGATGTTCCATCTATAATGATAGGATGATGGGATGACACTTGAGGGAGCCAGAGGTTCTTCTGGATTCATAGCTTCTGCTGGAACTTGGACCAAAGTTGGGTATATCAGAGGTGGAATTCAGTAGGTTCTGACCAGTCTGGAGAACCGGTAGCAGAAATGTTGAGTAGTTTGGAGAACTGGTGGTAACCTTCTCCTAGGAGTGGGGAGGGAATGGAGATTTTACAGTATCCTTCCCCTGCTACGCCCACCAAGCCATGCCATGCCCACCAAGCCACACCCACAGAACCGGTAGTAAACATTTTTGAATCCCACTACTGGGGTGTACTCATCAGTTGCACTATGTCCTGGATCAGAAGGCACTATAAATATATTTCTGCTAGATTACTACACTTTGCTTTATGTGGAACTGTTCTTGATGATGACTGGGAAGCTGCAGCATTAGCTAGTTTAGCAGAATAACATTCTGCAGAAAGTGCATGGGCTGTTGATAAGACTGCAGGCCCGATTCAAAGTGCTGCCAATTACTTACGAAGCCCTTATGTACCGGACCCTTGCTATGTTCAGTAGCATCTTCTTCACATACAATCCCCCACTCTACACCACTCAGTAAAGAGGATGCTCCAGGTACTTTTCCTCAGGGTGCCAGGGGGCTGGGACCTGGAGAACAATATTCTCTGCAATGGAACCTTCTCTCTGGTTCAGCTTATTTATCTGAAGTCAGGTATGTCCCTATTTGTGGTGGTGTTTCTCATAACATCAAAACAGGCCCTCTTCAGGAAAGCTTCAGATTTGCTGGATCATAGCAACAGTTTTTATTAAGATTTAGTGCTTTCAATAATTTTTTTTTATTACTATTTTATTGTGTTTGCTGGAAATTGCCCAGAATTATAAGCCTATCTCCTGAGAACTAAATAAATAAATCTGGAAGTTGTCAGGTCCTGGGCTTTGGCTACAAGGCCCAGCCTCAGTTTCATCATCGCATCGAGGCCCCCAGCAAGAAATGAGCAGCAAACACACAGAAATAGGAAAACAAGAATTAGTATCCATAGAAGAGAGTATTTGCAACTCAGGGGTTCTTTGGTGCTTGGTTGTTTTCTTGTTGCCCCTTTCATATAAACAAAGAGCAACCCCACTGCCTTCAAGTACTGATGATGTGACTTAATTTTATTTATTTGTCATATTTAAGAACCACCCAGCTTTTTCACAGGGGGTATCTGTGCAGTGTACAGTAAAACAATCGGGTAATGAAATGTCTGCAGAAAACAACCAGCCCAGAGAGCACCAAGGACCCCACACAAGAACAAGTATTGAAAGGTATGGGATAATAGTATATCTAGCAATTATGTGCGTGGGTATGTCCATCCTTATCTATTTATACACACAGTGAGATAGGGAAAAAAACAAAACCTATCTAGGTTGGGATAATGTGCCAAGTTCTCCATTTTTTAAAAAAAAAACATCTCAATTTTTGCAATTTCTTTCCGCAGCCACCAGAGGGGAGGAGAAAAGCTTTTAGACCTGATCTCTCTACCCCAATATTTGATCGTCTGGGGTAAGGTGGGTGTGTGCTGTAGAAGTTCAGTTATCTGCATTGCCCATGACTTGCATCTTTTGTGTGCATCAAACGCATGTCCAGAGTCTCATGCAGTGCCCATGAGCAAACCTCTTTCTCAAAGCGATCATGGAACACGATCATGACTCCCTCCCAGCTTCTCTCCTGAACCTCTCTCCTTACTGAGGTTGAAGCCATTTCTGCCATAGCTCCTGAGAAGCTATTTGCCTTTGCCTCCTGGGCGAAGCAGGTAGATAAATCATGGGAGGCAAAAAAGAAGCAGCCCCGAAAGAAGGGACTGCTGAAGTGCTTCCTTTCTCAAGGATTAGCTCATGTCCAGCCTTTCACTCTCCGCTGTGCCTTTTTCTGGAACGGAATATACACCATTTCCCATTCCAGAGCAGAATATTCCCGTGTTATTGTTATTTTTTTAAAAGGAGGGGGGGTTTACTATTTCTACTGCAGAATGATGATGGGCGATCCGAATGCTACCGACGATGCCTTTTCTTTTTAAAAGTAAACCCGCAGTTTTAGGGATCCATGGAAAACTCTTCCCCCCCCCCCCCGCCGCGCCTCCCTGCTAAAAGATACAAGTTCAGGAATATTAATACCACCTTATTTCTGCCCTGCTCTTCCGCCTCAAAACGCCCCATTCATTCATTCAGCTGCTGCGTCTTGCTTCCAACTCCACAACTAGGAAGAGATGTCGGGGGCTCTTCCTCCTGTCAGGGTGGGGCAAGTCCCACACCCGCTCCCAATAACCGCACAACTCTCCCTCTCTCTCTCCCCCCCCCCCCTTTCCCAGAAAAGAGGAAACCCCGTCCCGCGAATCGGTGTGTGTGTGTGTGTGTGTGTGTGTGTGTGTGTGTGAACAAAGGCAACCCAGCGGGCATTTCCTCACAAGGAAGCGCCGCGCCGCCACGGGGCCGCTTCTGGCGGGGGGCACCGGACACCAGATGCCGCCCGGCTTTCACAGAGTGGGCCGGGTCGCCCGGATGGGAGATGGAGCAAGGCGGGCCGCTGGGGGGAATCGCCCTCCTCCTCCTCCTCTCCCGCCCGGAGCGAGCAGCCTTTGGCAGGACGCGGTGGCTGGCTGGGTGGCTCCCTTCCCCACCCTCCACCCCAACCCCCCGTCGACGGGCTGCAGTGCGGAGTTCTGGGCTGCATGCGAGGCAGAGGAGGAGCGGGGAGGAGCTTGCCGCTTTCCCCCCCCCCCCAAGCCCTCCCCCCCCCCTCAATCCCCGACCGATCCTTTATAAAGCAGCATCCCCGGACCCATCGCCTTTTGCTCCCCCGCCGCCCACTGCTCGGACCTGCTCCCAGCCCAGCCCAGCTCGCCTTGAAGCCATGAGCCATTCCAGCAGCATCCGCGCCACCTCCTACCGCCGCACTTTCGGGCCGTCGGCCATGCTGTCGCCGATGCCCTACTCCTCGTCCCGTCTGGCCTCGGGTTCTTCCGCCACGCGGCTGCTCAGCCTGCCTCCCGCCGGAGCCTCCCTGCGCTCCTACCGCGGGAGCGGCGGCGGGGGCAGCGCCCTGTTCCTGCGCACCGGCGCGCCGGTGATGGTGGCGCCGCCGCCGCCGCCGCAGCAGCGCTACGTTTACAGCGCCGAGAAGCTGGACTTCTCGGTGGCCGATGCCCTGAACCAGGAGTTCCTGGCCACCCGCAGCAACGAGAAGCAGGAGCTGCAGGAGCTCAACGACCGCTTCGCCAGCTTCATCGAGAAGGTGCGCTACCTGGAGACGCAGAACGCCGCCCTGCTGACCGAGCTGGGCCAGTCCCGCGCCAAGGAGCCCAGCCGCGCCTCCGACCTCTTCCAGGACGAGCTGCGCGAGCTGCGCCGGCAGGTGGACTCGCTGGGCAAGGACCGCGACCGCCTGCAAGTCGACAGGGACAACCTGGCCGAGGACTTGGCCGCCCTCAAGCAGAGGTGAGTCCCCCCGAAACGGAGCCCGCGCTGGATAACTCGGGGTGCCGGGAGTGCGGTTGGGGAAATCCAAAGGGCGGTCCGGCCCTGCCCGGATTCCGGGCAACGTCACCAAACTTTTGAGCTTCCCCGCCCGGTTTTCGAAGAGAGGTGGGGCAGATGGGTGAAAAGGATAGGAAATTCGGTCTCTTACATTGGGCCGTCCGATAGAGAGGGAACGCCGGCTTTTTAAATTGGGCTGAACCTGTCCAGCTTGCTAAAAATCATGTCTCTGGAGTGCGAAAAGAGAATGCCTTGAGCGCGTGCAGAGTGCTTTTCCTCGACCCAAATTCAGAAGGCTCAGGTAACGAACGACTCCCTGTCTGGAAGAAAAGGAAGGATTTCTTGCCGGTGATGGGTCATTAGCCGAGGAGTTGGGATGACTTCCCAAGAAAAGGGTGATTGATTACCTGAGAGATCAGCTGGCCCTGAGAAGGGCTCAAGGGAAAATAAAAAGCAAACTGTAAAAAAAAAATTTGTTTCTCTGCACTTTGTAACATGATGAATAAATTAGTAGGAGCCGAATAATGTATGCCTGATGAATAATGGATGCATAATAATGGATTCTTTTTCTTTGCTGCCTGCGGGTATATAGAAAGCAAATGTGTATAGTCCGAATAAAAGAATAACTGCAGAAGAGTCAGAAGACTCTTTGCATTGTAGCCTTTTATCCTCTCTGGTGATAAAGGAATCTCACGATTTGGATCTCTTGGGTCGGGAATCCAGTTTATCTCCTGCCTTAAGAAAAAAAGTTGGGCTGTGTTCCTAAGCAAAAGTAAGCTGCTTTCTGAAAGCTGTAGTGGAGAGACTTTCCTTTGTGGGCAGCTGGGTCCCAGACTCATTCTGGGTCTCTCAAATTGTTGCATTTAGGAAGATGATGATGATGATGATGATGATGATGATGATGATGATGATGATGATGA
>BLBF01000033.1:26548029-26586752 GCA_015471245.1 Laticauda colubrina
GATGATGATGATGATGATGATGATGATGATGATGATGATGATGATGAAGAGATAGCTGTCAGGCAGACCCGGTGTGACCATAATGAAGAGTTTTAGGATCTCAGGGTTTGAAGTGGAAGGAAGCTGCCCAGCCTTGGACCGGGGCGCAAGAGAGAAGATGCAGATGGAGTGGGTGTGCTGTGCATAGAAAAGAGGTCCTTGAGATGGGGCAGTAGGGTGTGGTGGGGATGAGTCTGGCAGACATGACGTGATGGGGAGGAGGGAAGGGCAGGCTGTCGAAGGGCAGCAAGGCAAGAAAACCAGGCCTCTGGAAAAGGAGGTGGGGCTAAATATGGGGCGGGGCGGGAGAGAAGGGTGGGAAGTGGGAAGAGGGAGGAACCTTCTGGTCCAAATGGAACTCCAACCCCTGTTTGGTTTGGTGACATCTGGGAATCCCAGGGAAGGGATGTAGCAGAGGAGCCTCTCTCTTGTTGGAGACCTCTCTGAATGGCTGTCAGAGGACATGGAGGAATCAATGCAAGTTGGCAAAGGAAAGAACAATGGCAATATTGGTGGCCAGGCTGCAAACTCCAGGGACAAACAGCAACAAGGGAGACCCAGTGGCCTTGCAGGAGCCTGCTTCTTTCAGCCAAACCGTTTTTCTGCTTTTTCATTTATTTTTCACATATATTTATATTCAAGTGGAAGAGAAGCGTGACTGTGTTCCCTTGGGCATTGTGAAGTGTGGTTGGTTCTCCTCCAAGTGGCAGGGCTCGTGCTGGGGCAGATGGGGAGGTGGGAAGCAGGAAAGAAGAGATGAACATGAGTTGCCAAATGTCGGAGGAGAGGCAGCTAGACTATTTTAGACATACAAACTATTATGGTGCACCCTCTTTTCCAATATGTTCTCCACCTTCTTCCCCATCTTACTTATCCTCTTGGGGAAAAAGAAGTTATCCTCCAAAATCCACATTTTTCAGATGCTTTGGTTTTACCCAAAATAGTCTTATAGATTATTAATTCTGCAAGGAGCATGCAATGGTTTCTAAAATCAAATTTCAAACTACTTAATTTCATTCCAGCTGCATCTCTACTCTTTCCCATTTCTAGTGCTTTCTTCTTTTTATTTAGAGGTCAGAGAATCTGTGAAGATGGTTGTTACTTATTTTTAACAGTGCCTATGATACAGAACAATTATTTTAGGTTGCAGAGAGGTTTATATAATCTTTTAATATCACATTCATTAGGTGTGATCAATGTCTAGAAGCCAGAATGTGGCCTGAATCTTAATTTGTATAATACATTTGCCGAGCTGTTATATTGTGTTTGGTTCCGGAAAATGGAAAACCGAGAAGAGATGGAATATTATTTCTGGATGGAATATCAATAGGTGTTTAATTATGTGGGTTAGGGCTGAGTTTGCTTAAAAGTTGTGGGCGAAATGAAAAACGACCAATTCTGTAGCATTCTCGCCCAATTTCTGCTTTGGGGCTGCTCTCTGCCCTCTACAGGCTGGATGAGGAAATGCACAAGCGAGAAGATGCTGAAAACAACCTGGTTCTCTTCCGCAAGGTGAGCCAAACCTCTTCTGCACTATAGAAGAGCACGAGAGGCAGGAATGGCATGCTTGACTCTCACACCCCCTTACAACACCCCTCCCTGCATGGGTCCTTTCAGATTCATGACTCACCCTGCCACGTGCAGAGAGCCATACTGTTTTGTTTTCTTGTTTACACGGCAACGCATGCATGCATCCACGTTTGTTTCCATGGGTTCATATGCTTTAAATCTCTGTTTGGCAGCTGTGTAAGCTCCTGATTGTGCTGAAAGCATGCTCTATCCCTGGAATCCCAGGCCAGGAGCAGGCCAGCCAACCCCTCTTCCCATTCTCTGCTGCCCATTTTACTCCTTAAATTAACGTGGAAAGTGGTGGGCAACTTGCTGGGATTCTGATCAGCCTTCCTTCCTTTCCCACCCTCCACCTCACTCCCTCCTGTCCCCCTTGATAGGATGTGGACGATGCCACCCTTTCACGCCTGGAACTGGAGCGCAAGATCGAGTCCCTCATGGATGAAATTGAATTCCTCAAGAAACTGCATGAAGAGGTAAGGCGTAGTAATAGTCTGGCGTGCAACTGATGCCCCTTTCACTGGCTAATCAATTTAGATTTTTTGAACAACCGTAGACCTATGTGAAAGAGGGCCATTTTGGGGCTGCTGCAAGAAATCACCCTGAAAGTAGTGTATCTTTCCAAAGGTGACGGTATCAGTCGTGGAGGTACCATAGGTGGTGCCACAATGAGCAAAGCAGGAGCCTCAAGAAGGATGGTGGGGGATAAATGTAGCTGGGATAGGAAATCCCATGGCTTCTAGATCCTGCAATCCCATCTGTTATGCTTGAGAATTAGAGATGCTGGGAGCTGAAAGTTCAACAGCATTTGGAAGATGACAGGTTCCCTGCCCTTGGGTGTGTGATTATTATATATATATATATATATATATATATATATATATATATATATATATTTTAAGGCAACCCTGCAGCAAAGATGTTGCTTCTGGGCCACCTAGTGGTTCCTGGCAGGAAAACATCAGCATCTCTCCAGCCCCACCCTTGGATATGTGGGCTGGATGACTGGTCTACACTGTAGTTTTGCAGGGCGGATACACCTGAGGAAGTAATGCAAGTGGCTGACGGCTGCTCTTGCACTTTGATGCTCAGTGGGAAAATTTTTTTTTTTTTTGGGGGGGTGTTCAGTTCCATGTGGGCAGTGATGTTATGTCTGAGTAGCTCTCTGTCAAAATTAACTTCTCCGTGCTGTGCTCTTCACCACTAAATTATGGTCCCTAACCACAACTACCTTCCATTGAGGACCTGCATACTGCACCAGTCAAAAAGAGGGCTGTGAAAATATCTACAGACCCCTCACATCCCAGGCATAGACAGTTTCAACTCCTTCCCTCAAAACGACACTATAGAGCACTGCACACCAGAACAACTAGACACAAGAACAGTTTTTCCCCAAACGCCATCACTCTGCTGAACAAATAATTCCTTTAACACTGTCCAACTATTTACAAAGTCTGCACTACTATTACTGTTAATCTTCTCATCACTCCTTATCACCCATCCCCTCCCACTTGTGATATATGACTGTAACCTTGTCGCTTGTATCCTTATGATTTATATTGACTGTTTCCTAGTATGATTTGATTGCTTATTGTACCCTATGACTATTATTAAGTGTTGTCTTGACTCTTGACAAATGTATCTTTTCTTTTATGTACACTGAGAGCATATTCACCAAAGACAAATTCCCTGTGTGTCCAATCACACTTGGCCAATAAAGTATTTTGTTCTGTTCTATTCTGTTCTATTCTATTCCAATTCCAATTCTAATTCTAATCTATCTGTTTGTGTAGTATGGCAGCATATGTGATTGTTATCCTATAAGTTACTTTCTTGGTGTGTCTGACAACCTCTCTCCCCCTCCCCCAATGCATGCAGGAGCTGAACGACATGCAAGTGAGCATCCACAGCCAGCAGCAGGTGCAAGTGGAGGTGGAGCAAGCTAAGCCAGATCTGACTGCTGCCCTGAAAGAGATCCGCACTCAGTATGAAAGCATTGCGGTCAAGAACCTGCAGGAGGCTGAGGAGTGGTACAAATCCAAGGTGCCTGAATTATGGGGGGGATAAGAAGAAGATAGCGTTACCGTGCAATTAACAGGACACCTTCATGAAATGTAGAGAGCAAGAAAGAAGACCTCAATGGGAATATGCAGGATGCATTACTGATTTTTATTAGATTTAGATGCCGCCCTGTCTCACTGTCCCATGGCAAGAGAGGCTGGAGGGTTTTTTTTTAAAGTCCAGGACAAAGAGATTACATTTGGAAATGGCTCAGGTAGTAGGCACCTCTGTAATTCATGGAGCAGTGTTTCTCTCAAGCTTAGCCACTTTGAGATGAGATGAATTCCCAGAATTCCCCAGCCAGTAGGGAGAGCCCTAACACTGAATAAACGCTGTCTCTTTTGAAGCATCAAGAAAATTGCTGTTTCGTGGAAGAGGAATGTTCTTATTACCGAAAAACGTATTGATATAGCAAAATAATAAACCACTTAGGGTACAGGTTGACCCCCTCCTACTTCTGGAGGGTTTACTTGACATGTGGCATAACGCCTCTTCATCGCTCTGTAGATGCATACACTGCTGTAAGACAGTGTGGCTTGGTTGGTGCTTGTCATGAGTGAGTTCCATTAATAATGTATATAGTTTGTGGTATGGGTCAAAGAAAGTAGAGGGACAGCCCTAAATCAGACTGATGATGCTGGCTTCCTGTGTATCAGATTTTCCTGACTGAGGAAAATCCCACCACTGCTGTAGAATATTACAGGTAATCCTTGACTTATATGACCAGTTGCTTAGCAACTGTTTGAAATTATGACAGACCCTGAAAAAAAAATTGTGAGTCTGTTTTGACATTTACCCCTCCTCCACAATCACATGACTTACAGTTTCCCCCTTTGCAGCCAAGCCAGCCCGCATTTATTTGGGCCGTTTGCAGCACCCCTCAGTCACGTGATTGTGATTTATGATGCACGTGTCAGAAAACGGGTTTACTTTTGATTTCCAGCAAAACAAAGCATAGCGAATAATAGGTTTGCTTAACAACCACCACAAGAAAGATCATAATATTGGGTCACATGGCAATCTACTTGACAATCATCATGACTTATGACTTTAGTTGCGGGCTGAATTACGGTTGTAACTTGACGATTGCCTGTATAAAGAATGGGTCCTATGCTGTGGCTATTCTGTGAGATTTCCACAGAGAGGGAAAAGAGGCTCTTGAGAAGAGTTTTGTGTGGACTTTGGGCTTGTGTTGTCAATTCCCCTCCAGCTAGATAATTGTGAATGAGTTCAGGGTGGGTCTGCTTAGGAGTTGTTTTGGGGTTCCTTCTTTCCTTTCTCTTGATGTTCCTAAATTCTTGGCTTGTGAAGCAATGATTGGAATGCAGTATTGCAGATTCATTCTGCATTTCACTGCCAGGAGTTCGATTCCCACCAGGCTCAAGGTTGACTCAGCCTTCCATCCTTCTGAGATTGGTAAATTGAGGACCCACATTGTTAGGAGCAATATGTTACCTCCATAAATCATTTAGAGAGGGCTGTAAAGCACAGTAGAGCGGTGTGATGACCTGGAGCATGGCACAAAGGCAACACAGTTAGGTAATCAGTAGGAGTCCCTTTATTAGCTTCAACTTTGTCCCCAATGTCCTGGTCACCTTCTGGCTGGAGATAAACTCTCCCAGGAACAGCCTTTGGCTGCAGAGACTCAAGTCCAAAATGTAGTCAACAAAAGCTGTAACTATAAGTCCAATCAAGGCAAGATGAGGTAATTGGTCCGGCAGGGCAGGAGAAGAAATTCCAGACATGTAATTACAGGCTGTAATTCAACACGGGAGGTTGCCAGGAACACAGATAACCAAAGTCAACACAAGATTAACTCACATTTGTTCCCAGCAGCATTCATGTCTTTAAACTCTGTTCCCAGGTGTGACTAATGAAGGGAATCAGGGCCCTTTCCTTCCCCGTAAGCCATTCCCCAGTTTCCTCCACAGCCAACAGAGCCATACTCCCCCTCCCTGTCAGCTGTTCGTCTTCCTCCTCGGATTCAGACTCCGGAAGGGGCATGACAAGCAGTATATCAGTCTAAAAGTGCTACTGCTTTGGCTGTTCTTTGCAGTTTGCTGACCTGTCAGATGCAGCCAATCGGAATCACGAGGCCCTTCGCCAGGCCAAACAGGAGATGAACGAATCTCGCCGTCAGATCCAGACCCTGACCTGTGAGGTTGATGGACTCAAAGGAACGGTGAGTAAAACACTCCCCCTGCTGTCAACCTGGGTCAGTAGCAAATGGGTGGCCAAAGAAAATGAGGGAAAATCATAGGTCAGCTGACAATGATGTTTTAGCTTCCCCATTCCTTGCTGTGCATGGTGAAATCCCAAAGGAAAGCTTGATTACAGCAATCAAATTATGTCAACCACTTAGGCCATTTGCAGACTCTGGCTATGACCAGCAAAAACCCTGTATGATATTAGGATCAAGGATTTTGAGAAGCCACATTCCTTCACCTGAGCCTGCCTGGGGTTTTAAGATCTTCAGTCAGAAAGCACCTTGGCTCTGCTTTATCCTCACTGGAGCAAGTTTGATAGGAATGTGGAAAGTGCCTTCTTGGTGATGGCTTCTCCCAAGCTCTGGAATCACCAAATTGACTCTGCTTTCTGCAACTTCCTGGTAGTGGCAAAGACCTTGTTCAGGCAGTTTTGGGGGCCTTAGGATGATTTGTCAATCACTGAAATAGGCTTGGATAAGTAGCTGCTGTTCATTTTTTAAAAATTCAGCTGTATTTTAATCAAATTTTTGTACTTGGTTGTTGGTAGCCTTGAGCACCATTTATGATGGAAAGGCAGACTGTAAATGCAATAAACACAATAAAATGAAGAGGAGAAGCCACCTTCAGTGCTATCAAGTTATGTGGACTTAACTGTTTTTAAAGTCTTGTTGCGACTTGCTCTTCATCTTGCTAGAATGAAGCCTTGCTGAGACAGATGCGAGATCTTGAGGACCAATATGGGGCTGAGGTGGGCTCCTACCAAGAGACAGTGGGGCGGCTGGAGCAGGAGATCCAACACATGAAGGAAGAGATGGCTCGGCACCTCCGGGAGTACCAGGACCTGCTGAATGTCAAGATGGCTCTTGATATTGAAATTGCCACCTACCGCAAACTGTTGGAAGGAGAGGAAAGTAGGTAGGTCAACAGTGGTCAGATCCTGCCCTGCTCATCTTTTAGGTTCATAGGCACATTGTGAATGTCATGGGTGCCACCGCTGAGTGGCTAATGCAGGCAGCAGGGTAAGGCACAAAACACTGGAAAATGTAAATTGGTTTTGGGGGAGACAAGGACTTACCCAAGAAACTGAGCATGGAACAGACATGAAGGTTGAGTCACAAAGTTTACTCATTGGGCACCACCATTTTCTGCTCCAACACAACATTTGTGTTGGTGGGTGCGGTCTCTTGTAAGGCCTTTTATCTAGCCTTCTGCAATACGTTGCCCTCCAGAAACCTTGATATTTGCAATTTTAAGAGGTCCTAATCAGCACAGACAGGGACCACCAACTATGTGGGAGGCAGTTCTAATGCACCTAGAGAACACCAGGTTTTAGAAGGCTGACCATCCCAAAATTTCCTGTCCCCACCCAACCCATTTTCTTTCTCTGAAACTTTAATTCAAACAAATGAGTTCTGCTCCCCACTCCTAAAAGTGCCCAGTTTTTTTCTTTTCCTAACCTTCCTGATAGTTAGGCATTTCCCTCTGTTTCCACCTAACTTGCTCTAATGCTCTCCCCTCCATCTCCTCTCAGCATTTTCATATCTGGGCATGTGACCATCAGACCAGGTATATGTGGGAAAGTCTCTGGAACAGGGGTCTCCAACTTTGGCAACTTTAAGACTTATAGACTTCAACTCCCAGAATTCCTCAGCCAACTTTGCTGGCTGAGGAATTCTGGGAGTTGAAGTCCACAAGTCTTAAATTTGTCAAGGTTGGAGACCTGCTCTGGAATATAGGCCAGTCTTCTTTTGTGGGATGCCTGGCATGTATTTCAGATAGTAGGAGAGGTGAGCACCGCAAAGTTAATCTACAGCTATCTTGGTTACAGCTACAGCATTGGAAAAGATACTTATTTTTACTTAGTTTTGAACAAACGTTTATAGAAGTATGTGAGGAGGAAGGTGGCCTTCTTCTTTTCTGGGAGGGATGCAGAAAAGCCATTTAAATGGAAAAGTTTGGAAATTAACTTGAAGAAGTTTCTGTAATGTTTACTGGCCTGTATGTTCCCTGCAGGATTGCAGTGCCTGTCCAATCCATGGCATCTTTCAGCTTCAGACCCGCAGGTAAGCCAATTAGCCAGCATGGGTCCTCAATGAACCCGCATGTTTTGGGTTGTTTGACAAAGTTGTGGGTTTCTGAAAGAGATGATAGCACTGGCATAGATGTCAGCAATATTCTGGTTGGACCCAAGCATCTCAATGACCTTATTTTGCATTATTATTTTTTTACACATTTTTTTTCCTACTGAGCAATAATTTGATGGGAACAAACTTGGTTTTCAAAGTTCCCTTATCTCAAGTTGTGCAGGCAATCATGCCTTAGTCTAAGTTGCTTTTTCTTGGAAAGAAACCCCAAGGCTCCTTTGTTCCTCCCCCACCTCTCTACTTTCCTTTCTTTCTAATTTCTCCCAGCTGGTAGCCAAAAGTCTTTCATGATGGAAGTGTGAGTGAAAGAAGGCAGCTGATCTGCTGGGTGTTTGGGAGTTGTAGTCCTCAGTCCCCTGCATGACCCTGAATAGGGAAGGAGAGAGGGGCCTTGAATCCTGAGCCTTTTCTCCCTCAATCCTCCCTCTTCCTCAGTTTCAGAGCCGGATCCAAATGTAGAGAGCCACACCCGGAAGACGGTGCTGATCAAAACCATTGAAACCCAGGATGGAGAGGCAAGTCAATGACTTCTTCAGACTGGAGATTTGCATGACAGAGGTGTGATTTTTAAGCTGGGGCAACTGGACCTAAGCCTAGGCCCTAGGGTAGGGGTATTTAAACTTGGCAACTTTAAGACTTGTGGACTTCAACTCCCAGAATTCCTGACCTAACATGACTGGAGGAGGAATTCTGGGAGTTGAAGTCCACAAGTCTGATGACTCTTTGCCCTAAGGCATTGCAAAAAAACCTCCAGAGGCCAAATTAGGGTTTTGCTGTTATTTCAGTCAGTCATAAGAAGGCTGACTTCATAAAATTCCCAAGGGGCGCCAGATTGGGGAAGGATTGCCCTCTGCTGCTCTCACAGCTTGGCCTTTTCTCTCCCTACAGGTGGTGACCGAATCAAGGAAGGAGCAGAGAGCTGAGATAGAGAAGTGAGGCTGGCCACCCCAGCAAGGACCCCTGGGCCACTGAGAGAGGCACTTAGCTCACCTCTTTGCAAAAGTCCCAGTCGCAGACCCCTTCTTCCCTCACTAAGCCACACTGGCCTTATTTACGATGGTGATGATACCTCTTTCCACTGGCAGCCTTCCCACACTGTTCCAGGCTTCCTGAGCCATCCCTCTCTGTCCTTCGGATCGTACTCTGTTCACAGCCTGGTGGTAGTCCCAGCAATAGCCACCAATGATCTTGGGAGTGGAGATGGCTTCCCCCTGCTCTTGTCTTCCATCGCCTCCTACTTCTTTGTATCACATTCCTTCTCATCTCTCCCCGCAAAGAGCCCTTCTCCAACCAATACCCCCCAAACCAATCTGCCTTCCTGTAAAGTACCACTCACAAAGCCAGCCCACCCTAAGAACCAATTTGCCAGGTGTGTTTAGGTTGAATCTAAAGGCTGTGGCCTTCCAGTTGTTTTGGAATTAAAACTCCCAGCCTCCTAAAAATCATACAGAGTGTTGCTGGCACTTGTAGTTTAGCAATAGCTGGAAGGTCCCAGGATCCCTACCACTGCCAAACAATTAAATGGCTGCAGATTGGCAACCTCCACCAACCTGCAAGGCCCACTAAGCACACCATCTTGGAAGTACCAAAGAAGGCCAGGAGCTTGCTCCTAACCTCGTTTTACTGCTCTTGTTGAATCTAAACAGTTCTATGTGCTGGTCACGGAGAAAACCCCTCATGGTTTACAACAGGGGTCTCCAACCTTGGCAACTTTAAGCTTGGAGGACTTCCACTGTCAGAATTCTCCAGCCAGCAAAGCTGGTTGGGGAATTCTGGAAGTGGAAGTCCACCAGGCTTAAAATTGCCAAGGTTGGAGACCCCTGGTTTACAAAGATTACTAAGAGAATCACGATAGGAACTTGCTTTATCAAGATGCAATAGGTTGGGCTTCCCAATTGGTTCTTACTTCTGTGAACTTACGTTGAGAGAATGCACAGTCAGCTTCAGGTCATCTGTACTGACAGAAAGAATAGCATTGGCCAACTTTATTTTAAGGTTGACTAGGTAATGCAACTAAAGCATTTTAAACATTAAATGATAACCAGCATTAATTTCCTCAGTTGTCAAGCCCCAATCTGGTTCATTCCAGATGTGTTGACTTCAATTCTCATAATTCCTAAGCAGCATGATGCTAGCTGGGGCTGTGAGAGTTAATTAAATGCATCAAGGGAATGTAGGTGGAGACGACTATTTCAGATCTTCTGAAAACAAGCTCCCAAATGAAGTCATATAAAAAAAAAGATGATTCACTGTCTTTTATTGTTTAAAGCAAATTTTGTCAGGGAAGCTTTAAAAAAATCTGCAAAATAAGCCTTCTGACCATTGGTGCATTGTTTCCCAATACTGAAGGGTGCTCGTGGAAATTTTAAGAAACTGATCTGGTAGGTGTTTACTCAGAAGCCTCAAGCCTTTCTTAACCATTTGACTTCCTTCCATTCAAAAATGATTTTTTATTACACTTTTAAAAGTGATGTCAACTTTGCCTTCTGAGACATAAATGAAGCTAGAAAGCTGCCTTACACTTGAAATTGTGAGTCACAGAAGATAACATTTTCCTGTTCAGCTTTTTAATGTTCCTCTGTCCAATAAGCAATCTTTTTTCTGCTCCCTTTCTGAGAGAAAGGACCAGAACAGGGTGAGACCACCATGGAATTCCCCTTCATCTGCATGGCATATAATTAAGGGTTGTGTTGTTCAGGCAAAGAAAGAAGATGAGCAGCTCTAGAAAACTGAAAAACATCAATCACCTTTAATTCACAGGGTCAAACATACTGTGGAACACACAAAAAAAAAGGAAAAATAATGCCTACTTCCAGTGGTGCTGACTCATGGCCTTAATAAACAGTGATACCATCATGTGTGAAAAGCACCCAAGACTCCTGGCTAGCAGAAATGGTCACAGATGCTCTCAGTGCATCTCCTGATTCCCTTTTCTATGATCTTGAGAACCCCAGGGACTGTGTGAATGCAATCCCAGTTGGGTGCCTAATGGCCAAAATGGGAGTAGCATGTCCTCCATTTGATTTAATATAATCCCAAATGGCAAAACACTTTTAAAAGGCTATAGTGAAGTCCTATCTTAACCTTCTCACCCTATTGTCATAGGGTCAGAAAAGAGACTGGACAGTCACTTATCTGGAATGGTATAGGGTCTCCTGGTTGAGCAGGGGGCTGGATTAGAAGACCTCCAAGGTCCCTTCCAGCTCGGTTCTGATTCTGTCATGTCCTTTGTCTACTTATGGCCCTCAGAAATCATTGCATATCTTTGCTTCATGTGCATCTATGGCTTCTCATAAGAGATAGTACCAACCGCTTCTTGCCAGTCTGTCCATTTTTAATCAAATCCAGCTTTCTTTTCTCAGATGGACATCTTTCACATGTTGTCTTTTCTTTCCTCTTATCTTGCTTTGATATTCCAGACTTCTTTTCAGATAGGGTACAGTGACCATTGCATTTCTAGTTCTAACTCAATTTTTGTCATGCCTGAAGATAGGCCAGGACAGGAAGCAGAATCCACAACTCAGACTACAGGAACTCTACTAAGTTATATTAACAGATTCTTGAAAGACTGACAAGATTTTTTTCTTTCTGCTTCTACTGTACCAAAGAGAATCTACATGGGCCTGGGTTTCCTCACCACCCATTTTTCATCTTGAAGTAAACAAATTAATGTTTACTCAACTATTCTTGTTTTTGTTTTTCAAGTTCTAGTTTCATATTTCTGTTCATACTCTATCTTACTGGAATAAAGAAATCTACCATAGAGCTTTCTACCTTAAACTCAGGAGTCATCTTGATAAGAAGTCTCGTCGCCACATTTGTCCAGATTTATTCCAGAAAGAAGGAAACTTCAGGGAGATGCTTCTCTGTGGACGTTTGGTTCATTCCCCCCACCTCTCTCAGATCAAGACCAGCCAACTTTTTAATGGGTGGGGCCAATACTTATTTTTATTTTAAGGGACAGGGAATGCAGGGAATTTACA
The DNA here is from genome assembly GCA_015471245.1 of Laticauda colubrina. Classification (NCBI taxonomy): domain Eukaryota; kingdom Metazoa; phylum Chordata; class Lepidosauria; order Squamata; family Elapidae; genus Laticauda; species Laticauda colubrina. The sequence goes on from BLBF01000033.1 coordinate 26,560,033, forward strand.
GAAAGGATGAAGCTAATTTTTGAAGGCATTCTTTTGGCTAGAAGTGCCATCTTTCCTTGGTTTGAATTGCTACCAGATCGTACGATGCAAGGAGTCATGAAATGGTACTTGAGCTCCTTATAATCTACACATGGATCATAGGATGGATTGGATTATACTTGTCTTTGGAAATAAGAATTTCTGAAACAGAAAATCTCACTTAACCTTGATGACTTTTTTTAGTGAGTTAGCAGCTGAAGTAGTCTCTATGATTATGCTTTCTCCTTTGATCTCCCCCCACCTCTTGCCGCATCGCTGTTATTTATTCTTGATTTCATTAATGAATAAACCTCATGAATGGCCCAGTAGGGATATTAATTCTTTCCTTGAAAATCAGTAAATGCTAAAGTTACGGAAATTATTGGAATCTGGTCTAATAGAAGTTACTTTAATATCAGATTTAAATTGCTTTGTTGAGGTTAGGTAATCTTTGCCACATAAAAGCATTTCTGATCATGATTGCTTACAGTGGACTGTGCAGTTTCCCTCTACTTTGACAGATAAAAAGACCAGGGAAATTCTCAAAAAAGTCATATTGGGAGAGAAAATAAAAGACCCACCCCCTCAGCTTTCCATGACTTGCCGGCATTGAGTGCTGCTCCTTGGTGGCCAAAGGGGTAACTCACCTTCGATAAAAATTAACTTATCTGATTCAAGACAGATTTGAAAACTTAATAGAAGTTCACAAATCTTCAAAATATTATCCCAATAATAGTTGAGAACCTCGGTGCTATTGAGATAGCTTTACCTGTCTTCTTCTGTATTACTCCAGAGGCTTTCGTTTCCAATCTTTAAGATCTTTTGTAACTTTTTTCTCTCTGCCAACTTTGTAATTTTTCTGTTCTTCTGTTGTTAAAAAACAAATTGAACGGGGACCCTATTACGGTATTATTCAAGTTTACTTATAAGAATTGGAGGAAACTTTCAAGATTGTGTTTCCCTGATCCCATTTTGCAACAAATTCAGTAACAGCTTGCTTCAACTATGCTACCTGCTGCACAACTTCAGGATCAGTAATTTCTAGTTGACTTAAAGCAGACATCTCTGGTCATAAAGTTGCCAACTGCCAAATCCAATTTAATGATTCTGAGGGAAACTAGGACACTGCCTTTCTGGCTATTTTATCTTTTTACCAATATTTTTCCTTCCTGGTTGAGGAACAATTTTAAAAGTCTCAGTAGCTACAGTACACCAGAGCAGGAAAAGAAAAAGTTGATGACCCATGAAGTACACAATGTCATGTTATCTAATGGATTTTCCCACCACAAGTCTGGCTCATCAGCCTATATCCAGGCAGAATCTTATTTTCATTTCATCCTTCCAATGATTGCTTTTTATAGCAGATAGTTTAGCATTTTATTTTTTGTGAGTGGGAAACAACTTTATTGTATTCTATCTACACAAAATTAAATTTTAGACCATTATTGAAGTTGGCTTTCATTGTAAAATACAAGAAATTTTCCCCATGGGGAGCATACCATTTCCCCCTTTTCCTAGCCAGACTAATCGTACAAATTAACTAGGAACAATAAAGCATGATTTGATCGTAAGCAAGATGGCTTAAAATGTTGAGAAAACAACAGCCTTGTTTCCTTGCACAGAAGCACAGATGTGTAAATCTTGCCAGCTTTAAAACACTTAAGCTTGAAAGTGGCTATTCTGTGACTCGGGATGTGTTCCAAGCTTGAGATTTCTGGCAAGATAGGAACGGCATCAGAACAACTTCAACAAGTTTTGATGTTGCCATATTTTAATCAAGTTTTACTTCTTGGCCTTCCAGCCTGCATTCCCTTGTAGAGATCAGCATACAATACCCATTCCTATACAGGGTGGAGGGACCTAAATAATATTTCCTGTGATTGGTTTCTTATAAATGGCTCTGGCACATTACAAAATTCCAGTTTGGATTCTGATACTTTGCACCTTCTCCCCTTTCTCCCAAAAATAAATGATAGGTTTTTGAAAAACTCCCGGCTTATCCTTTCTGGGCTTTGGTACTGATTTCCAGCTTTTGATAGCTGTCAATTTCCGTGTTCCTTGCAGAGCTAATAGAGATTCCTGGTGCTAACTCTTCCCATGCCATTGGATCCCTGCACTACTCCTGCTATGTTATGCTAATCCTGTCTGACCCCAATTCCTGCCCTTGGATATCCACCAACTGGCTCTCCAGAGCACCTTTCATTGCAATTAGGCTTGCTTTATTAAATATCTAGCTTGGGGAAAGATGTAGTTTGCCCAGGTACCAACTCAACCTATTACAGTACATATTCTGATGAAGAAGCAGGATACAAGCAGGAGACTGGGAGGGGTGGCAGTCATTCTGTTCCTGGTGCTTTCTTATCTCCTGAATAATGTTGGTTTTATGATGCCCATGGTCAGTGTGTGGAATAGGTCACGTATGCTTTGAACCAGCCAATAAATTTAATGTGAAGAGTGTCTTGCTGCCTATTTTTTGGGGGAGTGTGTGCGACTTTGTGTGTGTTTTGAATGTCAGCAGAATTTTCCCCACAGAATTCCAAGGTCTGGTGATGTTTGATTTTATTAAAGCCTGGAAGCTGCTGAAAACCTCTGCTAACTTCGCTTAAATTTGTCAAGCAACACAAAAAGGACATTACTTTTCTCTACCATTTAAAAACTTTTCTGTGACCTGATTCGTGCATTGCACTAAGGCAAGGGTCTTCAAACTTGGCAAGTTTAAGACTTGTGGACTTCAACTCCCAGAATTCCTGAGCTAACACGACTGGAGGAGGAATTCTGGGAATTGAGGTCCACAAGTCTTAAACTTGCCAAGTTTGAAGAGCCCTGCGCTAAGGCCTAGCTTCTAATGGTTGCACATGTGAACCCAACCAACTGAATTTTAGTTAATAAACCATAATTTTTTTAAAAAACTTGGCTTGACATAATAGTGATGAACTGTCTCTTTCAGTTCAATAGTTCACATAGTTGGACAGAAAAGACCTTTAGCAGCACATATGGCCCCAAAGTAGCCAATCCAATAAGTTGGCTTAACTCCATGATTAAATCCTAGCTAAACTACTTTCTGGAAAAACTGACTTAGCAAAGAGTTGAGTGTGGCTCATAAAAGCTCCAAAAGTATCAAAAGTGTAACAGTTAAAAATCAAACATATGAATTATGCAAAAACAGTGAAGGTATAAAAGCTTTGGCTTTATGCTGTGCTTAAGGTAAGATACCAGAATTTCATCCTCATCTAATGAGTAATCTGAAAAAAAGGTCAACAGACATCTGATTCAAAGCCTGCAGAGATTGCAACTCACCTGAAAACAATGTGATGGCCCTTTTAACAATTCTGCATGAAGCAAGGGTTGGGCTCAACGGTCCAGCTGCTTGGATGACAGGCCATTGTTACTTTTGCTTGGCAAAAACTCTTAAAAGCACATATGAAAAGCAGGCAAAATTTAGTGAAAAGTGATCATTAGTATGACTTGGTCCTCAGGTATACCCTCCTGGAAGCCTTGGTTTTATTCTCACTTATTAACAATAAGGTGCATCTGAAAGGAAATGTTCTGATTCAAGTCACATGGACAGCAATAGGTGCAAGTGGAGTATGTCTATTGCACAATTCTGCTTGTTATAGCAATATCCCCCAAAATCCCCCGAGCTCACAAACTCCCTTCCCAAGCAGTTTAGTAAGTCCCAGTGCACACACAGCAAATTAAAGCAATAAATTCTCAGGCAAATGCCGCCCCCCACAAGAAAACTCCAAGGCAAGGCCAAATTCAGATGCAAATCCAAGTCCAGGTCCAGGTCCCAAAAAAGCTGACAAGATAAACTTAAGGATCACAGCCAAAATCAGGATACAGGAAGCACAGAGCCAAATATAACACTCATGAAAACTAATGTTTGTCTTCACCAAGCACTCCTTCCTGCATGCTACTGATCAGCTCTCCCGGTTGGCGGGATAGGGGTGTGTCAGCAACTATTCATCATGGGAGGCATCCTGTTAAAGCCATAAGGCACCCATATGGCAGCCATACCTCTTCTTCCTCCAGCGTGTAGCTGTCTTGCTGATCATGCCCCCCCTCTGCCCCATGCCTGATGGATCTGCACATCCTCCTCCATCCCCAGGCTACTCCTGGTCCGGTGCCTCGGTTCCAGTTCATCCCCTTCTCCAAGTCAGCAACCAATGGGGCTATCACAGAAACACAAATTGGTCGGAAAAAACCAGGGGTCACCTGACGAGGGTTTAGAGAAAACACCTTTCAGACTTTTGGGGGTTTTACGCAGGTGTTAAAAAAAGTCACCACAGGGATAAATGGCTTGTAGCAGCCAAGTGTTTATCATGAAGTTGCCTCTTGACCTTTTGATGTCCCCTCTTCAGCCTGGCATTGGCGGAGCGCAATCTGCTCCAAGGACAGCATCAGATGGGAGCGTTTGGGGGCGGAACACCCACCAAACTTGCCAGGCAGGTGTTTTAAGTCAAGCTCGGGGAGGATAGAAACCACCATTGGAGCAGAAGGGCAAAAACTCGCTCGATCTTGATTTCAGTAGAAATACAGGCCACGAACGATCCTTCTGACTTCGGGGGTTTTTTACATCAAACCTGGCTACGTTCATATGGCCTGTTTGTTTCCTCGTATGACTGGGTTGCCTGTTTTGTACCTATGACTATCATGAAGTGCCTTATGATGCTTCCTGACGAATGGATCTTTTCTTTTCACGTACATCGAGAGCACCATACGCTCCAAGACAATGTCCTTGCCTGTCTCATCACACCTGGCCATTATTCATTCATTCATTCATTCAATCAATCGATAAACCTCCCTTTATTCTCTTCCGGTCTTTGCCCCCCCCCCCCCCCCCAAGAACTCCCTTCAGCATTCTGGGCCCGCCCCCTGGCAGACCACGTGATCGCTGGGGAGAGCCAATGGGCGCCTTCTGCTGCTTTACGAACTGAGCCGGCGGCTGCGACTCGCTCGCTTTGCCCGCGGAGGGGATGGTCCGGAGCAGGTGAGCAACGAGGGGTGACCCCCCCCTCCCCGCCCCCCCCCCCCCCCCCCGGGGAATGGGGGGGGGGGGGAAGAATAAACGCAGTTCTCTTGGGAAGCCCCCCCCCCCCCCCACACACACCCACCTTCTCTCTTTCGGAGAAACGGTGTCGAGCAGAAGGCGGGGCTGTGAGCGAGACCGTTACGCTGTTGTCAAACCTGACGCAGACACCTTTTAGCTGCAAAAGGGTCGGCTGGGCTTCGGTTCCCCCCTCCTCAACGTCAAGGGGAGCGGGGCGAGGAGCTGCATTGATCTGTCGGGGTAACTAGGGTTTATGCCTCGTCTTACCGAATATAAACGCCACGGCGGGTTTTGTGGCTGCTTCCCGCGAAGCATTAACGGAGTCAACCCAGTTCCTCCTGAGCTTCGAAGTCTCGGTTACTGGAACGTCACTGAGCTGGAAGCCAATCCAGGGCCTTTTAGTTCAGGGGTCTCCAGCCTTGGCAACTTTTAAGACTTGTGGACTTCAACTCCCAGAATTCCTCAGCCAGCTTTGCTTTGCTGGCTGAGGAATTTGCTGGCTGAGGAATTCTGGGAGTTGAAGTCCACAAGTCTTAAAGTTGCCTACTTGAGTTTTAGTTTGTCAGTAGGCTGTTATGTGGACTCGGCAGAAAAGCGCTGGGATGAGGGGAGGTGGAATTGACCATCAAGTGCTAATGGCAGTGGATGTAAACAAAAATGCACAGCAAATAAAATAGAAAGTGGGGGGGGGGGAAGACATATTGGACTACTCACATTGCATTCCACCCTGGTGATGCTACACTGCTTGCTCTCTTGCTTTTGATGTAGGTACAAACCCAGGCCGACAGGATCCTAAATGGCTCCTGTAGGAAAGGAAAACCAGCAAATATCATTACCTTTTCCAAAAACCCCTGACAAACCAAGTTGGAAGGAAAACACTTTGCTGGCTGCAGGCACTTTGAGCAGCAGTAAGATCCCGGTGCTTTCCAAAAGCAGACACCCTGCAGAGTGGAGACAATCCCAGCCACAGGTGAACATGGGCTCCCTTTTGACATAGGCTTGTATGGTTTTAGGTTTCTCTTTCTGTTTGTTTTGGTACTTGGCTGTATGTATGCCCTGTTCAAAATGGTTCTACCGGGAAAGGGGGGGGGTATAAATGTAGTAAATAAAGGAGCTTTGGGATTCTGTTCCAGGCCTTGGTTGTTCACTGAAGGGTACTGTGCTCAGAGTAGAAGGACCACCAATATCGGAGCAGAAAACCTGGCTTCAGGCTGATTCTGGTCTACTCTAACTAGGTTACCACTAGGTATGTTTTTATAGGAAGACAGTTTAATCCTGAGTTTAATCCCTTTGTTCTCTCTGCAGCCATGTTCTTCCAAAGCGAGGACTTGCAAGATGTCTCATTCCAATCCAGTTCTGGAAGTGGCAGCTGGGTTACCCCCCAAGACCCCTATCAGAGAACCCTTATCAGACATGCAGTTAACCACCTCTGGTTATAGGAATAAAAGTGATGTATCTCATGGCAAAGGTATAAAAATTATTGTTCCACACCCATCCTCCTGACCTTCTGTAAGGGCCTGAAGGCCTGGCTCTGCCAGTTGGCCTGAGCCCCAATGGGAGCACATCACGTTGGAGATGGCTAATGGATTTGGAGAAGATTCCACCTCACCCTTGTGTGCATCCTGTTCCCTTCCTCCCCATCTCTTCATTGTAAATTGTTACTATTTATTGCAATGTTGTATTGGCTTTTAATGTTTGTAAGCCACCTGGAGTTGGCTATAGGTACGATGGGTGGCAAGAAAGTCTTATTATTTATTGAGATGGATCAGTTTTTGTACATCATTTTTACTTGATTGAATGAACCATCACTTGATAGAATTTTGGCTCTCTGCTTCGGCATCGTAGGCAGCTAACTTTGGATCTGATGGACAAGTAACTTTAAGTTAGGAGATAGTATTATTAAATTTCAACTCCCACTGACTCCCAGTATTGCTAATAGCTGGGAATTATGGAACTTATATCCTCAGCAAAGTTGTGTGAGTCACAGATGTCCTTCTGCAGTGCCAATACCTGCATATTTCAAGAAGAGCCTGGCCTCAGAATCTTTGTTCCTGTACTTGATAATCCATGGCTTGTTGGGTTGTGTGGAATTGTAGCTAGTTGTAAAAATGACTGGTAGAGGTAGTTTGAATCAACAGCATATAATGCAGTACCAGGATGTTTTTTTAAAATGAGGACTGGTTTGTAACTAAGTGATAATGGTAACTTCATATATAGCTTGGTGTTGTGGATGAATCCACTGCTTCTGTCTGTCAACCACTATAAATTATCCAGATCAGTCTTGAAATTAGATTTTTTTTGCATGGATAAATTACCCTTTCTGCTTTCTGTTGCTTTTTAATCATAATAAAGGTTTGATTTGATATGATTTGATTCCTTTCTGTTTGTGACAGAGCACACTTGGATGATGTCGCTCCTATGGTATGCTATGAGGTTCACATGGAGCCTGTTTTCAATTGGAAATGAAAGATTTTTTGAAAAATCTAGTTCTTTCTAATTCTGCGTTTGAGTCTGGCTAGTAAAAAATGGAGTAGACTTCAGGGTATCTTTTCTTGGTATCTGGTATAATTAAGTGCTTGGGGCCTTTTCCTCCCAAAACAATTCCTTAACTGTGTGGCTAATGCAAATCCCAATTTTCTTTGCAGAAGTGAACTCAGCCAAGTTTGTTTTTGACCCAGAAGCTCTTGCCAGCATACTATCCAACACGGGGCTGACTCACCAAATGGTGAGTGCAGCTCACAAGCCCAGCCTGGCCCAGCGAGTTCCTCTGAAAGGGAAGAGAGTGTGCTTAACCAGCATTGGGGTAAGTCTCCATCATGGACAAGAATTCTGCTGATCTCGCTTGTTTTGCATGTTCTGGTTTATTGAGTTAAAATGGAGCAGTGCAGATATCCAGACTTCTTGTTTCTTTGTGCAGTAGTTCAAAACTAATGAGGGCCCTTAATTGCCCTTATGGTTCAACAGAGAAAATATGATAATCTTCATCTGGAAATGTCTGTGGAGATTCTCAGTCATCCAGGTCATGGTTGTAACAAAAGTGACTTCAGAACTGAAGAAGCTTCTTGGATGAGAAGCAGAACATCTTCAAGGAAAAACAAAAGTCCAGTTGCCTTTTGGAAAAGCACCTTTGGGATGATCGTTTGGAGATATATTATCTTAACTATCCTTTTCCCCTCCTTTGGCTTTATTGTGTGGGGTGTTTGCAAAAGTTCTAGTTCCAGCACAATATCTGTTGGGAATGATGTACAAATGCAAGAATTCCTAACTAGGTTCATACGTTGTCATGATTATTGATAAACCATCAGCTTGGTTTTTATAACATGCAATGCTAAAGCCAAACAAATTTTCTTTTAATATAGCATGGTGCGTGAACCCAGTTATAATATGCATGCATAACTCTAGAATTAACACACACACACATATTGATTTATATTTCCAACCTGGATTGCACAATTGAAGCTGTTGAGGCTCTTTCTGGAGATTGTTTGGCTCTGGATGGAGAAGGATTGACTTTAGCTCAATTGTGAAGAAATGGAATGGCTGTGACTCATATCTAATACTCTTTCTTCCTCCTTTTTTCCCCACAATAACTCTGTGAGGTGGGTTTGGCTGGTCACCCAGTGGGCTTTATTTGCCTAAGAGGGGACTAGAATTCACGGTCTCCTGGTTTCTAGCTCAGCACATTCACCAATACACCAGCTTTGCTCGCCTTAGGATTGAACTATTCCAGTGCATTCTACTCAGGGCCATCCTTCAAGACCATCTTTGCTGGTTCAAAATGCAGTGATATGATCAGTAACAGGCTTTTCACTATGCTTGCTAATTCATTTTTAGGTGCAATTCAAGGCCTCGTTTATTACCTATAAAGCCTCCATGGCATCTGGCCTGGCTATTTGCAGGACTAACTATCTCCAATTATCTGTCTGGTATTTTGCCTGCCTAGTATTTTCACACACACTTCAAGTCCTATCATGCCCCTGGTGGAGACTGACTCTGAACAGTCAGAGGAGGACCCAGGTCCATCCCCTACCCATCTTAGGGCACTCAGGGAGAAGAGGATCAGGGAAAAATGTGGTCTACTCAGGAGGAGAGGGCGATGATGCTCTTCATGGGTTTCAGGTGTGAGATCTGCATAAGAGTTTGAACCTGTGTGCTAACAAACGCTGGAGACAAATTAGTATTTTATTCCTAGAGGAGGTTTATCTTGGTTGGCGTTCTTCCAATGGACTGTACCTGGTTATCTTTCTGAAGTTGGTATTTATTTATCCTGGTCTGTCGTGGAACTTTATTCAGTGCGGTTTGTTTTTGGTTTTTGCTTCATTATCTGCTCTTTTAATTTGAACTGTGTTTTCTTTCATTTGGAATGTTATTTTGAAAATAGTTTAATTTTCAACTGTGAACAATTAAACAGTGAAGCCAAGTTGAAGGCATTAAAGGACTTTTATTTATGTTTTGGTTTTTGTTATATTTCTGATACACTCCAGGTCATCACAAGTCCCCTTTATTTAAACATTGTCTCTTTATGGGACTGAATATGCCTTCTCTGCCACAGCCCTCGCCCTCTGGAACAGTATCCCACAGAGATGTGACTGGAGCCACTCTACCAGACTTCAGGATGGCCTCTAAAACCTGGCTTTGTTCCCAGACTGGTTTTATTTTCATTTTATTTATTAAATTGATTTATGTAGCTGCCCATCTCACAAAATATTATATTTGTGGGGGCCTTCTCAGGCTTTTATTGTATTGCTTTTAGTCTGGGCTGTCTTGTTTTATGTTTTTAATGCTTTTAACATTTCAGTTGTGTAATTGGATTTAGTAAGCCTCCCAGAGTCTACTCGAGTAATTGGACATAACAAATGAAATAAAGTATCCTGTTTACTGGGAAAGGATTAAGCCCATCCAAACTGCATGCTTATTTTGTTTTCTTTGTGGATTCTGCTTGCCGTTTTCCTAAGCCTAGAAAAAAATCTTCGTGACAGGAACAGAGGCAAACTACATAAATAAAGTCCTCTGTCCTCAAATCCACTTGCCTTTTCAGAGGTAGCTCCCTTCCCCTGGAGATAAGATTGGCCTCCTTTTACTTTTCCGGAAGGGCTTGAACACAAGATCCTTCAGGACCCCATGTTGACACAGAGCCGATCAAGTGGCTGGTTTGATTGTGTTTCTTCCTACTGTAGGGGAGTCCATTATGTGTTTCTGTACTGTGGAGGTTTAATTTGGTAAGCTGTTCAGAGTCCCTGTGTTTATATAGGCAGCCGTCACCTTATGATCACAGTTGAGACCAGGGCTAAGAAAGTAAGGTGGTTAAGTGAGTCACATCCAATTTTACGACCTACTTTTGCCCAGGTTTGTTAAATGAGCCATGGCAGCTTATTAAGTGAATCATGAGGTCGTTAAGTGAGTCTGGCTTTCCCCATTGACTTTTCTTGTCAGAAGCCAGCTGGGAAAGTTGCAAATGGCGATCACGTATTCCCAGGATGCTGTAACTGTCCTAAACAATGCATATTGCCAGGTGCCAAAATTTTGATCATATGACCTTGTGAATGCCGCTGTGGTTATAAGCGTGAGGACCAGTTGCAAGTCACTGTTTTCAGGGTCATAACTTTGAACAGTCACTAAATGAATGATTGTACATCGAGGATTACCAGTATAATTTTTTTTAAATAAGTTATACCAGCATCCAAGCACTGTCTTTTAAAAATGGAATGTGGATGTGTGTTCTCTCTCTGTAGGATGCCCATGGCTCCCTGGGTACAGAGGCCCCTACAATGAACCCTTTCCGCGTGTCCCATATTTCTACGTCTGCTTCAACAGGTACAACTTGATCTGGATTTCCCTTCTTGGGCAAACAGGCTGCAGTCAAACAGTGTCTTAAGATTTATTCATGAAGTTCTCATGATACAATTAACCAGGACTTTGAAATGTCTGAAGACCATGCTTACAGGCACTGGAAAAACCGTATCATCCATTTGATTTTTTTTTCTTTGTCCCTTCACAGATTTGGATCAGCCGAGCAATGTTCATGGGGACAAGATGTCGGCACAAAGGTGAGAAAAGAGCCAAACGCTCCCAATTGCACTGGAAGTTTTTCCCTTGCAGTTTGTTGGGGTTTGGGTGGGTGGATTATGATTTGTAGTAAATAAAAGTCTTGGTAGTTCTGCTTGCTATAGGTAGTCCTCAACTTATGACTTAATAAACCCTGATTCGCAGTTACTTTGGCCTCAGCCATTGTACTTTTACGCTTGTAAAGCACTTGTGGCCATCCTAAAATGATGCACTCCGTGCTCCTCCCATAGACAAATGACCCTATTTTGAGCACTTGGCAACCAGCTCACATTTTGGAGTGGTTGTAATGTCCTGTGGTCATGTGATCATGACTTGTGATATATTTTTTTGCCAGTTTCCAGCAAAACAAAACAAAACACCCATTTGGGAGAATGGATTCAGACTTACAACTCTGTGATCCGTTTAACAATTGTTATAAAAATGTTGTTAAGTGAGGTCTGGTCACATGCGTGCCTTGACTTATGATTCTCTCAACCTGAAATTTTAGTCCCAGTTGTGACAGCAAATCGAGGATTACCTGTATGGTTTCTTGGTGACTTGAGTTACCATGCTGGGCTCAGCGTGGCTGAACCTAACTGTGAATGTTGAGTAATTTATTCTGAATTACATAGTTTTTTATTGCAGGTTTTTAACTGAGTGTTTTTTGCACCTCAGAGAGGAGGAAGGCATTTTCACCGTTTCAGCAAAAAGTTTTTAAACTCCCACCTTTGCCTTCCCTTTCCTTGCATTATGAATTGCCACATAAATCCACACTAGTTCTGATGCTTGTTAACTTTCTGTTGCTTTTGCTCTTAAACAGCAGCTCAGTTGGCAGGAAGGAAATCACAGGAAGCTCTGGGAAAGGTGAGCAACTGCTTTCTTCTCTATGATCTCTAGAGCAGGCCGGTCAAACTGGTGGCCCATGGGCCGGATATGGTCCACACAGGCCACAGCCATCCTGGCTCTGTAAAGGCAAAAAATACCACGATACGGCCTGCAATATGAATGGGTTTGACACCCCTGATCTAGAGCCATGGGGAAAATTCTCTTTTTTTATTTTGGAGTATAGCTAAACTTGTCCCCCTCCCTATGTCTGCCAATATCAATGAGAGTGCAAATCAATCAGATAGCATAGATCAGGGGTGTCAAACTCAATTTGCATCAGGGTTGTGTTTGACCTTAGCGGGGGTGTTGCCAGGGTGGGTGTGGCCAGTTCAACATCATTTGTGTCAATGGTACCTGTGGTGGCTATAGCACTCTGCCAGAGAAAACAGGCTCCCAAACTCCATTTTTGGCTGCGATGGCCACCTGCAACCCTCTGCCGGTGAAAACAAAGCTGAAGAGGAGCCTCCCAAGCTCCGTTTTCGCTGACAGAGACACTGCAGTGGTCCTTCATTGTTTCCAGGGTGGCCCCGCAGGCCAGATCTAAACACCTTGCAGCACCCTAAGGGCCTTGAGTTTGACATCCTGGTGTAGATCAAACAGTATGGTTTCCTTATCTTTCAGTAATGGTTCGACCACTTTTTGCCTTCATCTGTTTTGTAGCCCATCTTGTCACCGACCTGCTCAGTGTACACAGCATTCATATGGAATAACATTCCTCAAAATTATCTCAAGGTGGTATAGGTAGTCCTTGGCTTACAATAGTTCATTTAGTAACTCTTCAAAGTTACAATGGCACAGAGAAAAGCGACTTATGACTGTTTTTCATACTTACGATCTTGCAGCATCCCATGGTCATGTGATCAAAATGCAGACACCTGGCAACAAGCTCATATTTATGAAGGTTGCAGTGCCCCAGGGGTCATGTAATCCCCTTTTGCAACCTTCTGAGAAGCAAAGTTAACAAGGAAACCAGATTCACTTAACAACCATGTTACTAACTGAAAAATTGCAACATTTCACTTAACAACTGTGACAAGAAAGGTGGTAAAATGGGGCAAAACTCAATGTTTCACGAAGCAGCAGAAATTTTGGGGCCAATTGTAGTCATAAGTTGAGGACTACCTGGATTGAGGTTTCAAGCAACACTTGCTTTTCCTTGATACAGACCTGTTTTTCCAACCTGGTATCATTCAGGTGCATTTGATTTTAGCTCCCGTGATTTGCCTCCAATGTGACCTTGATTCCGAAGTATTGGATGGTACCTGTTTAGGGAAAACTGCTATAAAATAAGTCTAGAGGAAGTCCTCTGGTTATGTCCATTTGTTCAGCAGCCATGATTGAAAACTACAACATCCCAAAGGTGTTTTTTCAAGAGGCAACTGGATTTTCTCAGGGGGGTCTGTTGAAGACGTTTTGCTTCTTCAGTTCTCTTCTTGAATGAGAAGGGAAACGTCTCCAAAGAAAAACCAGAAAATCCAGCTGCCTCTTGAGAAACACCTTTGTTTGAGAACACTCTTGAGAACACCTTTGGGACAACCATGACCTGGATGACTGAGAATCTCCATAGATGGGGCTGAAAAAGATGGACTTATGCTGGGTCCTTAAACTTGTGACCATTGCCATGGTCATGTGATCAAAATCTGGATGCTTGGTGATTAGCCTGTACTTATAGCAATTGCAGCATTGTTTGGTCATATTCTCTTGCCCTGCATGAGCTGCTTCCATTTCAACTCCCCCCACCCCCATTTGCCTGTTTCCTTGCCTATCTCTGCAGGGGGCCGGGAGAAGTACGAGGTCTTTGCCTAACAACCACAACTGGGGCTGCCAGGACTGCTGTCCCTAAAAAAGTTCAGCCACATGCTGTTTTATTTAAGGGCTGCTTTGCTTAGCAAGTGGTACAAATTAGGTCATAAGACAAGGTCTATCTGTAGTTCAGCTCAAGCTGATTTGGTGTCGTTCCTTATCTTTTATCCTTACAGAGGAAAAGTTCACTCCAGATGCAGCAGCGAAAGCAAGCATCCTGTTGAACATAGGCTTGAGCCACTCCGCCTTTGGAGCGACAGGCAAAGTGAGCATGGCCCAGCGGGTACCACTGAAGGACGCTCAGAAACCACCAGTAAGGGGCGACGGTATGCAGGTGAGCAACATCAGATCTCTTGGCTTCCCTCCGTAATCCTAGATGCAGGAAGACACCTGCCTTGCATATGTATCCCTTGTGCCTTCTCCTAACCCTGTTATCTAGTCACAACACTTGTCTAGTGTCTAGTCCTTGACTTACAACAGTTTGTTTTGTGACTGTTCAAAGTTACAACGGCACTGAAAAAAGTGACTAACGACTAATGACCATTTTTCACACTTGCGACCATTTGCAGCATCCCCCATGGCCACGTGATCAAAATACAGACGCTTGGCAACTGACTCATATTTATGATGGTTGCTGTATTCCAGGGTTACGGGGTCATCTTCTGTGACCTTTTGACAAGCAAAGTCAATGGGGAAGTCGAACTCAGTTAACAATCATGTTACTAACTTAAGTAGTGCAGTGATTCACTTAACAAATGTGGCAGGAAAGATTGTAAAATGGGGCAAAACTCACTTTAACAAATGTCTCGCTTCACAATGGAAATTTGGGGCTCAACTGTGGTCATAAGTTGAGGACTACCTGTAGGTTTTTTTTTTAATTCTTTTTTAAAATTTTATTTGTTTTATTAGTATAATATACGTATAAAAAACCCATTTCAATCGGACAGTGTGTTGACTGGGTACAATTATTTTTAGGTAATCATAATCAAAGCTTTTACAATACCATATATGTTTGTCCATTTTAACAAATTTCTGTTTTAACATTTAGACTACCTGTAGTTGTTGACGGGGTTGCTTAGTAGGTTTCAACCTATGAGGAGGAGTGTTCATCTGTGGTGGATGTTGGGCACTCACTTTGATTCCTGTTCCTAGGAAGAAGGTCCTTCTCTGTCGCAGCCCCGCATGGCTGTTGTGTCAGCAGGGAAGTATGGCCGTGTGTCCTGCTATACTACTCCAGGCACTAAAGGTACCATTTATAGAGCAATTGGAACTTCATTTCAATTTTGGAGCTTTTCATGACTGCATTTCCCTGATTTCTAACTTCTGCCTTGCCTGTTTTGCAGGTCTAGAGAAGTTGGAAGCTTCTGGAACCCAACAAACAACTACACCATTTGGAAGATGTTCCAATATTGAATGGTCACCTTATGGACTGGCCAGAAGAGTGCCTATTACTAACTCTCAATCCTTGGTTCGTACTTGAGGCAAAGTATCTGAGAATGTCTGAACTGGATCCTTAATATCTAGCTAGTTCTTGATAATAATTTGAAGGTTGATAAACCTGGATATGTTTAACACTGCTGGGTTCTTAGAAACAAAGATTTAGTACTTTGGTTCATATGTAAGCTGAGCAGGTCCACTCCCAACCCATATTAATAATGTTAGCTAGTTTTTTGCTTGTCCAAGCATAAACATTGATGTTTATCAATGAAACATTGATGGCTTTTAATCCATAAAGCCGTCTTTCTCTTGAAACCAAACATGTCTCCTTGCTTCTCTGTTATGGGTGGGAACTATGGGTGGGAACTATTATGGGTGGCTCATCGGAGCTTGCTGAACTATAAGTCTCACCACCCCTCACCACTTATTTCGCTGAGTGAGGCTGCTGGGATTTGTAATTCACAATATGCATTTTCCGTACAATGCACATAGATGTATCTGTAGAATTATTTTTAAATTCTCCTTCATTTATACTCCCCTTTAAAAGGTGTGCAGGGGTCAGAAGGTGGAAGATGGTGGCATTTTAGTGATGTCACTTGCTCAGTGATACCAGATTAGCACTGCTGCTTTTAGTGACAGGCCCAAATATTTTAGTTTCTTCATTATATTTCAATTAGTTGTGTCCGGATAATCCCCAACCTTTGACCGTCTAATTAATGATGGTTCAAAGTTACAACGAACTTGGAAAAAGTGACTTCCAACCTGTACTCACAGCCATTCACATGATTGTGTGATCAGAGCTCGCATTTACAACTGGTTGCAATGTCCTGTGATCATTAGATCATGATTTGCAACTTTTTTTTTGCCAATTTCTGGCAAAAAGTGCCCTTTGGAGAAGATGGGTTTGCTTAACGATTGCTGGATTTGGTGCACTACCACATGATTAGCTTCACAGTGGTCATGAAAATTTCATAAAATTAGGTCTGATTCGACCTGCAGCAGAAATTCCAGTCCATATAATGGACGTAGGTCGAAATTTACCTGTATAGCAAATGGAAAGTGGTGTCTTTCTGTTATTGTTGACACTATCATCTCGAAAGGGAAAGGCAAAAGAGACGAAAACATATCAAGCTCTCCTAGAGTAAGATGGTCTGTCTGGATTAGCAGCATTTCTACAGTGACATAATTGGATGCATGCTAAATGTGTCGTTATCATTGAATAATGAGACACTCCTCCCCCCGATAGATCTGCTCCTTTTGGAGATCTGCCCCTATTGTCTTGTAGTTCTCTATGATTCCATTTAATCATTCTCTTAATACTTTTCTCTTGTATTGGATCAGCGTTGTGCAACTTGGACACGTCACCGTATACCTCCTATCTGTACCACGGACAAAAGGGTGGGTACCCATCACTTTAAAAAGGCATAGCAGCAGAAAACTTGGCAACTGTTTAATTTTGCTTCTTTTTGTCAAGGAGAGTTTGGCTCACAAGCTGGTCCAGCTTCCTGTTTTCCACATGTTAGAGAGGAAGCACACCTATATTAATCTTGACCTCACAAGAACACAGTTTAGCATTTTTTTTCTAAACTTGAGGATCCATTACTAGACACAGTATCAAATTGGAGATGCATCATGACATCATCATACAAATTTTGCAATTACCAGCTGGCATCATAATATTTGAGGCAAGTATATAAGCCACATCACTTTTCTGATGGGTGTCAGATGCATATGTCATTTGGACTCTGGCAGATACCCATGGTTGGATGCTCAGTTGTTGTTGGTATGTATGATCTTGTGGCAGTATGTTGTATCGGCTGGTACATGTTTCTGTAAGAAGGAATTAGTTTTCTGTTGTTCTTTTAGGAAGTAGTGCTTTTTTAATATTTTATAATTAAATTTGTATGCCACCCTATTTCCCATGACTCAAATTGCTTCACAAGTTTTTAAAAAAGCTTTATCAAATAATTGTCTGCCTCTATATATCTTCCATATCAAATAATTGCTTCCCTTAATTTGATTCTCATTATGGTTACTTGGCTTCTGAGTTAGAAAGTAGATGCAGAGTGATTTTATTACTTGGACGCTTCATCTTTTGACAACGTAAGCATTCTGACTGTGAATGTATTCTCAAAATTGTGGTTTTAAAGAAATTTGAATAAGTTGCCATGTCTTCCTAAGAATTGGTAGATAATGAAACATTCATTTCAGTCCTCTAATTTGTTCTTCTCAGTTCAAAAGGTTCGACAGAGTCACTGGACAGATGGGATGTATTGGCTCCAAGGAGGAAGAAGCACCTGTGCCCTGGGTAAGTATTCTTATGGCAAACAATAGTATTGTCCATGTCTATAAGGAGGACTCTTGTCCCTCAGGTCACAGGGCATTCAGTCCTCCTAATGCATGGCTCGAAGTTCCTTGAACAGTTTAGCCATTTTTCTTATTTGTAACTGCCACAAGTACAAGTAATCCTCAAATTAACAACAGTTCGCTTAGTGATCATTCAGAGTTGCAACAACGTTGAAAAAAATGTGACTTCTGACTATTTTTCACAGTTGTGACCTTTGCGGCATTCCCACAATCATGTGATCAAAATTCGGAGGCTTGGCAACCGGTTCATGCTTACGACCGTTGCTGTGTCCCAAAGGTCATGTGATTCCCTTTCGTGACCATCTGACAAGCAAAATCAGTGGGGATTCCAGATTCACTTAACAGCTGGCTGATCAACTGCAGTGATTCACTTAACAACTGTGGCAAGAAAAGTCGTAAAATGGAGTGAAACTCACTTAACAGATGTCTTACTTTACAACAGAAATTATGGACTGAATTGTGGTCATAAGTCGAGGACTACTTCTAAAGCTTTATTATTATAAAATGCGTCACAGATACCAGATACATAGATGTTCATTTAAGTTTTTCTGGCAGCCCAACCAGATAACTCTTGGTTAGAATTAGTTCATTTTACTAAGACATAATCATGTTACTGTATACTGTATTACTGTATATCCAGGAGGCCGATACAGCATTGTTTGTTTTTTAGGGTGCATCATTTGTTGTTTATTCTTTCCACTTTATCGTTGTTGCAAATTATGAAATTCTTGGTAAACACGATTTCTGAATTTCTGCTAGAAAACTAATCTTGTTAAATGTAGAATTTAAATGTAGAATCTGTAAATTTGTTCCATATGCACATTTTTATAAGGTAAATGTGGTCTACAATAATTTATTGTGAAGACCTTCCTGGCTTAAAAAAAAAGATTGTGTTCCTAAAAGCTGCATTTTTGTAAAACCAGAAATAATATAAACCGGTACCAAGTTCTTTTATCGGGCCTGGCGAAAATATAGCAGCCATGCTAGGATGCTTGGTGGGCCAGGAAATCATTGCCCAGCCAAAAATGGACCTGGCAGAAAATATTCCTCATGTTTCTGCCTGTTCTTGACAGACCTTTGGTAGGATGTGTTTCAGAGGAAGTGATATGTGACAGTTCCCTATCCTCCCCACTCCCACACAGGGGAAAATAGCTGTGCGTCTTTTTGATGAGGAAACGGCAGCATCGGTGAAGAAAGTGGCAGCTGTTCCTGCGATTAGCAAAGAAATGGGAAAGCTTCAGGTAGGCAAGGGAGTCTTGAGAGTGGGAGTCAAATTGTGGGTTTTTTATATTTTTAAATGAGACTTACAAGGAGAATGTGCAGTGTGATGATTGCAAGTAAAGTCTGAGATTACGGAAGTGGCTATGGGGTGTGTGTGCTGTAAACCTGTGGTCTTTCCCCCACAGGCTTGGCCCAGGCCCCCAGAATGGCTCCCAAAAATGATGCTCAATGGTTATGTTAAACTTGTAGAAGAAGGTGGTTATTAAAGAGACAAGAAACAAACAATGGCAGCCTCAGCAGCCTTGGCTGATCTTAAAAATCTAGACACAGGGACAGACCTTGTCAGGAGCTGCCTATTACCTACAAGGCTCCAAGGGCTGTGGGCCAGAATTTCCCAGGAGAAGGCATCAGCAAACACTTCTGTGTGGTTTCCACGAAGACTCCATGGGCTTACCTGAATCAGGGATGGTACAGGGTGGTTGGGGCTGAAAAATTGTATAGTAGCATGCTCTGGAGGTCCTCTGTGGAGAATGGCATACACAGAAACAAGTCCGGTGCAGATGAGGGGGAGCCATGTTGTTTGCTAGGTGAGCTGATGTTTCCTGTGGATTCTGGCTGGGGACACCTTTTTTCCTCACGGTTCTTTGCGTTCTTCTCCCTCCAGCGTATTGAGTACCTAGCCAAGCTCTTGCAGCAGGAGATGGATGGTGACATTGATTATGAGGAGACCCCCTCACTAAAGGAATTGCACAAGCGCTTGACGGTTCACAGCCCACCAACTCTGGAAGCTTCTGAGCCTGAACTATCTTCTACACCTCCCCAGGATCCTAAGCCAAGCTTGAATGAACAGGCTCCAGACTTGAAAAATGTGACTGTTACCCCTGTACCTTGCTTCACCCACACCACTTCCAGCCAGATGCACATCTGCCCCAGCCCCACCCTGCAAGAAGTCAGCTGCCCTTCATCCAGTGCGACAAGTACAGGTGAGGCAGAAAAGGCAGCTTGAAGAAAAAACCTCTAGTCGTGGTGGTTAGGCCTTTTAAGGAAGTGAGATATTTGGGTGGCTCCAGACTTTCATCTGCAAGAACAAGAAGCTCGAGAGCAGGGGACTCCAAAATGGCTGACTGGGGAATTCTGGGAGTTGTAAGTCTACAAGTCTTAATATTGCCACATTTAGAGTGAACCTTCTCTGGAGCTTTTTGTTGAAATTCAGCTCATAGCACTTTTCAGAGTCTGAGACTTGCCATTTAAGAAGTGTCCTGATGATCATAGCCCATGGACAGCAAAATCTCTGCAGATAGGCGATAGGTCTTTAGTTTATATAAAGGTCTACTTTCAGAACAAGTGGGGTTGGCCAGAGATAGTTTGAGCCAGATCCATAGGATAAAAATAAAGTTTAACTAAAGATTAAAGATTGCCTACCAAACACCCCCTTTCCACCAATGACTGGAGAAACCCACTGAGAATACTGAAGCAGTGCCGGCTGGACAATCTGTCAAGAGCAGGCTGTCTTCTGAGGCATACATTGGCAGTGTGACAGTAGAACTCCCTATAGTCTTTAAACCTACTGACAGGTATCCTTTTTTCACTGTTCCCTGTGAGAACAAATGACAAGGCCAGAAGGATCCTTGAAACCACTGCAAGGGACTCTGAAGCATTGTGAAGGAACAGAGGGCACAGAAGGTATTTTCTCAAAAGACCTGCCCCAAGAAAAGGGGAGAACTTTGTGGAAGTGAACAACTGTAGTTATACAACAGGAATATTTGAAATGGGATGCTTTCCTGAAATGAGGGGTTCCTGGCAAGATATATTTTGTTCCTTATGAGAACCAAGAAGAATGCATTAGGAAAGTGTCTTACAAATGTAATCTGGGGGCTTTAAATGGATTCCCAAGAAAGAGATGACAGACCAGAAAATAGCCAGAAGAACAGTAACCCAGGAACCTGCAATTCACCAGGGTCATAAAAGAGTCAGGAAATACAAAAAAACCTGCCTATAATCAGCTTTGGTCCATGCCTCCTTCTATTTGCCCCTGTAGGTCTCGTAAAACAACGGTTGGATCACCTCCGCACTGCCCCCCTTCGTTTCCATGAAGCCTGCCTAAATGACGAATGTGCCTTCTACACTTCTCGCCTTGCCTCCCTGGTTCAGCCCTCAGTGCATCGGTGCCAAGAGCCGGTAGCAAAAATGCTGAATGCTCATGATACCATGGTAAGATGGATATAACCTGCCAATATGCTGAGTGAGCAGCAAGTCAAGGTTACATAAGCCAAAAGCAACTCCGGATGTTTACAGAAAATATTTAGTTGAGGGAAGGATCCATGTTGTTCTTCGAAAGTATGCTGTAGCTCAAAGGGTGCCAATTGTTCCCCTTCGTGTATTTGTGTATGATGGGCTATGCTGCCATTTTCCCACATGAAAAAAAAAATGCTCTGCTTCCTATGGTTTTCACAGGGTGAATCTATTTGCTTGTTTGCCCAAATTCAGTGCCCAAATTTAGAGGATCTGCAGTGGGATGCATATACAAACAGGCCGACCCTTTTATGCAAGTTCCCACAATTTTGAACTGAATGTGCTGCTTAATATGAGGTATTTTATCCACAAGGTGCGATTCTCCTTTCCCCCACCAATCCCCTTTCTGGGCCTACTGTCAGAGGCTCAAAACCTGGTTCTTGCCTGATGGGAATGTTCCATGTTAGAGGCAATTATTAGATTAGGAAGAAGATCCTGCTGCACCCTGTAGCATTTTGTGGTTTTTTTTTTTAATTGTTTAATCTCTCTGTATTTGTAAGCTATCCAGAATCGCTTGACAGTGTCATATAAATTTAATAATATTAGAAAAAATAGGTTTCAAAGTATCTATTTCTGAGAAAAAGTGAGATGCCAAAGTATGTAGTCTTGTAGAATTAGGGGCTCCAAAACGTGCAAGTGTGGTAAGGGCAGAGCAAGGGCATTCCAAAACATTCTTATCATGGGAAGGCATGTTTGTGAGCTGTTTGCTGTGGCAACCAATAATTATTATATTAATTCATATTAACCTTTATTTCAAGACAGGCTCATTCTTCAAACAAAAGAGTATATGCTTGCTCTTTTCTACTTAGTCCGGATTGCCATTAAACTGCTGACATTTTAATTGCTGAAATGGTGGCCACTGACATTATAGTTCAGCTTGCTGTTGCTCAAGATTGTCCATCTTTTTCTTCTGTATCCCCTTTATTTGAAGCTTTTCAAGGCACTCATATAGTTTTTTGTGTAAGTGCCTAAATTTTGCAGCTGATTTGGTGCCGTGACTTACTTATTCAGAATTAGTCTTTTTTTTTTTTTTTTAACAGAGGGGTAAGAGAGTCAGTTTGGCCTAGTGGTTAGGGCACCAGGCTAGAAAGCAAGGGACCACAAGTTAAAGTCCTGTCTTAGACATGACCTTGGGCCAGTCACTCTTTCTCAGGCCAATTCACTTCCCAAGGTGGTTGTTGTGAGGAAAATATGAGGAAGATATGTTGGATATGTTCGCTGCTTTGAGTAAAAATATAAAAGGCAGACTGAATTTTCTAACAGTTTTTTTCCCATGAGACACATTTGTGGATTTTTCCTTTTATAATTTTTAGAAATATTTTTCTATCCCATAGTAATTACCACTTTGGTAATGTAGCACTTTCAAAACATGATCTGGAGCTGCTTTTCTCCTGAAGCTAAGGAATAAAATTACTCCTTAGAGATACAGCAGTTGTCATCCCACTCTAGGAGATGCTCTTGATCAGATGCTGTTAGAAACTTGATAATGGCCAATGAATAATGGCTAATGCTTTTGCGCACTCTCTCTTTCTCTTTAATCAGCACTTTACACCCATCTTGGCATCTGCACCTCTTTCCCCATCTTCAGAGGAAGAAAGGATTCCACTCTCCTGAAAAAAGGGAGCCATGCTTCTGTTTTGCGGGTTGGCTGATGGAAGACAAGTGCTCAGCAACAGTTGAAAGGAAAGGAGAAAAAGCTGCAAAAGCCATTGTGGCAAAGAACTCCCAAGACTTTACATTTTACAGGATACACTAACATTAATTGTAAACAGTTTTTTTTTTAAATAAATTTAACTAAAAAAGTTGCCCTGTTTTTTTTTTCTCCCTAAAAAAAAGATATGAGAAGAAAGCACAGCATTTGTTCCAAGTTTAGAAGATATTTAATAAAGACATCCTGTGAAATAGCCCTGCCTTGCCAGATTTTGTTACAGGTGCTTTCTACGCCTTGCACTGTGTTTGTAAGGGCCTGATCACAGGTAATTACTGTATGAAGGGATAAAAAATTTAGTTTACACATTTTGTGGGCTAATACCAGTACTTGTACTGAAATAGAAAAATAAGATGAATAGCCAATCTTTCTACTTCCATTTTTTCTTCTTCATTGGTTGTAAAGTTATTTTTTTCCAGCACTGTCATACCTTTGAACAGTCACTGAATGAAACTGTGAAGACTACCTGTAGTCCAATTACATAGTGACAAAGCACAATCCAATTACATAGTGACAAAGTTGCAAAATCCTTCTCAGGTTGCCATCTACCAGCCAAAGCTGAGGAATGGTTTCCACCTGCCCATTCAGCCCTAGCTGTAAATGCATGAGGCTCCTCAAGTCATGGGCCTGATTCCTCATGGGAACCAAATCAAGAAACCATATTCAACAAATGGCAACTTCCTCATTGATCAGATTGTTCTATCCAAGCTCCAAGTGATCCCCATGATGATGGTATTTATGTGGCTAAGATACTGATGTATGGTTGGGTATCATCACCATATTGATGATGTCATAGGCTGACATGGTAGATGACTTCTCCCAGCAGTTGTGAGGTAAATATTAAGTACAAATGGTACATAACAACTCTGAAAAGAAAAGATCCATAGGGAGAGAGGTCTTGTGCTGATATCACTGCCTCTTCCCACCAATTGGAAGCATCCATTAAAGGAAGTAGAGAAGCACTGTGTCTCAATTCCCAATTCCTACAAATGGTCCAGGAAGATACTGTGATAAACGATATAAAAGACTGCTGAGATATCTAACATGAGTAGATGTTAAGCATGTCTAAAAATAATTCAGATGAACCTTTTTCTCTGGAGTGCTCTTAAGCAATGTCAGCTCTATAAGGTAGACCAGGTTAAGAAACTGATGCCATATTCAAAGGTGACTCAGCCTTGCATCCTTCCGAGGTGGGTAAAATGAGGGCCCAGATTGTTGGAGGCAATATACTGACTGTAAACTGCTTAAAGAGGGCTGTAAAGCACTGTGAAGTGGTATGTAAGTCTAAGTGCTATTGCTATATAGGTCAAGAACTACTTTTATTGCAACAGGTAGAGTAACAACCTTATAAATCTGAATGTGCTTCAGAGAGAGGGACTCTCAGAGGGACTGTTGGAGATATTTACTCAAATTAGTTTCTTGGAATGGGTGTTTTCTGGTAGTTAAACCTTCGTAGCATCTCTTAACCCCTGACCTCCAAGGCTATTCCCTATGCTTTCTACAAAAGAGAGATAGATACTAGACAATGGTTATTACAAACAGCTGGTTCCAGAAATGATTGGGTTCAGATCAGCATATAGAGATAGCCCTCTACTTACAACAGTTTATTTAGTGACAGTTTGAAGTTACCAGTACATCACTGAAAAAAGTGACTTATGACAATTTTTCACACTTACAACTGTTGCAGTATCCCTTTGGTCACTTGATCAAAATTTGGGTGCTTGACCTGTATTTATGATGTATCCCTTTGGTCACTTGATCAAAATTTGGGAGCTTGACCTGTATTTATGATGGTGGCAATGTCCCAGGATCATGGGATCACTTTTTGCAACTTTCTGACAAGCAAAAGCAGTGAGGAATCCAGATTCACTTAATGACTGTTATAACAGCTAAGTGATTCACTTAACAACTACGGCAAGAAAGGTTATAAAATGGGCCAAAATTCACTTAACTGGATCACTTAGCAACAGAAATTTTGAGCTTAGTTGGAGTTGTAAGTCGAGGACTACCTGTATTATTGCTTTCAATGTGGGAGTAACTACCTTCTCACATAGTGAGTCATTGAAAACTCCCAAGATTCAGATTGTTATGCTCTCTGCCTACCCCCACCCCCTTGTCCACTTAAGGAACAGGTGAACCATGGTGCTTTTTTAAAGAGACAACTGGACTTCCTGGTTTTTCTTTGAAGACGTTTCGCTTCTCATCCAAGAAGCTTCTTCAGCTAAAGAAGCTCCTTGGATGAAAAGTGAAATGAAGAAGCTTCTTGGATGAGAAGTGAAACATCTTCAAAGAAAAACCAGAAAGTCCAGTTACTGCTTGAAAAAGCACCTTTGGAACAACCGTGACCTGGATGACTTGAGAATCTCCATAGATATTTAGTGATACATGGTTAAGAGCCTATCAGAAAGCACACTCACTTCTTTAGTACCATAAATCAAAGGAGAATCCCTGATAACTTGGTAAGATGCAGATCTAGTCTCTGATTTCATTCATGAAGAGTCATGAGATTGGCAAATCTGAATGACTTTATTGGGTTGGTCAGTATCTTGAGAACAACCACATTAAGCCACCTATTACCTATGGCGTCCATTGCCAGTAGGCAACAAAGTACTCAATGGTGCTGTTTGTAAGATTGTGCTGTCCAGACAGTTTAGAGTTAATGGGATTTGGGATAGTTAGGATTTGAGAGCTATCCCCTTAAGGGAATGCATCATGGTAAATGTAGTTAAGGTATCCTGGGAAATGTAGTTCATGTCATGTGGCCACATCTGTAATCCTGATTGGTCACTAAATTGACCCTTGTTGGGTTGGGGGAGCCTCCCTCACTCATGCCTGAACACAGCCTCATGGTAGCAGCTCTACCCCCTGCCTCTACGATATGGGATGAAAGAGGTAACCATCTTTCTACACCACAATTCAGATATACAAAGGATTGGACATTAAGAAGAACCTCGTCATAAATGTGAGTTGATTGGATGCCTGATGAACCAATAAAAAGACTTTGTATGGATGTTTTGTGGAGTTACTCTGTCTGCTTTATGCCATCCAGACATTAATAAGCAGAACAAAGATCACTGGAGGATTCTCCTTGCTCCCACGAAATTTTCTGTGGGTTCATGAACTACTGGTACCTAGGGTGGAACATTTTAATTAAAGGGTTATTCCAATAATTTTATATGTATTCTGACTATGGCAAAGGGAAATACCTCTTACGTACCAATTATGAAACTGTTCTGAAGCAAAGATGAGGTCAACCATATGGAAGCTTACTTGCATCAGGCCTGAAATAAGCCCATGATCACCATGGAGTCTAGATTTTTTTTCTTCCTAGCCTGGTTTTCAAAGAATGGAGACTGCAACTCCTCAGTAACCAAAAGTGGGGGACTCCCAGACCTGCCCCAAGACCATATTTAACAGCACAAGGAAGGTCACAGGTGCACCAGAAGGATTTCTTCTACTCTTCTACTCTTCCCTATCCTTAGTTTCTAGCTTACTGAAAAACCCAAATCTTGCAGAGGACAAATCCTTGAGAAGGTAATATTACCGTGTTTCTCCAACAATACGGCCTCCACCAATAGGAAGGCCCAGCATGATTTCTAGGCATGAGCTGAAATTAAGCCCCATCGCCAAAATTTAGGCCTATTTAATCCATACGTTTCCCCGCCATTTCTCATCGTTCGTAAGAACTACATGAGGTGAAGAGAAATGGGGGGGAAGGGAATGGAGGGGAGAAAACTTGCCTTTAGGAGTGCCCTGCAGGTAGCCTAAGCTAGAATACCCCAATCAACCGATAGAACATCAGCCAATAGAAGCTCCCCGAAGACAGAGTCCCCAGCCGCTTTGGGGCAAGGCATGGCTGCCTGTATCCCCTTGCTATTCGGCAGTGTCTTTCGG
>BLBF01000033.1:26586762-26615367 GCA_015471245.1 Laticauda colubrina
CCCAAGGGCAATCACCAGCCACTTCGATTGGCCGGTAGAAGCAGCCTTGGAGCGAGTGCACACACACACTCCCCTCGCCTCAAGGCCCCTTCTATTGGCCGACGAAAGCTCCCCGAAGGCAGAGTCCCCAGCTGCTTTGGGGCGAGACATGGCTGCCCATGTCCCCTCATCATTAGGCAGTGTCTTTCGAGCGATGGAAGCTTCCCAAGGGCAGTCACCAGCCACTTTAATCGGCCGGTAGAAGTGGCCTCGGGGTGAGCACACACACACACTCCCCTCACTGTGAGGCCGCTTCTACCGGTCGATCGAAGTGGCTGGTGACTGCCCTTGGGGAGCTTCCATCGCCTGAAAGACATTGCCTAATGGCAAGGGGACATGGGCAGCCATGCTTCGCCACGAAGCGGCTGGGGACTCTGCCTTCGGGGAGCTTTCGTCAGCCGATAGAAACGGCCTCGTGGAGAGGCCTAGCCATTTTTGGGGGGCTCAATTAAAAAAAAGGCCCGGCCTTATTTTGTGAGAAACACAGTACAATCCTTAAAGGACTCAGTAATACATTCTGGATCCACACTTTGTTGATTACTGAACAATGAACGGACATTTCCTGTCAGCAGCTTGGCACTAGTGCCCTGTCCAACAAGACCCAGTGTGAGGGGCATTTGGATTGGTTGTAGAGAACACCAAAATGTTGATCTTCCTTTCCACATAAACTTATCATGGTACCTCTTGATATCTCTCCCTTGACTTAACACTACTAGGATACATCTATCCACTCCACTTTCTTTAAATCCAGGAAATGATCAGTAATTACAAAAATGTTCCCTCACTCAAACTAAGCATGCCAGATGGATAGCAGAGCCACTGGTATTCATGCTTTTCCAGTCTTACAAAATACTATCTGCTGTCTACTTTACAGTTGAACTTCATCACTAATCAGGTCCAAGTGGCCCAGTTCAGAATCCACAGCACAGACATTCGCCATTTCAAGTTTCTCAAATGTTCACCCAAACCCACACATCTTAACACTCTTCTAGATGGTCTCCCAGAAAATGCAACCATAATCACAGTCATATTGGATGCTGTTTTAAATATCTTGAAGATCTTTGAGATAGTTCAGGGGAAGAATATAATTCCAGCAGCTCCATCAGGCATGGCTAATATCAGGAGCCATAAGTCCTAACATTAGCCATGCCTGATGGGGCTGCTGGGATTATATTTAGTTCTTCCCCAGAAGCCATAAATTTTCCACATATAAGGTTATCAAATGATTAGGTTCACGTTTGGTTTTAGTTTGTTTAAACCATAATTTAGTTTTTTTTTTGATAAACCCAAATGGATTATTTTTGATTCATTGTGATGCATGAACTCAAGCAAACCTTCAGATGGCTTAACACAGTGTGTGAACACAAACTACAGTATCTGTTTTAAAGTGGCAGCGAGGAAAGCTGTAGAATCTCGGTTACTGCTTTTGCGTGGAGAGACTGCTGATGTGACCTTAAGGGTAAGATGCAAAAAAAAATGGTTGAACCAGGGAAAAACTTCACTCTTTTCAGGCAAAAGGGTTAATTTTTCACCAAGCACAGCTACATCTAGGCTCTAGGTAATGTAGTTTTTATCTGATTCATTTCTATTGCCCTTGTCATGCCCAATGGGCAGTGATGGATGACCCAGCAACCTCTGCTTCATTCAACTACTCCCATCCTATTTCATCTGAGCTAAATGAGAACAAATGATGTACTTGCTCTTTCCTGTAGGCCTTGCAAAGATATCAAGCTTTAAAGCCTTCCCAGGCAGGCTTTCAGCTCATTGGTATAGCAGGGGAAACATTTCTCTTTTCCCTGACAAGGGCAAGATGGCCATCTGAGGAGGGCTCAGCACACAGGGACAGCTGTTTTAGAAAATAAGGGCACAGTTTAAGGATTGTGCAATGTGGACAGACCACTGCAGGAGAATATACTGTGCCAGGAAGCCTAGCATTAAACCAAAAGCAGGTTTGCCTGGACAAAAGACTGGGCAGAAAATAACATTGTTTCATCAAGTGCTTTGTTGTGTAAAAAGCTCTTTTCATGAAAGAGAACATGTAGTATGAACATGTAGTATTGTACCTCACAGAAGGTTTTTAACTTGA
Source organism: Laticauda colubrina (assembly GCA_015471245.1). Lineage (NCBI taxonomy): Eukaryota > Metazoa > Chordata > Lepidosauria > Squamata > Elapidae > Laticauda > Laticauda colubrina. Next base: position 26,588,888 of record BLBF01000033.1, read on the forward strand.
AAATAATCCTTCTTTGTTCACCAAATATTCTGGGCTGGCCAGTATTTAAAGCTGCAGCCTGCAACATGGAGAGAGAGAGAGAGAACTTATATTGTACAGGGAGGGGGAAAATGGATGTAGAAGACAAGATTTTTGTGTGTGTCTCTTTTCTTGCCAGAGCAGATGGCAGCTTCTGACTGGCCTTAGTTAAAATTAAGAAGCTAGAGTCAGACCTGGTTAGTATTTGGATGGGAGATCCCCAGAAAATCCCAGAGCCCATAGCTATTCTAAATGAAAACTTCTTGACCATGGCAGACCATTTCTGTATTGTTTTCTTGGAGAAGAGAAATGGCTTCCCACTGAAGTCCAGAAGAACCAAATAAGGACATTAATAATTTGGACATCAGGAAGGTAGATCCTAAGGCCCTGAGGGCAAGTGGCACATCAAGGCTCAAAATCCTAAAAGACAAGCTCGATTCATATGTAAAAAGCCTAAAAACTATGATCCTGAAATCATGGGGGGGGGGGGGGGAAACATTATGAGAGTCTGGGAATAAAAATGCTTGACAAATTGAGAAAGATGAATAAAATAGAATAGAATAGAATAGAATAGAATAGAATAGAATAGAATAGAATTCAGTTCAGTTCAGTTCAGTTCAGTTCAGTTCAGTTCAATTCAGTTCAATTCAATTCAATTCTTTATTGGCCAAGTGTGATTGGACACACAAGGAATTGTCTTTGGTGCATATGCTCTCAGTGTACATAAGAAAAAATAAAATATATTCGTAAAGAATCATAAGATACAACACTTAGTGATAGTCATAGCCAACCAAATCATACATAGGTTACTAATACACAATCAAAACATACTAGGAAAACAAATAAAACAATATAAATCATAAAGATATAAGCAACAAGGTTATAGTCATAAGTGGGAAGAGATAGGTAATAGGAAGGATGAGAAGAATAATAGTAATACAGTCTTACTAAGTAATTTGACAGTGTTGTGGGAGTAAACATAGTAGCTAAGGAGGGGTCCCAACTGCAGTGTGGATGGAGTCACGGAAGCCACGGCTCAGAAGAAAATGACACTGGTGAGGATGGCAAAATATAATTAGGTATTTGTAGAGGGATGCAGTGGGGAAGTTGCCCACTGTAAAAGAAGAGAGAGGGGAGCCCTTTTGTCTCTTGCCCTGGAAAGGAGAGTCGGGAATACAGGCAGTCCTCAGATAATGTCCATTTGTTTAACGACGATTGAAAGTTATGGCAGCACTGAAAAAAATGGATGTAGGACCGGTCCTCAAACTTCCAGTCACTGCAGCATCCTCACAGTCATGTGGTTGTGACTCAGCCATTCAGGGGCCTGACTTGCAACAATGACATCACAGGGAGGTGTGGTCACATCATTACCATTTACGACTTTCACTGCCCGCTTTCCACAAACAAAGTCAATGGGGAAATCAGCAGGAATGTTGCAAGTTGCTTGGAAAGTTGCTCCTGCAGTGTCTTCTCCACTTCAGATCTGCCTGTAGTCCACTTCCCAACAGTATCCCTGCACGCCAAACCTCTTCAGCTTACAACCACAGTTGAACCCAAAATTTCCATTGTGACGCTCTCTCCATTTCCCACTCATTCATTCCCTAGATCAGGGGTGGGCTACTATGGCCCATTATGACCCCATTATGACCATGCTGACTAAGGAATTCTGGGAGATGAGGTCCACAGGTCATAAAGGGGCCATCGTTGCCTGCTTGTGACCTTGAATCCTGGTTGATAAAGGAGCTTAGGATGGAGGAACATACACCCTAAACATCCCCCCCCTTTTTTTGCAGCAAAATCTGATGGCTGCACGTTGCCTTCAAAAATTGTTCCTCATCTCTTCCTATATTTCTTTTTTTAATGCTAACTACAACCTGGCTGGGCCCACCTGGTGGTTTAGCATGGTATTTTGCCTTGAATTACATTTTAGATTAGTTTTTATGGAATTACAAGACATGAATTGCGAGATATGAATAGATAATCTTTTCTCATAAACTTTAGGCTCCTGGCTTAAAAAAGAGGACTATTCAATTCTGAAAGAACAAAGAACTGATCCTATTAATATTTGGCCACTAGATGGCAGCCACGTCCCAACTATCACTTTGGTAATTGCATTTTGTAAGTATTCCATTTTTTTAAAAAAATGGTCACTGTGAGTACTTTTTTTACATTCTGCCTGGAGTGTATCTGCTGTGGAGAAGAGCAAGGACACCCTTCTAAAAAATAACTAGGAATAAATAAGAGACATATTAGCCAGGAAGAGACTAAGAACTGGGCTAAGTTGTACTGATCCTGAATCTTCTACCTGAACTCCCTGAGAACATTCAGCCTTTTTTCATCTACCTGGAAGGAAATGATGCAAATGAGTGATACGTGTTAATGATTTATATATATTTATCAATTAATAATTATATGCTTCTAAAAGTCTATCTGATTTTGACTTGGACTGCAATGAACTTTTTAAAGTTGGGAATGCAACCAGCAGTAGGAAAGGAAGAACAATCACCTTACTAATCTCTTACAGATAGTTCTTGACTTACTGCCACAACTGAGCCCAATATTTCTTTTGCTAAGAGATACAGCGGTTAAGTGGGTTTTGCCCCATTTTATGACCTTTCTTGCTCCAGTTGTTAAGTGAATCAGTGCAGTTATTAAGTTAGTAGCACATTCATTACGTGAACCTGGTTTCCCCATTGATTTAGTTTGTCAGAAGGTCACAAAAAGGGATCACATGACCAGTGGTGGGATTCAATTTTTTTTACTACCGGTTCTATGGGCAAGGCTTGGTGGGCGTGGCAGGGGAAGGATACTGTAAAATCTCCAGTCAGAGGTGGTCTTTGCTGGTTCTCCGAACTGCTCAACATTTCTGCTACTGGTTCTCCAGAACTGGTCAGAATCTGCTGAATCCCACCTCTGCACATGACTCTGGGATACTGCAAACATCATAAATAGTGTGAGCCAGCTGCCAAGTGTCTGAATTTGATCACCTGACCATGGGGATGGTGCAATGGTCATAGGTGTGAAAAATGGCCATAAGTTACTTTTCTCAGTGCCTTTGTAACTTTGGTCACTAAATGAAAGCTTGTAACTTGAATACCACCCTTATTCTGCTGCTTGTTGCCATTCTCATTCTGGCTTTTGGAAGAATGAGTCTTGGGGATGAGGTAGCACTGGCAATGGAGGATCACATTTTTATGACAATGGCAACCATCTTAGAATTACCCACCGAGGAGAAGGCCCCAGCAATCTGCTTCTGTATCTTGTCATGAAAATCTGATGGATAGTCATAACAAAACAAAACGTGATACAGTGCTGAAGAAGAAGGCCCTCAAGAAGCCATTGGAAAGGAGTAAAGATTACTCATCAGAGTAAACCTGGCATTCATGATGCGGTTGGAGCTACGTCCTCCATGGTTGCCTGACTGCTGCTGTAACTGTGCATGAAATAAAGGTCAGAAATTGTTAGGTTAGAATGCCCTACATGTAATCCAAGGCAAAGCTTCTAACTGGTAACATCAATAATTTCATCCCTGCCAGAAAAGAAATAAAAATAGTTGACAATTTCAATTTGTTTGGATCAATAATCCGTAATGAAACTACAAGCAGCCCAGAAATCAAACTACTAACCGCCCATATAAAAAGGGCTATGCAGGACCAAGATAAAACCAGAGTTGAAAGATGTTTCTCTGGGTATAAAAATCTAAGTTATTGAGCTGTGATATTTTCAAAAAGTTGGACAATGAAGAAACAAGGTTCATGCAAGAAAATAGGTGCTTTTGAATTATGGCCTCTGGCAAAGGATACTCCAGATACCATGGATTGTCCAATGAATAAATCAATCTATAGTGGAAGAAATCAAGCCAGAGTCTTAGAAGCTCAGGGCTTTCATATTTTGACACACCATGTGAAGAGAAAGATCTTTGAAGATCATACAGCCTATTGGAAGAAAAATCAGTTCCGGTTCCAAGCCGGGAGAAAGATGCTGGAAATAAAATGGAGGCAGGCTTCAGGAAAGGGAAGGCTCCATTTATTTGGTAGCCAGAAACTTCAGTGACAGCAGCAACTTTAAGTCAGCAGGGTGGCTGACAAAATAGGGTTGAGAGTAGATGGGCTTTTATACATTCTTTGAGTCTTTGTGATTGAGATGCCTGCTCCTGTGTAAGAATATGTCCTTTAATATTTTAATATTTATGTTGTCAGATTCCTATGGGGTCATGTAGGGGTCATGGCTGGCTCTACAGGCAAGAGGGGAAATGAAAATCCTAAGTGTTTTGCTTGAGCTAATCTTGTCAGCTTTGGCTCCTTGCCTATTGTGTTGCTTATTTGGGGTCTCTGGCTGTTCTTTGCTTATAAACAGACTGGCCCAGTCTTACAAGATCTCCATCCCTAAAGACCAGCCTCTTCAAGCTTCTGCTTGAGACTGTTTTCCTACAGCAGGAAGACTGGGGCTGCTTTCTGCCTTTGTTAAGATTTTTTTCCTCTTCTCCTTTAGGAGAAACATTCTATCCTGCCCTTTTTAGTATACTGTACAATATTTTTATTCTGGGGAGGGGCTTCCCACAAGCTGACCACATGGTTGACATTAATTGATATCAACTTGGCAGCAATCAACTATGACTACTAGATTTCTGACTGATCACTAGATGGCAACGAATGGTTAATATTTTCTGTATCTTGGTGATATCTAGAGGTTCTCTCCCAAATTTGCAGCTCAAAACTGGATGGTTTCAGGGCATTCTGCTGGTGCATCTGGTATGGGGTAGATAATCCTTGACTTACAACCACAATTTAGCCCAGCACTAAGTGAGAAATTTGTTAAATGTGTTTGCTCCTTTTTACGACTTGCCACATCTGTGAAGTGAATCAATACAGTGTTTAAATTAGTAACACATTTGTTATGTGAATCTGGCTTCCCCGTTGACTTTCCTTTTCAGAAGATCAAAAAGAGCATCATATGATTCCGGGATACTGCAACTGTCATAAATGTGAGTCAATTGTCAAGCACCCAAAAGTAAACCATATGACCATGGAGATGCTGCAACAGTCATAAATGTGAAAATGGTCATAAGTCACTTTTTTCATTTTTTCCAGTTTTGAATGGTCACTAAATAAACTGATGTAAGTCGAGGACTATCTGTATTATAGGTGAGGTGGCTGTGGAGTTTGACTGGCTTGTCAAGTACAGGGACTCTTTAAAAATCACCTGAAGATGAGACGTGTAGGCCTCATCAAAGATTTCTTCGTTAGAGATTTGCATCAGTAGGTTTACTGTATGGCTGCAGAGGAAAATGGCCATGTGCTCTTTGGAGTCCACACTGGCCTCAACACCTCAGAGTGGGGCATAGTTAAGGTGGCTTCATGGCTCTACAGATCGGTCCTTTCTTTTTACGGAAAAGTATTCAATAACAAATCTGTCTGCAAAGAGGTTTCAAGGCAAGCCATCATTCAGGGGGAGTGGGGCTTGGCAGTCAGAACAGTCTTGCCTCCAAGGGGAAGAGGAAAAAGCCTCAAGGTTTCATAACAAGGGGTGGTTTCTGATAGGCACTTGCTCCAGAGAGTAGATAGTACAGTAAGTCCTCTGATTACAACCACAATCGAGTCCAAAATTTCCATTGAGAAGCGAGATAGTTGTTAAGTGAGTGTTGCCCCATTTTATGACTTTTCTTGCCACAGTTGTTAAGTGAATCATTGCAGATGTTAAGTTAATAACATGGTAGTTTAAAGGGAATCTGGCTTCCCCACTAACCTTGCTTGTCAGAAGGTTGTAAAAGATGATCACATGACCCTGGGACACTGCAACTGTCATGAATAGGAGTCAGTTGCCAATTATCCAAATTTTGATCACATGACTATGGGAATGCTGCAACAGTCATAAGCATGAAAACAGACGTAAGCAGGGGTGGGATTCAATTTTTTTAACAACCAGTTCTGTGGGCGTGGCTTCTCCTCCTCCTTCTTTTTTGCAGCACCCCCCTGCACTCCATTTTTGGGCCTCCTGGGCCTCAGGGAAGACTCCTGGGAAGGGCACTTTTCTCCCAGGAAGCTTCCCTGAGGACCAGGAAGGCAAAAAATGGAGTATGAGGGGACCACACAGCACCTCCCTGCACTCCGTTTTTGGATCTCCTGGGCCTCAGGGAAGCCTCCTGGGGGAGCTTTTTCTCCCAGGAAGTTTCCCTGAGGCCCAGGAAGGCAAAAAACAGAGCACCTGGAGGGGGACGCATAGCACAACTACACCCTCACTGCCTTTTTGCCTCCGGGCCTCAGGGAAGCCTCCTGGGCAAAGCAGTAAGACAGCGAGGAGGATCCTGTCACAGCTGATTGTGAGAACAGCTGATCGTCAGGAAGAAAAAAAAGAGAAAAATACCTTCAAGAGTGACTGAGCAACGCAGAATGCAGTCAGTGATGTCGGGCATGCGTGCAATGTTGCGCATACACAAGAAAGACTGGGCGGGGAGGGGAGGGGCAGATGGAGAGGGGCAGAGCCAGCTAGGGGCACAATTTGCCAGTTCTCAAAACTGCGCAGAATCGTAACAGAACCGGTCTGAACCGATAGAATCCCACCCCTGGTCGTAAGTCACTTTTTTCAGTGCCATTGTGAAATTACAGGTGCCGATAGTAGATAGTAAGCAACTGGTCTTCCATACCTCAAAATAATTTTGGGCTCTTCCAAATGTTGTCAGTTTAGTAGGGCAGGAAAATGGCAGGCTGTGGGCTGACCCTGATCCATCACTTGGCAACATGACCATGGTGATTAGTTTCTATTCTGAAATGCTTATGGTAAGGTAGCCCTGAATTTATGGCTACAATTGAGCCTAGAATTTTAGTTGCAAGTAGTTGTGGTTGTGTTGTGGCCTGCCAGCAGCCAGTGGAGTTGGCAGCAGACTTGGACAGTGAGGAGGTTGGGGAGGAACATAGGTCAGTCCTGGAGTCTGGGGAAGGCTCTGATGAGTGCCCTGTGTTGGAGTCGGAGATGGGGCCAGGGCTGTTCGACAATTATCAGTGTCTTTGGAGTCAGAGATCAGTGGGGCAGAGGAACAGCTGCAGCTTGTTCCCGATGTGCACATGCGCAGAGCTGCCAGGAGAAGGGAATAAGGATCAACTCAGAAGTAAAGGCACAGATGGACGGTCAATGGTCCCTCCCATAGGGAATAAAAGGAGCAAAAGGGGAGTGTTGTTTGCAGGATACAATTAGTTTGTTTAATTAGTGTGAAGATTTGTTCATGACTCTCAGAGACTCCTTGCCAAGTATTTTCTTGTACAGCATTGCACTTGGAAGCTATCAGCCTGGCAATTCTGCAAGCCTGATAAGGTCTGTGGTTGTAATTCGTCCTTGAAAGACTGTTTGCAGGGACTTTTCTGGATGTTTTCTCACTTAATTAAGGGTAATTCTTGTCGCATGTTCCATGTTGGAATTTGAGATAGGGTATTAAAAATTATTCTGAGTCTTGGCTGAAATTAAGCTCCGTGTGTGTGTAGTTCATGGCACTATAACTTTTAACCCTTTCAGTGCTTGCTGGCCAAGATCCTTGGATAGTTTAAGATATGGAATCTGTTCAAGAAATGCTTCAGTAGCAAGATAACATACCCCAAATTAGCTTTTCTCAAAGAGAGAAGATCTCACATTTTTCTTTAACTCTTTCACTAAATCTACTTAAGGGCGTTGATTTTTCTTCTTTAGGCCCTCACAAACTCCAAGAATGAACGAGCAGTTAAATAAATTTATGTTGATTTCTCCAAATATATAAAATTGAATAAACATTCCACCTCCATCAGATGCCCCTGGAATTATTTGGATTACAATGCCCAGCAATCATTCTGATTGGCTGTTCTGGGAATTGAACTATAATCCCAACAGATGTGGAAATTGAGAAAAGTAGAAAAGGGAGATTAAAATATATCAAGGCAAACTTTTTGTAGACCATTTCCACAACAGCCATAATTTCCTGCACAATTGCCTAATAAATTTACCTGTATGGCCAGTGTAGTGTAGTGTTGTAATTAAAATAAAACTAAAATATTCTTAAAGGTTAATTCTAGTCTACAATTAAAATTAATGTTAATTTAAGTAATTACACGAAAGAATCAGCAATTGGTTGTGTGAGAGGTCCTTGACTGAAACAATCTCTCTGGAGAATTACTCAGACAGTAATCCCTAACTCTTCTTACTTAGAACTAAGAACTTGTTTACTTCAATGAAACTTATTCAAATGTAAAAATTAATTGGACTGCAGCTGTCGATATAATTCACCATTGGCCAACCTGGTGCTCTTCTGATAAATTAAATTTCAAGTTTTTTTTATTTGCTTTTAAGTATTGTGATGAAGGAGTTGGCTGCAAGCAGGGCTTTAAATCTGAGACTTAATTCAAGTAGTACAGATTATGTTATTTGATCTATATTTATTAATATATTTTTAAAATAGAATTGCCACCTTAACCAGAAGTGCTATATTTAAATGAACTTATTTTGAATTCACAAAGCTGCTGCTTTTAATATAACATGTCTTTTGAAGATATTTTTTTCTTTAAACAGTTGTAATGATTTTATTTAAACGTTTAAAACAAAAACGAGATTGTTTGAGACTGAATGAAAGATGAAGCAGCAGCCTGTGGAAATATTCCAACTTTAAAAGTTTGTTTTGATTAATAGAATGTAAATTAGACCTGGAAATTTTGTCAAGAAGGCAAGGGTTGGTTGTATAGTGAGAAAAGAAATGTGATATTTTTAGATAATAATCTATGTTGAATGGAGAAATACTGTAATTTGCAGACATACTTTAGACTCCTTTATATTCCAATAGGAGACCAATCTCTGTGAAACAATGTTGAATAAAGATTGGGAATTTGGTAATATAATTACTTTAACTTTCACAGAAGAAGCGGTACCAGTGTTAATTAATGTAATTAATGCTATCCTACAACTGAGCTGCATTTATTTTGATCCTTTTTCTCAGAGTGTTTTCTCACTCTGCATGTAGACATGAAATGCCTTAAAACTGCTTTATTTGCTCTCCTCTAACCTTGAATCAGTTGAAGCTGAATTGAAGTAAACCTGATTGTGCAATTGTTCTTTACAGACCCCGTGTCTCAGTCCAGGAAAGAAAGCCCTCTAGACTAGGGCTGTCAAACTTGTGGCCCACGGGCTGGATGCAGTGGTGGTATTCAAATTTTTTTACTATCGGCTCTGTGGGCATGGCTTGGTGGACATGGTGTGGCTTGGTGGGCGGTGGCAGGGGAAGGATACTGTAAAATCCCCATTCCCTCCTCACCCCACTAACCTGCTTTCCAGCTCCGTTCTTCTGTGCAGGGCAACAAAAGAAGACCCAGACGATCAGCTGGGACTCCAATCAGCTGGAACTCAGGAGGCAGTGAATAGATGGGGGCAAGGCCAACCAGAGGTGGCATTTACCGGTTCTCTGAACTACTCAAAATTTCTGCTATCAATTCTCCAGAACCTGTCAAAACTGACTGAATACCACTTTCGGCCGGGTTTGTCACATGCTGGCCACACCCACACCCTGTTTAGCAAAGGGGGGGAAAGTCATGATATGTCATGTGATGATGCTGTGATGACGCGAGTTTGACACCCCTGCTCCAGATAGAAGCCCTCAATGGGCAAAAGTTGTGAAATATAGCTTAAATGGGTCTTTCCCTCTCTGTTGTGTGCTTTAGCAAAGAGGAGTTTCAAAAATAGTGTGTGGCAGAAGACTCCTGTTACCTCAAGAAGTTCAAAGACTACTCACACTTAAATAAAAGAAGTGGTAGATTTAACATGACATCTTATCCTTTGATCTGCAAGAGGGGAACCTAGGTTGCTTTGTGGAGGAAGCAGCTACAACCAGATGTCCCATACACTAAACAGGATCTTATTGGTTCATAAAAGAATATGGGACCTCAAACCATGTTTATTGCTTAAAGTTACTGCTGTATTTGCGGAAGAATGAGACTCGGAGACCAGCATCACTTCAGCGCTTTTTATTTAGTGCAGAAAGTCCGTCTTAACCAGGAGCCGCGGCAGCTCTCTATATAGAGAAACTGCTCACGGCGAGTGTCCAATGACGGCTACTTGTTTTTCCCGCCGCTTGAATTGGCCAATCATAGGCTTGCTATTATTGGCCAATCAGCGTCAAGAAAAGTAACCAATTAGCGTCGGGTATTCTTGTCCAATAGGAATAGCCTATTAGGAGTATGTTAATATGGAGCACCCCTCCCCTCTTGGTATGGTCCTACCGTACGTAATCACGTAAGTAGGCAGAGCTTCTAGATTTCCAATTTGACCTGCGCAGTTTAGTTGTGTAGTCATCTTCAGCGGGTTTGGACGGAATCGCTGTTTCTCCTGTCCTTCTCTGTCGAACCTCCTGGAAGGTAGAGTCAGCCAAGCCGCTCCCGCCCGGCCTACTCAGGCTGGTAGAGTCGGCTCAGCTGCTCCTTTCCGACAAGGCATCTAAGACTTCTGCGGCTAGGTCGTTGTTTTTACTTGCATTTATTTGCAAATGTTTTTTATTGTATATGTTTTGGTTTTTTGGGATTTCTTTTTCTACTGGAGGGTTTTCTTTTTCTACCGGAGGGTTTCCCTCTTTATTGATTTGGTACCCCAGGAATTCGACTTTTGATGTGGCCAATTTACATTTTTCTTTTTTTACCTTGAGTCCCGCTTTTTGGAACCTTTGTAAAACCACTCTGAGACGGGCTTCTAGTTGTCTCTCGTCGTTAGCTGAGACTAGCACATCATCAAAATATGGGACTACTCCTTTTATCCCTTGCAATAATTGCTCCATTAGGCTTTGGAACACCCCAGGGGCTACACTGTCTCCAAATTGTAGTCTTTTGCATTTGAAGGCTCCTTTATGAGTCACGATCGTTTGTGCCTCTGCTGTTTCAGGGTCTACTGGCAATTGTTGGTAGGTCGAGCTTTGCAAAGACCTTGCCTCTTCCCAATGAATGTAGTAGATATTGTACTACCAGAACAGGATATGCACTTTGTTGTAGCGCATGGTTCAGGATAGCCTTGTAATCCCCACAGATTCTCACGGACCCATCCGGCTTAACTGGGGTCACGATTGGGGTCTCCCATTTGGCATGGTCAATTGGTTCCAAAATGCCTTGTGCTATTAGTTTATTTAATTCTTCATCAATTTTGGGTTTTAGTGCGAAGGGGACTCTCCTCACCTTTAGCCTAATTGGAGCAATTGTTGGGTCTACGTTGAATGAAATAGGGGACCCTCGGTATTTGCCTAACTTTCCATCGAAGATGTCCTGGAACTCTCTCATCAGGTTCTCCTCCCAGTCTGTGTCGGTGATGCGGTTAATGCCGGTTACTCCGATTCCTAGAGGTTCGAACCACTCAAGTCCCAGTAGGCTTGGTCGGTTTCGGTCTACGATGGTTAGAGGCAATATTTTTTGGTGTTCCTTAAAACTTATCTGGAAGTGTCCAAGTCTGACTACCAGTATTATGTTTCCTTGGTAATCTTTTAAAATTAGTGATTGGTGTTGTAGTTCAGCTCTGCCAATATGCGGTACTAGTCTTTTGATGGTATCTCATGATACCATCTATAGGTACGATCTGGAATCGACCTCCATCTTACATTCTTGGCCCTTGATCCAGACTGCCACATGTACCTTTTGGCCATTAGTTGTGTTAGAGTGACCGATGGTGATGGTTTGATGAGTTTCCTCTTTCCTATAGTTCTCATTTAGCCACTTTCCTTTGCTTTCGTGACTCTCGCGGCTCCACGTTGGCCTTTCTTTATTTCTTGGTGGTGTGTTGTCCCTACGTCTGGGGCTATAACTTTTCCGGTTTCGGCATACTCGTGCGATGTGACCTTGCCTCTCGCAGTACCGGCACACGGCGTCTAAGAACCGGCACTCAGAACGGGGGTGGTCTCCTCCCCACCCATCACACTGAAACCCCGATTTACGACCATTTTTCAGTCGCCGCTCTCGCTCAGCCTGGAGTCTGTGGATCTCCTCTTCATCGTCATCGTCGATTCTGGACAACCACTGTCCATGTAGCGTGTGGTGGTTTTGTGTGCACTTTCTGCCTTCTTCTCAGTGCTCTGATTTGTTTTGGTTGGTGTCTTGGGTGAGTTGGCATTCATCTGCTGCATCTTTGCCGCTGATTTTTTTGTTGCTTCTACTGCTGTGGCTTCAGCAATAGCCTTGGTAATGGTAATCTTTGGCCGGGTTAGCAACCGGCTTTGTAGGGTAAGATCTCTTAGTCCGAGGATCACGTGATCCCTCATGGCTTCGTCCATGTTTAGGAATTTGCATGCTCCTCCAATGTCCCTGAGAGCTGCTACAAAATCTGCCATGCTCTCACCTTCTCTCTGGTCTTGTTTGTAAAACTCGTGTCTCCTGATGAGTCTGGAGACGGTCGGTGCGTAGTGAGCCTTCAGCAGTTTCTCTAGATCTGGCTAGGCCATCTGCTTCACATCATCTGGTTTCGCTAATGCCTTGGCCATCTTGAACACTGTGGGCCCACAGTGCGTCAGGAACACAGCTCTTTTTCGGTTGTCCGAGATTCCTTCTAGATCGTTACTCTCCAAGAACATGAGAAATCTATCGATGTAGGATTCCCCATCCTCTGTTGCTGGGTTGAATGGTGTGGGTGGCGAGTTGGTTCCGGCCATTTCATCTGCTCGGTTCTTGATGCCACATGCCTGACTGGTCTCCTCTCTCAGAATCCCACCTTTGTTGCCAGTGTTGTTTTTGCGGAAGAATGAGACTCGCAGACCAGCATAACTTTAGCTCTTTTTATTTAGTGCAGAAAGTCCGTCTTAACCAGGAGCCACGGCAGCTCTTTATATAGAGAAATTGCTCACGGCTAGTGTCCAATGATGGCTACTTGTTTTTCCCGCCACTTGAATTGGCCAGTCATAGGCTTGCTATTATTGGCCAATCAGCGTCGAGAAAAGTAACCAATCAGCGTCGGGTATTCTTGTCCAATAGGAATAGCCTATTAGGAGTATGTTAATATGGAACAGTTACTATTTACAAGACATATCTATGCATCTAACTAATGACAAATATGTGATGTTGAGTCTGAGGTGTTCACAGTTTGTTTTAAATCTCTCTTTAAATCAGTCATTTTCTCCTTCCTAGTGATGGGATTTAGGTAGACTTCCAAATGATCTTTTAATACTAAATGATACAACCAAGATCATTGGCTGGTTTTTCTGGAGAACTCTTTTCTCATCAAAACCTATTTAATGGTATCTTTTCTGCCAGTCCAAGAAAATGGACCTGAGAAAGGACATAAAATATAGTATTTTACCTGTTAAGTAGTTATTTTTTAAAGTGAATATTGGTAGCAAACCTACATTGATATCAGTAGTGAGATTCAATTTTTTTTACTACTGGTTCTGTAGGTGTGGCTTGGTGGGCGTGGCAGGGGAAGGATACTGTAAAATCTCCAGTCAGAGGTGGGATTTACCGGTTCTCTGAACTACTCAAAATTTCTGCTACCAGAACTGGTAAGAAACTACTGAATACCACCTCTGATTGAGATAACACATCTTATATGATTTAAAAAATAAGGCTGCATACTCCTTGATCTTATTTTATTAGCTTGACATAAACTGTTGTAGGCATAGTCTATAACAAAGTTATTGTTCTTGAAAGCCTTTTCAGGTTTATAATTGGGTCAGCCAACCCAACCTGGTATTCTCCAGCTGTGTGAGCTATAGTTATCTTCAGTCTTCATAGCATGAGAATTGTGAATGTAGTAGTTCAAAATATTGCAAGGGCAGCTGTTTAGGCAAAGCAAGGGACTGAGAACAGTCATGAATTACTTGTAGTAAAGTTTCTATTTTTTGTGTGCAAAGGGTTGGGGTTTAATCCCAGAGTTCAGTTTGGGCAGGGAATATCATTTGTACACATTGTTTTCTGTGGATATGTGGATTAAAAAAAAGGAGCCGAACCTTGCAATGGACTCCTCTCACCTATCTAAATTAGAGTTGCATATATACAACATGTAAAAAAGCAGGACATTGTGCAGTCACAGCCACCATCTTGATTTTTTTGACAGACCTGACACCTCTCAGGTCTGAAGCAGATGAAACTGGGCTAAGGAGCCCAAAGTACAAATCAAGTCCTCTGATAACATCTTCTGAAGATAATGTTGGAAGAAATATCCTTCTGGGTTCAGTTCCAAGTCGGGAAAAAGACACTGGAAACATGTTTGGAAAGATGGTTTAATGGTGGACAGGACCACATGGTTTGGAGCTCCAAAGTGAAAAGTATGACCACATGCTCCAAGGTGAAAAGGGAAGATCAAGAAGAAGGAGAACTGAAGGTGAATTGAATTTGAGCTTGTATTCAGACTCCCATGGGGCCATGCAGTGGCAATTCTGTAGGCTGTCCTGAGTTCCAGGCTTGCTTGAACCTTGCTAGATGATGATGTAATGAAAAGGGCTTTGGGCAATAGCTATAGCTTTACCTGAGATCTTTGCTATGTAAACTATTCTGGCCCAGGCCTTAATGGCTCACCCATAAACAAAGGTGGGGGTGAGCTTCTAATTCTGAGGTGAGTTTCTACTTCTGAGTTTCTACTCTTTTTAGGGGAAATATTCTGCCTTTTTAATAAGTCCCAGGATATTTCATTTTTCTAGGAGAGGGGTGGGTGCTAACTTCCTACAGTAGAAAAAATTAGGCATAGCTGACTATGGTGGCTGTACTCATTTGGTTTTCAGTGTTTGCAAATAAGTTTTTGCAAACTAGGAATACAATATTTGATGACATTTTCTGATATTTTCCAAGTAGGGGCATTTATGTTATGAAGGTTGCCTGTTCATAGGCACACTATTGGGGTTTTGAGGGCCACAGCAGGTATCACTGCAAGCTTTGGGGGTTGCAGCAATATGCACATGCATTTATCTGTCCCCTGCGCCCTTCTTTCACTGTGATTATCTTTTGGTCTTCTAGGGTAGTGAGGAAACAGAATTTGATCACTTCTGGTAGGAAGAGATTTTGATCACCTGACCACGGGGATGCTGCAAGAGTTGTAAGTGTGATAAACAATCGTAACTCACTATTTTCAGTGCCATTGTAACTTTGAATGGTCACTAAATGAATGATTGTAAGTCAATAACTACCTGTAGTTTAATGTAGCTCTCAACTGGAATTATTGTTGCAAAGGTTACATATATCAGTTTTATCTCTAAGGCTACTTCTTGAAAATAAAACAGCCTGATGGAGCCTTCCATACCAGGAGTAGGTCAAGGATTCAAAAAGGTCTCAGGGGCGAAGACTTTTCTCTCCAGTCATCCTTGGACATTGATGAAAATCAAACTTCATATTCCTAAGGATGACATTTCCCTAAGAGCAACTTGTTCAATGGAATGTCTGAGCAAAGGAAACAATGATGAGTTGGGCTGTGGGCTCAAAAAAAGAGACAACGATTTGCCAAACATCCTTTTGCCTTTCCAATTTGGCAATTCTAAACAGGCGCACAATTATGCATTGGCCGAAGTGATCTGTAATTCACAAGATCTTTGCAATTTTTTATTTCTTTCTTCCAGTATTTTGTCTTTCCTACAATGTCCCATTTTTTTCACTTGCAGGAGATGAACAGAACAGATGTAAACTGCTCCAAATTTGATTGCAGAAAGTATGACTCAGCAACAGAGTGGTCAATGCCTGGAATGTCCTACCTGACTCTGTTGTTACATCCTCAAACCCCCACTCCTTTAATCTCAAATATCCACTATTGACCTCACCCCATTCCTAAGAGGTCTGTAAAGGAGCGTGCATAAGTGCACCATCGTGCCTCCCATTCCCGTCCTATTGTCCTCATTTAATTGTGCCTATTTCCTGTATTCTTACTCATGTTTATTACCTATTATCTTGTAAGTGATTGACAAATCAGATAAATAAATAAAATAAAAATAAACTTCCCTTCTGAAAACCTTCCTGGCCAAAAGCTGACTATGACAGGGAGCCCAGCGGCCCCAGCAAAACACTTCTCCATCTACACTATGCATCTATCTACTTATTTGCACTGAAACCTCTGGCACACACCACAGCACTTTGCCTGGAAAAATCTGTTTGGTATTTGCTCACCTGTTCTTTATTACACTCATGTGTGGCTGCCTCAGATGTATGCACCGTTTTGCTTTCTCAGCCCTCTATAACTTGTCCTATTTGCACTTCCAAGATTAGCTCCAGCAGGCACAAGTGTTCTTGAAAGCCTCGCTCTCACCTCAGTGCACTCTCCCTTTACAAGCTGTCGTCAGAGGAGCGAACTCCCAAGCTTACATTTGACTTAATTAAGATTCTCGCCATGCCACGGGAATAGAGGGGGGAGGGGTGGGTGGGTCAGATTTGGAGAACGCTCTTGACCCATTTCCTCCCAAGCATTGATTTAATCATCTCAACAGGCAGCTCACAATCCTCAGCCCCTCTCTCAGCCTGAGATGTCAGGAAGTTTAAATCCCTAGTTTCTCACCTCAGCCAGGCTGGGGAGCTCATTAAGTACTGTGAAAGTATCTCTCATCCCCTCCCCCCCTCAGCACTATGACAGAGGCAGGGCACATCACCAAATTTTATTGTGGTTGCCTCCGACATATCAATAGCAATAGCACTTAGACTTATTGACTGCTTCACAGTGCTTTACAGTCATATCGAAGCAGTTTACAAAGTCATCATATTGCCCCCAACAATCTGGGTCCTCATTTTACTCACCTAGGAAGGAGGGAAGGCTGAGTCAACCTTCAGCCAGTGAGACTCAAACTGCCAAACTCCTGGCAGCCAGCAGAAGTAGCCTGCAATACTGCACACTAACCACTGAACCACCACAAAGTGGCCAGTCTCTCTCTCTCTCTCTCTCTTTCTCTCCTCCCCTCCCTCCATCTCTCTTCCCCCCCACCCAGTTCACCTCACAGGGTTGTTGTGGTGGGCAAAATGAGGAGGTGGAAGGAATATTAGGTATGTTCACCAATTTGAATTGTTCACAAAAATATAGGTAGTCTTTGATTTACGACCGTTCATGTAGCCACTGTTCAAAGTTACATAACCACTGAAAAAAATGATTTATGACCATTTTTCACACTTACGATCGTTGCAGGCACCCCCATGGTCACATAATCAAAACTCATCTTTATGACCTTTGCAGTGTCCTGGGATCATGAGGATCCCCTTTTGTGACCTTCTGACAAGCAAAGTCAATGGGGAGCCAGACTCACTTATCAATCGTGCTACTAGATTAACAACTGCAGTGATTCACTGAACAGCTGTGGCAGGGAAGGTTGTAAAATGGAACAAAGCTCACTTAACAAACATCTCATTCAGCAACATAAACGTTGGGTTCAATTGTGGTTCGTAATATGAGGACTACCTGTAATAAAGGCTGGGTGTAAATAAATGAAAAGTGTGGGAGGGAGACGTATAAAGAAGGCCTCTGGGAAGCTCAGCATCGATGGCACTGGGGAATACCTTTCCTTCCACATGCAGCAGTTCTTCAGCCGACGTCTCCTGCATTCTTAACGTGTTGCCTGTGTGAGCTTATGCATAAGGGTTAATATGTCTACAAGTGTACACAAGACTCCTGCACTGCTGCACCCTCCTGAGGCTGCCCATGGGAGTCGGTGTGCATTAGAGCAGAGGCTTGTTGGACAAGGCACACGTTGGGAGCGCAATGTCTGAGGTGATGATGCTCTCGTGATGAATTCAGGATGACATGTTTCCATTCTTGTGAATTTTAGTCTGAGCGAGCTGGATGGGGAGGTGTGACAGCCATCCCACAAAGCCAGTGTTGTTTGAAGCCCTTTTACCAACACTGACAGCTTCTCAGCTGAGGAGAGGAGAGTAACTGTGAGTGGCAGGGAAGAATGAAGAAAATGTTCAGAGAAGATGCTGCCCGCCTGCCCTTTTTCAGTATTGGATCCTAGCTGAGTCGGTTAGAAGGAGGTTGTGGGTGAAGAGCAAATATGAGCCAAGAAAAAAATCAGATATGCTCTGCCTACAAACTATACATAGGGCAGCCTCATTCTATATGGGCTTAGCCTTGAAAAATATTTTTAGGACCAACACTTCTATTTACAATGTTTGCAGGTCTGCAAAGCAAATGAAGCTGACTTAAGACTGTAAGTACAGATGCATTCATTTAGCAACCACTTTGCTTAACAACCACATTGCTGATCCCAACTATGGTTGCTAAACAAGGACGATATGTATATGCTGCCTGGTTATGGATATTTATTGTAAACTATCCAGAGTCATTAGGTGAGATACCCTGTTTTTCCAACAATACGGCCTCCCCCAATAGGAAGTCCCAGCATGTTTTATAGGCACAAAATGAAATTAAGCCCCTCCCCCCAAATTAAGGCCTATATTAAAACATGTGAAATGGGGGGGAATGGTGGGGGGGCTTGCCGTTAGGAAGTACTTTTGTTGTACACTCGAATATGGTGCTGCCTGCTTTGACCCCGATACGAAGTGCCCCACCAACACTGAGGTCAACATCCAAGCTGTTGCCACCCACCCAAAGATGCAAGGGAGGGGGGGAATTAAGTCACCCCCGAAAAGACAACCTAGCCATTTTTTCAGGGCTCAAAAAAAAATAAGACCCGGCCTTATTATATGAGAAACACAGTTGATGGATATAGATACTGGTAGATATCTGATAGATAGATGATGATAGATAGATAGATGATAGATAGATAGATAGATAGATAGATAGATAGACAGACAGATAGATAGATAGATAATGATAGTTAGATGATAGATAGATCATAGCTTGCTAGCTAGCTAGAGATAGAAATAGAGAAAGATAGCTAGCTAGCTACATAAGCTAGCTAGCTAGATGATAAAATCTATCATCTATCTATCTATCTATCTATCTATCTATCTATCTATCATCTATCTATCAGATAGCTAGCTGAAATATATATAGTTAGAAATAGAGATAGATAGATAAATAGATATAGATGATAGCTAGCTAGCTAGATGATAGATGGTAGATAGCTACAGTGATAGCTAGAGAGATAGCTAGAGATTGAGATAGCTAGCTAGATAGCTAGATACTCTAGCTCGCTAGATAATAGATTGATGATAGATATAAGGATATAGAGATAAAAATAGCTATATAGATAGCTATGTTGATATAGATAGATAGATAATGATAGCTAGATGATAGCTTGATAGAGAAAGATAGGTAGCTAGCTAGATGATAGAATCTATCATCTATCAGATAGCTAGATGATAGATATATAGTTAGATATAAAAATAGATAAATGATAGCTAGCTAGCTAGATGATAGATGGTAGATAGCTAGAGTGATAATTAGAGAGATAGCTGTAGATAGAGATAGCTAGCTAGTAGATAGATAGTCTAGCTAGCTAGATAATAGATAGATGATAGATATAAGGATATAGAGATATAGAGATAAATAAAGCTATATAGATAGCTACATTGATATAGATAGATAGGTAATGATAGTTCGATGATAGCTAGATGATAGTTAGATAGATAGAGCTAGATATAGAGAAAGATAGCGATAGAATCTATCATCTATATATCATTTATCTATCAGATAGCTAGATGATAGATATATAGTTAGAGATAGATAGATAAATAGATAGATGTTGTGACTCCAACTCCTGACCCTATGCTGTCAGAGGAAGAGGACCTGGAAGATGAGGGGGAGGAATTGGCAATGCCTTCCTCCCCAGGACCTTCCTCCCTGCCAATGCCTTCCTCTCTGGTAATGCCTCAGGTTCCATCAGACAACCGAGAAGAACAGCCTGAGATGAATCAGGAGGAAGGCATGTCAGAGCAGCCCCTGACAGGGAGTGAAGAGGAGGAATCTTGGCTCGACCCCAAGCAGCATCGTAGGGAGAAATGTGAGCAGCAACGTAGGAAGTGTGGGAGGGTCAGAGAGTGAGCTGAGTCACTGAGCCACACCCCACAGGGGATAAAAGTGGGTGTGCTTTCTCCTTAAACTTTGTACGAGACAAAGTTTAACTTACTTTAGACTTTATTCGTGACTATGTTGGAAGAACAATTGTTTTGTGGATTGCCTTGTGCTTTGTGAAGTAAAAGACCCATTTCCTTCTGTGTGAGTAAGACTTTGATTTACAATTGCTGCCAGCTCGGACATGACAGGCAGGACGTTAGTGAGATGCCAAGAATGTTATCAGTTACAGAGGATTTGCTCTGTGAAGTTCGAGCCAGCTTGCCTGTTGGTATTTGTGTGTGTGTATAATCCCTTACCTTTTTGGGGAAAGGGAAGGGGAGACAGAACAGATAGATATAGATGATAGCGAGCTAGCTAGATAATAGATGGTAGATAGCTAGAGAGATAGCTAGAGAGATAGCTAGAGATAGCTAGAGACAGAGATAGCTAGCTAGTCTAGTAAGCTAGATAATAGATAGATGATAGATATAGGGATATAGAGATAAAGATAGCTATATAGATAGCTACGTTGATAGATAGATAGATAGATAGACAGACAGACAGACAGACAGACAGACATACATACATACATACATACATACATACATACATATATATATATATATATATATATATATATATATATAAATAGATAAGCAAGCTTACTTTGTCTCTCCCATGATGAATGTTGTCTTTGTAGAGCCAATGCTGAGATCTGGTTGATTATAGCAACACCCTGACTGTTCCTATCAAAACTCAGTTCCATTTTTCCTTCCTTCTTGTCCCCCCCAAACTATTCAACTAGGATCTGCTTCTGCCAGGTGGGTGTTAGGATGGAATTGTGCACAACACCCAGATTATAAGTCCCTATAGGCTTGTACTTGCCATTTAAAAACCAGTCTGTTTGGAAGAGACTAGTCCTATTTTAGCTTCTTTTTTCTTTAAAAATGATATCCTCCACATACAGCATTAATCTTGCCATTTTGTTTCCTGGGAGTGTATTTGTGTGTGAATTGAGGAATATAAAAATGTAGGAACATACACAAGCATACATTTACTGGTATATATAAATAAATATGCAACTCTCTGTCTCTGTCTCTGTCTCTGTCTCTGTCTCTGTCTCTGTCTCTCTCTCCCTCTCTCTCCCTCTCTCTCTCTCCCTCTCTCTCTCTGTGTTTGTGTGTGTATTTCTTGATATGACTTTCTTAAAAAGAAAACATCAAACTTTTCAAAAAGAGACAGCTGAGATTATCAAGAAGTAAAATTCTTTTTCTGAGCTTAGTTTTGCCTACAAGGTAGAGAAGCTGTGCTGATGGTGCTGAAAAGTGATCTGGAGAATATTTCAGAAGTGATCTGTTTAAATGAGTTATCCCAGTGGAGCCATGGGACAAACAAATGTGTACCTTTCAAACTTGTGTGCTTGTGTGCTTTCATGGGCCTAGTTTGTGTGGGTGCAGCCCTATAAAACATGTAGATGTTTCTGGGATCATCCATCCCCATGCAAATGAACCTGCTGAAGACAAGACATGAGTCAAAAACAAAGTATCTTTATTAACAGATAAAACACAGATTCTGATAATTCAGTGACACAGAGCTGATTGGGCCCAATAGGATTTATAGTATATTCTTGGCTGCAAAGCTGGGCTGATGCTGAGGTTATATTGTGCCCTGGAGACCCTCCACCAGGTTTCTTCTTCCCAGGCAGGCTTTCTCAACCTTGGCCCCTTAAAGATGTATGGACATCAACTCCCAGAATTCCCCAGCCAGCATGGGTAGTTGAGAAACACTATCTTAGAGCATGTACTGAGCACCATACCCCCTAGGTCTGGAAAGAAAGAGCATACATGCAGGGCAGGTCTTGCCAAATAACAGGGCTGCAATGAGAACAGGACTGCAGCCCTTCGAGGCAAATAGCTCTTTCTCTGTCCCCAGAAAGATGAGGAATGAGAGAGCTCAGAGATGAAAGCAGAAGGGGCTTTGATAGCTGAGAGGAAATTGACAGGGTGGTCTTGAATCTGCAAGACATGCCTACGCTGAATAATAATATACGTGCTCACAGGTGTGTACTAGAATACATGTGGATGGATGTGCATTCTTTATGCAACAATGATATGGCCGTGCCTCTCGCAATTGTTGACCTTTTCCAACTGCGCCTTTGGATGTGCAGTCTGTGTGTGCAGAAGCATGAATTCCCTTTCCTAGATTCCTTTCTAGTCCTCCAACCTAGGCCATGTTCATCTTCAAATAAACATCCATAAATGAATGAATGCAATGGAGGTTCTGTAGATATAGTGGAAAGATGCCTGCATTTGTAAGCACTACCACAAGTAGGCACAAGTACATATATTCATTGGGCTCTATACATCTCAAAGCAGCCGAAGAACTCTCAAGCTCTTTTTCACTTTTGGTACTTGAAAATGTAACAGTGCTTCAATGAGTCAGTTCGGCTAATTCTGATTTTCTTTTTTTTTTGGCTCTAAAGCTACTGAACTTCTCTCCCCCCCCTTCTAATTTTTGCATAAATACCCTGTACATAAACATAAATATACAGTACATTTACAATTTCATTTGTATTGGGACATGCATGAACAGCTTTGCTATTTATGGGGTCAAGAATCTCATCTGAACAATTTTTTGACAACCTGTGGAGAGATCATGAAATCTACAAACGTGTAAATATATAAGTGCAAGTGCACACGTTTTCATATTTCAGTGCAGATATGACACCTAGAAAGAATTGTTGGTCTTGCTGTCCACCATGTTGTGGCATGTGGAATGAAGAACACTTTTTGTTTATTGTGAGAAGAAGAGGAGAAAGAGAAGAAGGAGAGGGGTAAAGCCAACTTAAAGCATTGACTATCTTGTCTCCTTGCTTTGATCAAAGTTCTAGATGCCAAAGCAATGTAAAGGCAGCATGCACTTGAATGCAGCTCAAGGTAAATAGGTAAGAGTGGGGGAGAAATAATCTGAAATGATTGCATGATTTTGGCTTAATGTGAATGCAGTTTTAATTGATAATGCTCTGTTGGACTTAGGTCAGGATTGCAATGTCAGGCTAAGAGATGTTCTGTCTGAAGAACAGCCAACAAGATGTGTCCTCCACCAGTTTGACATTTCATTCAAATTCCAGTTCTCTTGCTTTCTTCCATCTCAATCCCCCGGGGTGCAACTTGAAGCCAGTTGCTTCATTGCTTCGATCTGTTCCATCCTTATTGAAGTGTATGGCTGCAGCCTGATTTTGTTTGCACATCAGGGAGCTGTTCAGGTGCATATTGGCATGTATTTGGGACGTAGCTGGAATAGGTTGTCCATAGCTCTGCAAACGAAGGAGTCAAGTGCTAGAATGAATGTGCAGATGCTGCTATGGATGTTTTGCTGGCAAGTGTACCTACCTGAAGTATGATAAGAATGATGCAGTCTTTGGTGGATAGGTCAAGGAGAAAGTGAGGTCAGAGTGAGACATCTCGAGCTTCTGTTGGACTGGCTGTGTTGTTTCTGAGGAACATGACAAAAACCATCCATCAGTCCTTTGGCTGATTCCAGGATGGCAGCTAAAGTGAACATTTGCTGCTCTTCTTGTTTGGTAGTAGAGTTGTCAATTTATGTGTGGGTCTGTGATTCAGGATAGTAGAAGTCTCATTTCTGAGTTCAAAAGGACTATGTGGAAAGTGGAACAGACTCCACTCATTTGATGTCTAAAGTCCTTTTTCATTTTATTTGTATATCTTCATGCAGGTGAACAAAAGATTGTCTTCTGGAGCATTGGCTCCCACAGTCTGTGAAGAAATGTACAAAGCTTGATAGGAATTGAGGTTGAACTGTCTAATATCTGTTGAAAAGCAAGGAAGGAGGCAAGGTTGATGAATGATAAAGGATTTCTCCCCCCATTGCTTTCAATGGAACAATCTCATATTGGAAAATGTTGGCCTCATATGTAGAGTTTATCTGAATGTTTTCTCATGCTGATATATTTCAGATTCTGTGGAGGCCAACACACATTTCTGTGGACAGTAGGACTGTGGAAACTGAAACTTGCTTGAAGTGCACCATTCCACAAATAACTTCACATTGGCTGTTCTACTTGGAAAATCATGGTCTATTTTTGCTAGCCATCAGTTGAGATCCTTAATGAGGATTGTGCATCTCTTCACCAGCAACTGAACATGTAGGTGGGATGGGTGAAGAGGACAGTGTGTGTGTGTGTGTGTGTGTGTGTGTGAGAGAGAGAGAGAGAGAGAGAGACAGACAGAGACAAAGAGCCAGAAATAGAGAGACAGAGACAAAAATGGGTCAGACAAAAATATTATTGGGGTGTCGGATAAAGAAAAGTGGGTGGTCCCACACATTTTCAGCTTTGGCCCTGCCTGTCATGTCCAGCCCTGCCTACCATTGGCATTCAATGCAACTCTGCAACAGATTGTTCTTGCAGAAATATAACAATCCCTTCAGAAAAAAAAGGAACTCACTCTATAATCAACATAGTTTCAAAGACTGCAGGAGGATTGAAACTATATGTAGCAATCCAGAACCAGCATAGTTCCATGAAATGATACTCTTCTCAGTTATTTGTATATCATAATGCAGGTGAAAAAAAGATTGTTTTCTGGAGCATCCAAATTAAAGACATCCAAATTAAATTCCCATTTAGCCATGAGGCTGGTTGGGTGATCTTAAACTGGCCACTCTGAAACTGAAATATGTTATAGGATATTTGTATGATAATAAGTTATCCTGAGGTTTTTGGAGGAAAGAGGAGGTATCAATGCAATAACTTCTATTTGGTGAAAGATGAAAGAGAGTGCTGGCAAAATTCCCCCTTCTTTTATTTAGTGAAGGGAGTAGAGAGAATGGGTTTTGTAGAATTTGCCAGGGCTTTGATTCCATCCTTATTTAATTAGGGTTTCCCCACCCACCCAAAGTACCTAAGCTCCAAAATTAAAAGTTATCTCTCTTATGGACACTCCTTTTATTGACCAAGGTTGCATAAAAATTATAATAATAATAGGATAAAAATGCCAAATGCAGTCTAATCATCTGGGTGACTGGGCCACCAACCATAATATAATAATTGTTTACCCTGTTCCCACCCCCTCCCTGATTTTCGCCATGCAGAGAAAGTCTCATATCAGCCGCCCTCCTTCCATTAGGAGGGACTGAATGGGGAGGGTAGAATCGCCATTTCTCCCAAATTTTTCTGATTCATCCTTGATTGACCAGAGCTTACAGAAGGAGCCTCTGGGAATCCACAGAGATGGTAAAGCCAAGAAGAATAAAAGCTGACTCACGGGGAAAGGATTTGGGGAGGCAAAACAGGGAAGGAAAAACTGGAGCCAGGAAAGCTCAGTCTGGGTAGATGATGAATCCAGAGAATGTGCTGTACTTGTTGGTGTTTCCACCGTGAACCTTCCCGCCATCCAGCTTGATGAAGACTTCATCACCTACATCCAGGTGCAGGATCACACTGTTGCTGGCGTAGTCGTAGTTCTGATCGGCATCTTGTGCAATAGCGCTGGCACGGACCTAGTCAAAGAAACAACAAAGGTTCTGCCTCGTCTGCTTTCAGAAACAACAAGAATCCAACAGTAAGGTAGCACCTCTAGTCTCCACCTCACCAGGTGAGGTGGGATGAATGACAAAGAGCAAGGGACAAAATGTGTACAGGTAGTCCTCGACCTAGGACTTCAACTGAACTCAAAATTTCCCTTGCTAAACCAGACCGCTGTTAAGGGAGTTTTACTCCATTTTATGATCTTTCTTGCCACCGTTGTTAAATGAATCACTGCAACTGTTAAATTAATAACATGGTTGTTAACATCCTCACTGACTTTGAGGGTCACACAAGGTGATCCCATGACACTGCCACCATCTTAAATACATTCCAATTGCCAAGTGCCCAAATTTAGATCACGTGACCATGGGGATGCTGCAAAGGTTGTAATTATGAAAAATTGTCATAATGGTCACTTTTTCCAGTGCCTTTGTAACTTTGAACAATCACTAAATGAGTGGTTGTAAGATAAGGACTATTTGCATGTGGTCTTAATATCATTGTTGATATCATTCTGCTCAGGAATGGATGCATATATTCTTATCAATAGGTTCTGAAGTGGATATGAAAATCTTTAAGGCTATTTGAGAAGAATATGCACAGATTGAATTTATTTAATATAAGTAGTCCTTCACTTTGCATTGAGTTTTAACCCCAATTTGCTTCCATTTCCTGCCAAAAGCAACTGTTTCAGGAACTTGACAAGGTCCCATTCGCCATCTTCAGGCTGGTGATTTCGGCTTCGTGCTTGTGCGAGCAAAGGGTGATCACAGCTGCTGTCTCTTGATAAATACTGGCGGGGAGGTGTGATGTGCTGGCTCTGTTGTAAGTGGGCTGGTTGGCTGTGTTGTTATTTCTTGATTGGTTGATGGAGTCGATGTTTGCAGATTGGTTGGCTTTTTCATAAGAACCTGTGTGGCTGAATTGCTGGCTCTATGTCTATTAGCCTCCTGTGATGTAACGATCTGGGTAATGGGCTGTGTGATGACCTTCTGAGTTCTATTGTTGTGACATCCTGGGTCTTGTG
>BLBF01000033.1:26615767-26628224 GCA_015471245.1 Laticauda colubrina
ACTTACATGTGTGCTGTTTAGCTTCCTTCGGGTATTATCCCACGTCATTGTAGTTCTGTTAAAGTTGTAGCAACATTTCAGCAGAATCTCATCTGCCATCATCAGGCTTCTGACGTGGGATAATACCCGAAGGAAGCTAAACAGCACATATATATATATATACACACACACACATACATACACACACACATATATGTGTATGTATGTGTGCATGTATATCTATCTATTTATCTATGTGTGTGTATATATATATATATATGTTTTTTTAAGTTTTCGCGGGTACTTACATGTGTGCTGTTCAGTTTCTTTCGCGTATTATCACACGTCATTGTTGTTGTGCTTTTAAAGTTGTAGCAACGTTTCAGCAGAATCTCATCTGCCATCATCAGGCTTCTGTACTGAGGGCAGGTGAGATTCTGACGAACCGTTGCTACAACTTTAAAAGCACAATTACAATGACGTGTGATAATACCCACGTGGGATAATACCCACGCCCAATATATATATATATATACACACATATATGTATGTATGTATGTATGTATGTATGTATGTATGTGTATGTATGTGTGTGTCTGTCTGTCTGTCTATCTATCTATCTATCTATCTATCTATCTATCTATCTATCTATCTATCTATCTATCTATCTATCTGTATGTTTGTATAGTATGTATACACCAGGAGCATACTCTTTGAGAATGATCATCACTCTTATTCTGGAGCCAAGTAGTGGTATAATTTCTATCAGGAGTGCGTCCAAAACCATAGGTGGTAACCCCTCCCCTGCAAAAAAACAACCAAATATAGCAAATCCTATCTGTGTTGCCACCAAACTGTTATTTTTTAAACTGTGAAGGAATTTCACTCAGTTCATTCTAAATTGAATCAGATGGCTGGTCCTGTTGTAAGCCCGAGCAGGTAAACAAGATTAGGAAACCAACTACACAGGAAGACTAGAATTATTTTTGATGAGATTGGCTATAATGACAGAATTGTCTGATCTTCCCCCTTCTTATATATATTCCAGTGAAATCGGGAGATCTTTGCCTAAACTGCTTCTAAATGTTATCTAGTCTCTCAGGATTTAATTTTTTTCCCTTCCAACACTATTGCCTAGTTAACTGCTACCAATATTGCATATTTTCATCAAGGTAATTTTCCTTGATGACTTCTGTATGTGCTCAGGCAACTTTTGGCCTTCCTGCTTTTTTTTTTTTTTGATCCAGCTTCACTTGAGAGGCAAAAAAAAAAAAGGGGGGGGGGCGAGAGGGAGGGCTCTCTGCCCCAAACAAGTAGCTTGCAATACAAAACAGGTTGGAATTACAGTTCTCAGAATTCCCTTGCGGCACAGCCAACGCTTCTGGTAGCTGAAACTCCCATCCCGTCTGGAGAACATCAACTTTGAGAAGACTGCTCTAAAGAAAGAGGGTTACCTAAATAAAACATGTGACTCTGTTCTCTATAGGAGCTATAAACTCAGGAAGCTGTAAACTCAACTTATGGGTACATCGACAACATATAACCATTCATTTAGTGAACATTTATTCGAAGTTACAACAGCACTGAAAAAAGTGACTTATGACCAGTTTCCACACTTACAACTATTGCTGCATCCCATAGTCACATGATCAAAATTCAGGCATTTGGCAACTGTATGTATTTGTAACTGTTGTGCTGTGCTGGGTTCATGTGGTCACCATTTGTAATCTTCCCAGCTACCTTCCAAGAAGCAAAGTCAATGAAGGCATCCAGATTCACTTAACAGCCATCTGATTCACTTAACAATTGCAGAGATTCACTTAGCAACTGTGGCAAAAAAAGTGGGGCACAATTGGGCTCAATTGGGCTTGTAAGTTGAGAACTACCTGTACTCTGGATCCTGAAAACTGAATTAATTATAGAAAGAGAGTAAATTTGCTATATTTCTTGCCACTTCAGAGAAGGCATCCAGAGATCCAAGAAGAAAGGTCATTCACTGTGCAGTCAACCACTTTTCTGCCTTCTGAGATGTCTGAAAACCTGTGCCCATGTTCTTACAATGTATTTTCCTGGCATTATGGGCTAAAGTACATGCCAGGCATCAACACTGGCATGCTCAAGAAGATTAAGTTCAAGTATCAAATTGTGTACATGTACAATGTGATAGGTAACAAATGTGGCTCAGAGCATACCAAACAGTGATTAATCTTTGAGGAGCACTCAATAATTGTAGATTGACAATGGACGGCAGCTGCAGCTCACAGAGAATACCTGAGGCCAGAATAGCTCCTATTCATTCTAACTGGGCATTAACTCAAGGCACCGTTTCTCATCCAATCAAACTTCTAGGAGATATAATTTCTGGAGCTTCCTTCCTAAGGCGGCATCATCATCATCATCATCATTATTATTATTATTATTATCATCATCATCATTATTCTTCCACCTGTATTATTTTTATAAACAACTCAAGGAAGTGAATATATCTAATGGTCCTTCTTTCTCTTATTTTCCCCACAACAACAACTCTGTGAGGTGATTTGGGCTGAGACAGAAAGACTGGCCCAAGATTACCCAGCTGGCTTTCATAGCTAAGGCGGGAAAAACTCAATAGTATCCAGTTTTTAGCCTGGTGCTTTAAGTACTGGACCAAACTTGCTCTTTCATTCCAGGCAGCATCATTTTTGGAGCATCTGCCTATTAACTGATTTATACATGGACTATTCTGATGTGACTAGATACCTCAACCTGTGCATTTAAAAATAAATTTCATTGATTTATGAGCAGTAGCCTGCCTGGCTGTTCCCATAATTCCTTTGGTACTGATAAAAAAGATAAACTTTGTTGCTAAGTGAAAATAGCTTTCTAGCATTTATTCTTTTTAAAAAAAAAATTATTGAACAAAAAAAAGAAAAAAATTTAAAAACAGTGAACGTGGTGTAATCATCCTGACATACCTAATTGTCTTATATAGCTCTTTCATATGATAAATAATACATATTTACCTAATATATACATAACATATAACATATATACATCAATATCAAAAATTTTTAATTAATCCTAATCTATCATTTTAACTTATTTTAATTTACATTTTGAATCCTTCTTTTTTCCCATCCAGTGGTAAAATTTTCCCCATACTTTACAATATTCATTTGTTTTTTAATTCCTGCGTTAATTTATCCATTTCTGCACATGTCCATATCTTTTTAATTATCTCTATTTCATCTGAAATTTCCTTAAATTTTCATTTTTGAGCATATGCTAGTCTTGCAGCCATAAACACATGTATTATAAGGTACATCATATCTTTAAAATTAATTTAAAATAGATTTAAAATTAATTAATTAAAAAATTAATCAAGATCATTGCAGGAAATACAACTTCAGCAACAGAGTGGTCAATGTTTGGAACACTCTACCTGACTG
The DNA here is from genome assembly GCA_015471245.1 of Laticauda colubrina. Lineage (NCBI taxonomy): Eukaryota > Metazoa > Chordata > Lepidosauria > Squamata > Elapidae > Laticauda > Laticauda colubrina. Next base: position 26,619,178 of record BLBF01000033.1, read on the forward strand.
TGGTTTTTTCCCCAAACCCTAAAAACTTTAACCTAAGACTGTCTATTATTGACCTCACCCCTATCCTAAGAGGCCTTTAGGGGGTGTGCATAAGCGCCCCAACATGCCTACTATCCCTGTCCTATTGTTTATTTTTATTTTTCTTATATGTATCCATTTCATGTATTCATGACTATGTTTATACTTAGTTATGAATACATGAAATGGATACATATAAGAAAAAAAAATACTTATACCTGTTATGTTGTAAGTGATTAACAAATAAAATAAACAAACAAACAAACAAACAAACAAACAAACAAATAAATAAATGTTGAAGTGCTGATACCACTTTATAATGCCTTGGTAAGACCACACTTGGAATACTGCATCCAGTTTTTGGTCGCCACAATGTAAAAACGGTTCAAAATTCTAGAAAGAGTGCAGAGAAGAGCAATAAAGGTGATTAGAGATTGGAGGCTAAAACATATGAAGAATAGTTGCTGGAATTGGACATGTCTAATTTAATGAAAAAAAGGGACTGTGGATGACATGATGGCAATGTTCTAATATCTCAGGGGCTGCCACAAAGAAGAGGGGGATCAACCTATTCTCCAAAACAGATGAAGCAGTGATGGGATTCAAATATTTTTCCTACTGGGGCGTGGCTTGTTGGGCGTGGCTTCTGTGGGCATGGCTAGGTGGGCATGGCAGGAGAAGGATACTGTAAAATCTCCAGTCAGAGGTGGGATTTGCCGGTTCTCCAAACTACTCAAAATTTCTGCTATTAGTTCTCCAGAACTGGTCAGAACCTGCTGAATACCCACCTCTGATCTGAAGGCAGGACAAGAAGCAATGGGTGGAAACTAATCAAGGAGAGGAGCAGCCTAGAACTAAGGAGAAAGTTACCGACAGAACAATTAATCAGTGAAACAACTTGCCTCCAGAAGTTGTGAATGCTTCAACACTGGAAGAAGAGATTGGATAACCATTTGTCTGAAATGGTGTAGGATTTATTGCCTGAGCAGGTGGTCAGACTAGTCTAGAAGATCTCCAAGTGCCCCTCCAACTCTGTCATTCTGTTATTCCAGTGTTACAAGTCCATCCAAGTGAGAGCAACTAGTTCATTGTAGGTGCTTCTAAAAAGTGACTTCTGTTTTGCTGTTATCAAAATCATCTGGACATGGCTTTGTAGTCACCAGGAACTGAGCCTAACCTGAAGGTATCCCTACTTTTATTGAGGTGCTCCAAAGGTGGCTGCTGCCTCCTCAAATGTAGATTTCCTTCAGGAGAAGAGGTGTATGAGCCCAATGCCTTCACTCTGTGAATCAGCTCACTAAGTCCTGAGAGTTATAGACAAAATACAGATGATAGAGGCAGTTGGCAATGCCCAAAGAAAGAAAACATAAACCGTAAAATTTGCAATAGTCAGGAAGCTTTCCTTTGCATGAAAATTAGCTTGTTTAGGGGTGCACAAAGTAAGAGAGACAAAAGGATTAGGCCACAGCAATAGTTCTGTCTTTTACTGTTAAATCCTATGAAAGATCAGCTATCTGGCAGTTTTGTGAAATAGCTCCCATTGAACCCCTAACTTCAAATGACAAGGCTGGTTTTACAGATTATGGTATCACGGTTTTGTTAAACTTGGTTTCTTGAATAAAACATGATTGATTGGGTTGGAACAACATGCAGAATTGAAATTAAAAAAACTGCATTATGGCTGAGCACATACAGCATTGTGAACCCTCTCTAGGAGGCTTTTAGTCAGGTGTGGGATTCTACCAGTTTGCACCTATTCACTAGAAACAATTGTTAACATTCTAAGCAGTTCGGAGAACCGGTAGTTAGAAGAAATTATTGGCCTAATCCTGTAAGGAAGGCAGGAAGGAAACATTCTGGTGTTGCTTACAGAAACTGCCTCTCCGTTATCCCTTATTATATTCTTGGCAGGACTAGACTTCCTGTCTCTGGAACTTCTCTGGAGTTTTTTTCCCCTCCTTTGCTGGTACTTTGCTTGTGTGGAGTGACCATTCAAAGTTACAATGGCACTGAAAAAAGTGACTTATAACCATTTTTCACACTTAAAACTATTGCAGCATCCCCAAAGTCATGAGAGGCCAGGCGAGGAGATACGTGCCTTGATGTGAGTGATATTGAGTTGGCCACGCACAGCCAATAACATGACCATCAAGCCACATCCACCCAGTCACATAACCACATAAGCCACTCCCACCAACTAAGCCATGCCCACAAAACTGGCTGTTTAAAAAATTGAATCCCACCCCTGCTTTTAGTGCTGTGATGATGTCCTCCATTACAGCCCAGGACTGGATTAAGATGATATGAGTCAGTCGGTAAATAAGAAGGTAGAGGGCTGACAACTCAAATAATATTCTTCAGTCTTCTGCCTCAAGTAAGATTTTGGCATTTGTGCTCCTGCCTGTTATGGAAAAAAATGGAAGTTCTATTTACATATTTTAACAGAAGAGAGGTAGAGCAATGTGTGAATTTGTGTGTGTAGTTCAAATCTGGGAGACGTTAATTGCCAGGATGCTTGGATGCCTGGATGCTTCTGGATAAATAATTTCTAGTGTTATCATTCAAAAAAGGATGACACATTTCTGTTTTTCCAATCTCTGTTAGCACATATTCTATGAAGGAAAAAAAAAGGAAGAAATAGAGGAAAGCACAAAGGTTTTTTACAAGGGCGTATGCAATCTGACTTCTCCCTCCTTCCCTTTTATAAATCCCATGAATGAAGCATGTTACTATAAAATAAAAGTCTGTTTTGCAAGCAGTCCTAGATTTGTATCCAGGAAGTCCAAAACACCTATTTCTGGACATGCAATTTAGTTGCATGGAGTTGAGGTGTAGCTAAGGGAGCTGAATAATGAACAATCCAATGACTATTGAGATGTTTTCCTACCGCAGAATATTCTGCGCTTGAAATGCACTAAGGTAGTCAGAGCTGACCATCACAAGAGATTTCTTTGAATATGCCTATTCTTGCAGTTGACTTGCTGTTTCTGAACCTTGGTTTCTAATGTTGCTCTTGCCTTATAACCACATATATAAATAGATGGATCGCAAGGTTCGCTTGAGTAAAAAGAGCTCAGGTGAAGAGAATTCATGTTTTGAAAACTGACAGAAATTTACAAATGCTGGGGTAGTTTCATCTTCAGATTGTTCTTTTGTTGCTCATGGATAAATATATTTCCCCCTTTTTTATATGCAAGGTGACAGGAATTAGGGACATCTGACTCAGTGGTGGGATTCAATTTTTTTTTACTACTGGTTCTGTGGCTATAACTTGATGGGCAAGGTAGGGAAGGATACTGTAAAATTTCCAGTCAGAGGTGATCTTTGCCAGTTCTCTGAACTACTCAAAATTTCTCCTACCGATTCTCCAGAACTGGTCAGAACCTGCTGAATACCACCTCTGATCTGACTGGAATAATGACATATCACTTTCAACTTCTGCTAGGGAGAAATGGTTGCTTTGAGTGATGCTACTCTTCATCCAAGGAACTCTTCTGTTCCTTGGTTGAAGTTCCAAGGAACCGCTGTTTTAAATGCTCAGGAGCAGCTTTCTATCAATCTGTGACTGGCTGCACCACAACTAAACAGTACTTTTCAGAGTCAAGTGGCATACATATTCAAATAACAAGGACAATAGCAATAATAATAATATCATGGCTGTGTGCTTTTCCCTCAGCACATCCTTTCTCCCAAAGTTGCTGCTCTGGGGAGGGGGAATTGGGAGGAGGGAGTGCTATGGTAGTCTTTGAGTTATGTCAAAAATTATCAAATCAAATAATTTTATTGCAGTTGTTAACCAGCAGAACCAAAACCTCTCCTTGAGCCATGAGGCTGCTGACATTGGGTGATGGTGACTTAATGATTTGTCCATGTGGTTACCAGGAGTCAACAGTGACTTGGATGAAATCTGCAAATGCATAGTTCTATTTCCATTCTCTGCATCTGTTGTGTTGTTATGTTAAATAATCAAGGGACCTTTTGTGAAGTTGTGGGCCTGGAGTGTGGTAACTGAAAATCAAAGCTGAGAAACAGACTGGAAGCTCATCAGATAAACTCTCCCCAAGTGATTCAGGCCTGAGAGATATTGTACAGGGTCCAGATGGGTATGCTTCTCTCAAGTCCATCTTGAAAAGGGTTTCCCAGTGAACAGGTCTGAACTGATAACAGAGGTTGGACCATTTTAGTGAGTTAATATGTAACCCTATCAATAAATTTGTACTGGCAATTTCTCATCCTATCCCAGCTCCAAGTTGTTTTGCCGAAGATTTTAAGCAGGGATGGGCTGCTGGAGGTTCGGGAGAGCCCCTGGCTAAGATTCTGTGCAGTTTGGGGAACCCTCAAATCCCACTTCTGGCTGTTTCCGCCCACCTCACTCCTCCCAGGAGTCCCCACGTGGCCCATTTTGGATGCAGGTAAGTGCAGGGCATGCACGGAGGGAGGGCTAAAAACAGGCCACCTGGAAGTTTGGGAAGACCAGAAATAGGCCTGTTTCCGGCTTCCAGAGAGCCTCTGGAGCCAGGGAAGGCCATTTTCGCCCTCCTGGAGGCTTAAGGAAAGCCTCCGGAGCAGTGGTGGGATTCAAATATTTTTACTACCGGTTCTGTGGGCGTGGCTTGGTGGGCGTGGCAGGGAAAGGATACTGTACAATCTCCAGTCAGAGGTGGTATTTGCTGGCTCTCCGAACTGCTCAACATTTCCACTACCAGTTCTCCAGAACTGGTCAGAACCTGCTGAATATCACTTCTGCTCTGAGCCCTGGGAGGGCAAAATGACCCCTCCCCTGCCATGGTTCAGGAGACCTAAGCCACACCCACCATGGCCACGCCCACCCAGCAACCCAGTAAAGAACCCTTTACTAAAATTTTTGAAGCCTGCTCCTGGCTCTTGATCTAGGTCTATCCAAGTATGGCACCAAGATTTCAAAATGTTCCCCTTTGGTGCTGACAATGTCACTTGATTCTCCAAGTGAAATGTATTATACAGGGTGCACATATCAGCTGCTGGAAAAAATATCATAAATAGGACAGATCTGACAGCAGAAAGGGCACTGTCTGGAAATCAGTATATAAAATTTTCACCACACCCTATATATTCTTTCCAGATCTCAAATTGGCTCTGCTTAAACAAAAGAATTTTCCAATAGAGGATAGTTTTCTTCATTTTCTTATGTTACATTGTCTCCTTGTATAGATAGTATGGAATTGGGAGAGAAAAATAAGAGAGAAATCCTATGAAGACCCATGAAAGTTTTAAAATGTAATAGATAAACAAGCAAACACACCAATATGACATTGAAGAAACCCAGTCTTTAGTAGCTGGTAAACTGCTACACAAGCTGATCAGTCATGTTTTTCCCTTCCCCTTCTTTGTTATTATTACATTATATGAAATGTAATTAGTGCATGTTATGTTAATTCCTTTTAATTAAATTAATTTGCATTGTTAATTTCAGCACTAGAACATATGCTGCTTTCAATTTTTCCACACCTCTTTTAGTAACGCAACTGAAAGTGTCATCCAGAAGAGATTTGAATTGCTGTGTGAAAGAAAAAAGGCAGATCTTGTTACCTTTTTATCACTGTCAGAATCCTTGTGGTTTGCTGTTCTATAGAAATATATAACCTATATAATTGTTTGTGTGAGGGCATGTTTGAGTCAAACTTGACTCACTGGACAAATGAAAATTTCTTGGCAAGATTTCTGAAATGGTCTGCTGTTGCCTTGTTCCTGGTTCTGAGTGACTGCCCAAGGTCACCCAGCTGGTTTCATTCCTAACATGAAACTAGAACTCACTGTCTCCCAATTGCCAGCCGATACCAAATAGTCCCTTAATAATCAGGGATAGAATAGGTTAATTTTAATCAAAAAAAGTATCCCCCCCAATAGGCCATTAAGACCCATTTAAATAAATGTTATGTTTATATCATTTCACATAATTATTTAATTTAGTAATTGAATATTGGAGTTGTTTAAATTAAATCATGTAAAATAATTAGTAGTTCCCTATTTTGAACTCTTGAACGAATCTTCCATGGTAGCTGCTGCAATTAAAGTATACTGGATTGCAATCAAATAGAAAGACAATGTACCAATTCAAAACATTTAGACAATAATTGAGTAACTCTTTGCATTCCACTATTATCTGACTAGAAATACAGATGGTAATGAACCTTGCCTAGGTTTTCTAGGTAATTGTGCAAGGATATTAATGCAGGCTCTTTGCTCAGTATTTAAATATGCAATATCTTCCTGACTAAATAATTTAACATGGGAACAAGAACATAATTCAGCCTAGTTTGAAGGTTTTCCTACTCCCACTGATTTTTATGGGAAATTAAATGTCAGCCAACCAAACACCCTGCAGTTGAAGTTAACATCCTGGTTTATTCATCATGCTTTAATTGTCTGAATTAATAACTTATCACCATTTGCTGGGTTTCTATTATATACTGTACTTAGGAATAACCAAACCAAACATGTTGTGCAAATGTAGGAAACATGTTTGCGTGTGTAGGACACAGTTTTAGAAAAGTTTAGCTTACAATTAATGCAGGGAACATCTGAAATTGTGTATTTACCATTCAATTTAAGAAGCAGCTTAGTGCATTTGTGAATCCAGTCAGTGAGAAATAACATTGTTTAATTTACAAACAAATACAACCCAGACTTATTCAAGCATGTTATTTTTTAAACAAAAGTAGCTCTTTACATTTATGGATATATTTAGATTGACACTTAATTATGCCTTGACTGGTTGTCCAACTTAGTCAATGTTCACAAATGCTAATAATTGCCACAATAATTTTACAAGACTTCATTTCAAGAGACATTTTTCTTTACATTCAAAACTGATGCCTGTGTTCCATAGCCACCAAGTACATAGTTGTTCATATAGATTTATACATAAATGCATACATATTCATTATGTTATTATCTTTGCAAGATTATGAAAAATGCAGGAAAGGACCTACAATTTGTAAATCTAAGGCAGGGTTGTCAAACTCAATTTCATTGAGGGCCACATCAGGACTGTGTTTGACCTTGGGAGGGCTGGGGTGGGTGTGGCAGGGGTGTGCGTGGCCAGCTCAACATCACTCGTGTCAGGGGCACTGGTCATGGCCTGAGCGCTCTGCTAGTGAAAACAGGCTCCTGAGCTCAGTTTTAGACTGCAACTACCTCCTGCAACCCTCTGCCAATGAAAGCAGCCCTCCTGAGTCCATTTTCACAGGCAGAGGTGCCATGGGCTGGTCTTTCACTCTTTCCAGGGTGGTCCTGTGGACCAGATTTAAGCACCCAACAGGTCGGATCCAGTCCGTGGGCCTTGAGTTTGACACCCTTGATCAAACTCATACTGGTCATTCCAACATCTTCCTGTCCTTCCAAACCAATGATGCTTCAACAATACTGATGCACCTCTTTGTACCTTGCCTTCTATTGCTTAAACTTCTCACTTCTCTCTTTTTCAGATTCTCATCAACTCTATACTTATTGACCCATCTACCCTGCCTTTACATTTTTGCAACTATTACACCAAATCACATCAACACTCTTCTTTCTCTAGTCACTCATTTTTGTACAGGTAGTCCTCAACTTACAATAGTTCATTTAGTGACTGTTCAGGGTTACAACAGCACTGAAAAATATGACTTATGACCGTTTTTTATAATTATGATCTTTGCAATATCCCCATTATCATATGATCAAAATTCAGATGCTTCGCAACTCCCTAGATCATATTTATGACCATTGCTGTGTTCCAAAGTCATGTGATAGCCAGGCGTGGGATTCAAAATTTTTAACAACTGATTATGTGGGCATGGCTTGGTGGGTGTGCCTAGGTGGCCTTGTGACTGGATGGGTCAAAAGAGAGAAACTCACTTTAACAATGCCCTTGGAGCAGGGGGTTGGACTAGATCAGGGTTCACCAACTTTTTGGACCTCAGGGAGCACCAAATTTTTGATCCCAGGGATCATAATTTTTGATCCCAGGGATCACTAATCAGTTCTGTGGGTGTGGCTTGGTGGTCATGTGACTGGCTGGGCATGGCTTGTATGTAAATATTATAAATATTTATATAAATATTGAATTTTTTATAAAAAAGAACAACTTTTACCCAAAATCAGTCAAAGCAGGCAGGCAGATTGAGTTGCTTACAGAATCACAGATTCATTCAGAAATCTATTTATCTGCCATTGGCTAGCTCAATCTGTCACATAAAATTTGCTTGCAAACAAACTCACAAAATTAACTCACAACACACCGTGCATGTAAATATTGAATATTTTTATAGAAAATAGCAACTTTTACCCAAAATCAGGTAAAACAGGCAGATTGAGTTGCTCACAGAATCATTCAATGATCTATCTATCTGCCATTGGCTAGCTCAGTCTCTCAAATTTGCTTGCGGTGAGTCTGCACTGAATTTACTTGCAAGCAAACCTTCAGTCCTAAGGGAGGTTTGGCAGAGCCGAAGATCAAAAGACTAGCTAGAAAGCAAGAAATCCAACCATTTCCTGTTTCCTAGCTAATTTAAATCTCCGGGCACAGCAGAACAGATGCTGGTCAGAAAAAGGAAAAATAGCAATTTTAGTAGGCAAGTTTGTCGGGTAAGAAGTGAGTGGATGGGGAGCATTCCTGCGGGCCATGTAGGTGGCGCAGCAGCCTTGTGTTTCTGGGCAGCCTGGATTAATTGCTTTGGGGGGGTGCTCTGGGGGTGAGATTTCTCTGCGACCCACCAAAATTTTCTCAAGGCTCACCAGTGGGCCGCGGCCCACCAGTTGGCAACCGCTGGACTAGATGACCTCCGAAGTACCTTCCAGCCCTGGATTGCTGTGCTGTTTCAAAGCATCCTCTGAAGCTGCATCTAATGCCAGGGTTTGTGTCCTTCCTTCCTCTCCTTTTTCTCTCCCTTCTCCCTCCCTTTACCCATCCATCTGTCCATCCATCCATCCATCCATATCTCATTCACTTCTCTTTCCTTCCCTCTTTCTTTCTTTCTTTCTTTCTTTCTTTCTTTCTTTCTTTCTTT
>BLBF01000033.1:26628234-26655001 GCA_015471245.1 Laticauda colubrina
TCTTTCTTTCTTTCTTTCTTTCTTTCTTTCTTTCTTTCTTTCTTTCCACCCCCATGCCCTCGTAAGCCTCCCCTCAGCCTCATGGGAACAAAAGCAGGGAGTGGAGGAGACTCGCATCCTTGAACCCCATTTTTGCTCCCAGGAGGCTGCAGGGAGGCCTCCTAGGCCCAAACCAGGGAGCGGGGGTGGAGGGCGCTGAAACCCCCTGCATCCCATTTTGGGCCTAGCAAGTGTCTCTTGGAGCCTCAGGAAAGCCAAAACGGGGACCACTGTCCCCTTTATTTGCTTTTGTATTTATTTAATAAAAAATTTAACCTGAAAACAACATAAATTTTGGGCCCAATTGTGTCCGTAAATCAAGGACTATCTGTAGTGCAGCCACTCTAATCCACTCATTTTAAATCTTAATTCTTCTTAATTTGCTATACTCTTCTTAACCCATGTTTTTAATGCCTTCAATATATAGTTCTTCTGAAATCCCTAAATTTAATTTCCCAATAGCATACTGACAAAAGCATACAAATATATAAAGGCATTTTTGTTTATTTTGACAAATTTGATTGTTGTTTTGCAAATGACCTTATGTACCTTTCTACAGTTTTCACACATCTTATATAAAGTAGTTTGCTTGTACTAACTTTTCATCATATATGTATAATGTACATTTTAAAATTCAGTTTTCTCTGTCAAATGCAACTGTTTTGCTTTTTGATAAGAAATTGTTTGTTGCATCTATAGTATATCTAACATTCACCGCAAATCATTTTCATTCAACAACACAGAGTTGCTTCACACAAATGCATGCACATATTCAACATACTTCTAGCCTCACCACAATCAACAACTTCTATCTCACCACAATTAACAATTTCTAGCCTCACCACAAATATTCCCTGTGCAGTTATCTACAATATAATACACTAAACATGAAATAAATTTGCATATTTTTACCACTGATATTTTAATTATTGCTTATTTTTATTGTGTTAATTGAGGGAAAGATTGGAAACTATGGCAATATATAAATATAATTAATAATTAAAGCCTCTTCATTTTATTACAAACTTTTTCTAAATCTATAACGATCGAATAAATTTTCCTTATCACATACATAGATTTCTCAGTAACTGACTGAAGAATAAAAATATAGCCTATATACTCACTGCTCAGTATAAGCTAGACTTCATTTCTATTGCTGTTTAGCTGAAAAATTATATATATGTAAAAAGGTATCTGAGCATGCTTTAGTATTTTTATCAATTGTTAGAAGTAACACAAATATCTCATTATTGAAAGACCTTTATAAAAAGACTAAACAAAAATTTTGAAAACTTTTTGATAGACATGCAAATTTGGTGGTGATTTGGAATGCATTTAAGACATAAATTGGTGGTTTTATTACTGAATATGCTTTACACAGAAGAGAAAAAAAATGAGATGATTTGAAAAATAAAACTCAAGAACTTCTGAATAATCTGTATATACTAGACAACCTCTGCTCGAATCATACAAAGCTTATTATCACCTTCTGTACTATTTTAATCAGAATTCTGCTAAATAACTTTTCAGGCACAAACTATTTCCCAAAAATTTTGGAATTCATTCTATCCTCCCCTTTGGTAGGAAGGAATAAAGGCCTTCTTTTGATATAGTATTTTAAATATATGAACTCATATCAGACTTCATTTTTATTCATTGGTCTTTTTAGCCAAAAGACATTTTATAATTGATTGCTTAAAAACCAATTTTAAAATAAAGATGTAGTTTTACTTTTTAATAATTGATTTTCATCTGTTGCAGCAAGAAAAAAATGTTTCTGCTTCCTAAGGCAGAAAACACACCAGGGCTTCTTTAAATTAATTATCTCTTGTCTACTCCCACCTACTTAGATACTTGAATCGCCTTGGACAGCAAGACAGGTGGTATATAAATGTAATAAATAAACATACTTCTGAATCCTCTACATAGGCTGAATTAGACAGACTCTGCCCAAGTGAATAAATAGACCCAAACTGGACACCTTAGCTCAAGACTGCAACAAGATAGATAATGTTTTACTCCTAGATTAGTCCAACTCTAGGTATCAACAGAGGAACAGAGATATTGCTTCAACACAATGAAGGCAATCTAATCACAATATATCAGCCAATCCAAACTGTTACCAAAGTGTTGAATAGGGCTAATGAGCTCTTAAATCTGTTTTTATATGCGTGGCCCTTCAAGTCAGTTCCTTCTGCTGCTCTGTGGACTTCTTTGTTCAGTCACTGTTGTGTCTGACTCTTTGCGACCCCATGGACCAGAGTACACCTGTCCTTCTCTGTCTCTTGGAGTTTGCACAAATTCATGTTCATTGGATCAATGACAATGATCTAACCACCTCCTCCTCTGCCTCCTCTTCAATCTTTCTCAGCATCATGGTCTTTTCCAATGAGTCCTCTTTTCTCATTTGATTGAGCAAATATTTGAACTTCAGCTTCAGTATCTGTCCTTCCAAAGAGGTGTCAAGGTTAATTTCTTTTAGGATTTATTGGTTTGATTTTCTTACAGTCCAAAGGACTTTCAAGATTCTTCTCCAACAGCACAATTCAAAAGCATCAATTCTTCAGTGCTCAGCCTTACTCACAGCCATATGTTACCACTGAGAAAACCACAGCTTTGATATATGGGCCTTTGTCAGCAAGGTGATATTTTTTAGTATGCTGTTTAACTATTTAGACTAGTTCCTGAAAATTTCTTGTCAAGATTTTCAGAAGGGATTTTTGCCTTTGCTTCTTCTTGAGGTTGAGAAAAAGAAGACTGGCTCTAGGTTACCCACCTGGCTTTTTGTCCAAGACAGGACTAGAATTCAGTCTCCTAACTTCTGGTACCTTAAACACCTCACAAACTGGCTCTCTTTTTACCCATTTTTTAGTATAACTCAGCCTCTATCCTTATTTGTGAGAACTTCTTCTGTGTCACAACTACTGGGTAAACCTGCTAACTCCCCATCTTATTTTCCCTCCATCCCTTTTTTCTCTTTAATTCACTGTACTGTATTTCAGCTCCTATAATAGTGATGTGCATGTGATGAAGTGATGGGCCATTCACAAGAGCCTTAATACAGTTAATTACTCTCAAAAGTGTTTTCAGATTTGTGTTGCTCTTGTGTGGCGCTGTGCCCAATACACATGACACCCAGGGTTATTTGAAAGAAAGAAAAAATCAGAAAAAAATATTATTTTATCTTCAAGGAACCACTAAAGTGAATCAGAAGCAAAGTAGCCCGTAGTCAGAGATCAGAAATTCTAGTTTTTCAGCTGAGACCAGAAAGTGCAGAAAATAATTTGAAGTGGCTCTAAAAAGGCCTTTTTTCTTGATGTAGGATTGCTTGCTTCCTTCTACCAAACAATGTACACAATGTATGCCAAGCTATTGCTATCTTATCTATCAGCATGTACTGCTTTCCATAAAGAATAATCTCAACATTTGGAGGGAATGTAAATAGTTCCGCATTGACCTCTCCGTTTTTACTTACTCCAAATGTGGTAGCCTTGGGGAAAAAAATATGTTGGAGAGGCAATATTGGGTTGCTGTGGTGTGACCAATGATCCTAGATAATTTTTCGCCCATGAAGGGAATGTGTGCATGATTCTGATTCTACAACTCCCTAAGGCTAGACATCCTAAACTAGTTGACTCACAGCAGGGAATCAGATGTCTATAGGCTAACTGCCCTAAAGTAACTCTGGGAATGCAAATGTGTTAAAATGTGACAAGACTTTATTTAAAGTTGTCTGTAACCCTCTGCCTTTGGAGAAACAGGATTTCACTTTTTTTTTTCTCTCTCTACCACCGACGTCCAGATAGATTCACCTTGAGCAATTTCATCCAGCAGTGTGCTCAGTGCTCCAGAGAAACCAAGAGATGCACTTGCATACCCAGCCTTGGTGCATATGTCTAAAGGCAGATATATCAATGATGTGAAAAGCTCAGATGCTCTAGTGACAGTGTCCAGGTAATAAATCTCTTGGATAGACAGATCAAAAGAGGCCAGCATCAGGCTTTGCCAAACAAATCTCTGACAACAGAGTGAGCTCTTACATGGATCAAGCTGTCACCAGGGGAGATGAAAGCCTGCCTGTATCAGCAAAGAAGGGATAAACTTGCCATGTGGAGCTTATGTCTGAGCCATTGACATAGGGCAATGACCATGGGGCTTTAATGGGGAATCGGCCATATCTGGGGTTGCTGGGCTCAAGATATTTGCTTTCTCTCTGCTTTGTAGACAAGTCCATGAAAAGGACAGCATTAAAGATGTATCTTATTTCTTCCTGACTCTAAAAATCACTGGTACATAGTTCTCAGTAAAACAGGGCTTGATTCTCCAGATGAAAAAGTCAGAATAAGCCTGAAAGATGTTAAAACTATTGTGAAACAGTCAACATTATTTATTATGCGATATATGCTACATGCCTTAGAAATAATACAATACTTTTTGCAAAAAGATTTCTGCAGAAGTAGTTCTGACAGGTTCTGGAGAACTGGTATTGGGAATTTTGAGTAGTTTGGAGAACCAGCAAATACCACCTCTGATTGGCCCCACTCCCATCTATTCTCTGCCTCCCAAGTCCCAGCTGATTGGCTGGGTCTTCTTTTGTTGCCCTGTACAGGAGAACGGAGCTGGAAAGCAGGTTAGTGGGGTGGGGAGGGAATGGGGACTTTACAGTATCCTTCCTCTGGAGTGGGGTGGAAATGGAAATTTTACAGTATCCTTCCTCTGCTACGCCCACCAAACCATGCCCACCAAGCCATGCCAAACCCACCAAGCCACACCACAGAACTGGTAATAAAAAAATTTGAACACCACCTCTGGATTTCTGCATTGAATCATACAACTTATTTCTTCTGGATCAAATGCAGGTGAGCGGAATTCAAACACCCAATTCTGTTGTGGCTTTGAAATATATTGTACACTATATCCACATTCTGGGAACAGCAACATATCATTTGTGAAATATGTATGAAAATGCATAGAATTAACACAGGCAGGCAAAAGAGCACATGTGTTATCAGTTTCAAATAAGACCAAGCACAGTTAATTGAAACAGTAACATTAACTATTAATTGTTTAATAACTGATTAATTATCTTTGCTGTTTGCATTCATAACAGAATACAGATATCTTCAATTTACAACACTTTGTTTTGTGACCATTTGAACTTAGAACAGCAGTGAAAAAAAGTGACTTATTGTGATGACCTGGGGCATGACACAAAAATAACAGAGTCACAAAAGTAGAATAAATTCCCTTTAATACCTCCAACTTGGGCCTCAATGTCCAATTATTCTCGACTTGATATCAAACTCTTCCAAAAAGCAGTCTATGAAAAAAGTAAATGCAGTCTGAACCAAAAGTAAAAATAATTAGAAATTTTAAAAAATACCAACACAAACTACACTGGAATCATTAACACGGTAGGCCAGGATGATAAATTGCAGACTTCCACAAGTTAAGGCAGCAACCACAATAGGGAAGACACCAAAACCCAGATAAGACTTGACCAAGATAAAGCACACTTTGCTTCCAGCAAAGAGCTATTTAAAATGTCCCACTTATATCCTGTTCTACCAGCTACAACTAATGAAAGGGATCAGGGCCTTTTTCTCTCCTGTAAGATACATTGCTCCCTTCTCCGTTCCTCCCTGTGTGCCCTAGGATGAAGAGGGGGTGACCCTGGGTCTTCCTCTGAATGCCCAGCCAGATGGTGCCTTTCCCTCATTTCTTCTACAGCCACCAGAGCCACACTCCCACTCCCTGTCAGCTCCTCAATCTCCCCCTCAGAGTCAGACTCAAACAAGGGCATGACATTTATGATCTTTTTTCATGCTTACCACTCTTGTAGATCCTCATGATCACGTGATGAAAATTCAACTGACTCATATTTCTGACAGTTGCAGTATATGGGGATCATGTGATCGCATTTTAAGACCTTCTGACAAGCAAAATCAATGGGGAAAGCAGATTCACTTAACAACCCTCTTACTAATTAAACATTGCAGTGATTCACTTAATAACTGTAGCAAGAAAGGTGGTAAAATGGGGCAAAACTTACTTAACGAATATTTATTTAACAAAAGAAATTTTGGGCTCAATTGTAGTTGTAAGTTGAGGACTACCTGTAACCAGGGGTGGGATTCAGCCAGTTCAGGCCAGTTTGGAGGAAACAAATGTTAAATTTACATCTGGTTCACCAAACTGGTAGTTGAACCAACTGTCTGGCTCCGCCCAGCCCTCCCCTCCCAGGATTCTCCAGGCAGCCCGTTTTGGAGGCAGGTAAGTGCAGGATCTGCGTGGAGGCTCTGGGAGGGTGAAAAATGGCCCTCTAGGAAGTTTCAGAAGTCTGGAAATGGGCGTGTTACTGGCTTCCGGAGAGCCTCCGGAGCCCAGGGAAGGCTGTTTTTGCTCTCCCAGAGGCCTGAGGAAAGCCTCCGGACTCTGGGGAAAGTGAAAAACGGCTCTCCCAGAAGTTCTGGTAGTCCATGCCCACCATGGCAATGCCCACCCAGCAACTAGGCAAAGAAGCGGTAGTTGGGATTTTTGAATCCCACCCCTGCCTGTAACAAGGGACCTTGGAGGCTTTGTAGTCCATTTCCTGCACAAGCAGGAAACCCTATACCATTCTGGACAAATGGTTGTCCAATCTCTGCTTAAAAATCTCCAGTGATAAAGCACCCACAACTTCTGAAGGCAAACCATTCCACAGTAATTGATCTCACTGTCAGGAAATTTCTCCTTAGTTCCAGGTTGCTTCTCTCTTTAATTAGTTTCCATTCATTCCTTCTTGTCCTGCCTTCTGGTGTTTTGGAAAATAGGTGAGCCCCTCTTCTTTATGATAGCCTCTCAAATATTGGACACTGTTATCATGTCACCCCTTGTCCTTCTTTTTACTAGACTGGAGGATTTCTTGGTGTTATATTGTTTTATAATTTTAGAATTATAAGCATATTTGTTTCACTTGATTGAGTTGATAAGGCAATAAGAATAAAATGAATTAAAAAATTAAAAAATATTGTTCTCTTGCTTATTCTTCCTACATTTCCCTTCTGTTCTCCAGCTGTCTCTCTTGCTTTTCTCACCATTTTTTTTAAGTTAAGTACCATGCAAATGAATGGTGCCAAATAAATAAATTGGTAATTGCAGTAATTCACCCTATGAGCCACTCCGTTAATTAACAACTGTGGTAATGACACACGAGGTAGAGAGACAAAAGCTGCTCTAAGAAAACCATTCCATACCATTGGCCACCTCTTAGGCAGTGTTTCAGCCAACCCAGAGGAAATTACAAAAGGTTTTAAACAGAATAATAAAGGGATTTTTTTTTTTTGCTTAATTAGTTTTTCAGAGCCAATGAAGGAACTGAGTAAATGGACAGGAGACAAATGAAGAATAGATATTTATCTATGTTTTCCTAAAGCAGGTTTGAGTCACCTGTTGACTCAGCTACATTTTTTTTGTTGATAATGTGAGTTTGTGAGTTCTAGTTCTGCTTCTAGTACATAACCACTTGTGTGAGCTTGGGCCAGCCATTTTCCTTCTGACGTAGGAAGAAGGCAAGGGCAAATCATTTCCGAAAAATCTTGTGAAGAAAACTGCAGGAACTTGTTTCCATATAGTCTCCAAGAATCAGTCACAATTGAATGGAAGGAAAAAAAATACTGTAAATTGTTTTCACTGGAAGCCTTGCTTTCCTCCCAGTTATCACTCTTTCAGCAGAAAAGGTGACTTCCATTATGAATGAAGAAATATTTGATCATTTATATATATATATATATAAATATATAATGGAATATGCAGAAATGAGTAGATTAACATTAACAATTAGAGAGCAAGAAGAAAAGGAGTATTACAAGATTTGGGATTTATTTTATGAATGGCTAGAAAGAAGAGTAAGAAATTGAAGTATACTGTAATAATAATAACATATTATAATTGGTTATTTTTGAATAAGTTATAATATGAATATAATTTAGTAACAGTTGAGATTTGCTCTTAAAGATAGCCTGGAATTGAAATAAAAACTTTAATGGTAGTACAATAATGATACAATATGATATAGAATGTTGATTAGAATATAATATGAATATAAATTTAAGAGGAAAGGTTTATAAATATTGTGCACACGACATATGTACCAAACCGACACACTGTATGATTGAAAGAAGGTTTTATTTGTTGTTTTGTTTGTCATTAAAAATGTTTTTAAAAAAAGAATGAAAAAATAACATTTACAGAGGATGCAAATCAAAGCTACAATTAAAGGTTGCAATATATCCTTACCTACAAAAGAATTTCTTTTCCAAGTAATAACCACCACCAGCCAATCAGCCATGCATACCCCTTATCCTAGAAATCCATTCCATTCTCTGTCTTTCAAGTATTAGATTTTTCTTTTTCCCAAATCCTCAGCACTGTGTGGCACTGAGCACACTCACTTTTAGAGAATGCTTTAGTTTTGTTTCTCAGGGGCTCCTTTGTAGATATCCTTCCCATCAACAGCCAGAATCTGTGTTTGTTGTTAGGGGGAATGACCGCAGATGGCCACTGTGATTGCACTACAGGGCTGCAAAAAGTGAGATACTTCATAGAAGAGCCAGTTCAGTCTTACTCTTGCTTGAACTCTGAGCTGCAATTGTTGGGAAGCTGCAGTAGACACTGCTACATACTTTGCTATAAAGCAGTGTTTTTTTCCAACCTTGTCAACTTTAAGATGAGCGGACCTCAATTCCCAGAATTCATGCTGGCTGGGGAATTCTAGTAGCCCAAGTCCACACGCATCTTAAAGTTGCCAAAGTTGAAAAACATAACTGTAGAGGGAGAGGTGGAAAAGCTCTAGGCTGGCACTACACACAAACGAGCACCCAGGGAGAACAACAGTAGAAGAGGGATCAGAGGAAAGAGAGGCGTAATGAGATTGAAAATGGTAGGTTTGAAGTGATAAGAAGGTTGATGGGAGGGCCTGCTTTGAGGCCTGTTCAATTGGGTGTGTGTATAGAATTGGGGCACTATCGGAAAATTCAGCTCCTGATCTCTGAAAAGGGGGGGGGAGAGAGAATCCACATTCTCTGGCCAAGGGAGCATGAGGATGGCAAATCTGTGCAGTGAGTTGGTAAAATTAATGTAGCCTGGAAGGAAAGACTGTCATGCAAATGAAAGCTCCTGAATTAAAGCAAGCAGGAAAAAAAAAAAAAAAGCTTGAAGTCTCAACAAAGGTCAATTTGTTTATTTTTTTTTTATCCTACCTTTTTTACTTTATTAGAAACTTAAGGTGGAGAACCCACTTATTACTCATTGCTCCTCCTTTTCCCCCCACAACCACAACCCTGTGAAGTGGGTTGAATGCAGTGGTGGGATTGAAATTTTTTTCCTACCGGTTCTGTGGGCATGGCTGGTGGGGCGTGGCAGGGGAAGGATACTGTAAAATCTCCAGTCAGAGATGGCATTTTCCGGTTCTCCGAATTACTCAAAATGTCCACTACCGGTTCTCCAGAACTGGTCAGAACCTGCTGAATTCCACCTCTGGTTGATTGGCCCAATAATCATTCAGCTGACTTTCATACCCAAGTCAGAAATTAGACTTCACAATCTCCTGGTTTCCAGGTCAGCACCTTAACCACTACACCAAACTATAGGTAGTCCTCGACATGCAACTATTTGTTTAGTGACCTTTTGAAGTTACAACATCATTGAAAAAAGTGATTTATGACCGTTTTTCACACTTACCATCATTCCAATGTCCCCATGGTCATGTGATCAAAATTAGCACCCTTGGCTTGTATTTATGACAGTTGCAGTGTCCCAGGTCATGTGATCACATCACCTTTTGAGACCTTCTGACAAGCAAAGTCAAAGGGGAAGCCAGATTCACTTAGCAACCGTGTTACTAACTTAACAACTGTAATGATTCACATAACAACCATGGCAAGAAAGTTCATAAAATGAGGCAAAACTCACTTAACAGCCATCTTGTTTAGCAACAGAAATTTTGGGCTCAATTGTGGTCGTCATCTGTAATATTTTCCACAGAGCGTGTGAAACTGTACATAAAAAATTGCTTTAAAAAAAACTCCAACTCTGGATATGGAGAGATGTGGAGAAGTATTGATCTAGGCTTTCATGGCTGGTATCAGTGAAGCAGTGATGAATCTTCAGGCTGAATGGCTGTGGTCTAGACTGAGGCTCCAAAGCAGCTTAACCTGCTTCTGGAGATGCAAACCACCAGTTGCTGGTAAAAAGTTAGGCTGGAATAAAACTAGACCAGGGCTATTCAGTCTGAAAGCTCATCACTGCTTCATGGAAAAGTACAGTATTCCCTGGCTCTCATATGAAGGGGAATGTGACAACTTGCCACAGCCAACTTACTGTGGCCAATTCATCTTGGCCAACTCGCCAAGGCCAACTAATCATGGCCAACTCACTGTGGGACAACTTGCCACAGCCAACTCGCCATGGGACAACTCGCTGTGGGATAATGTAACAATTCTATTTAATTATTTAAAAGAAATAAAAAAAATATTTTAATTTTTGCCATTCACATTTTATTCTGTCCCTCCTTTTGCATCGTTTCTTTTATAATTCTGTTTCACCATTTCTTTGATATTAGTGTAGCTCTTGTCCCACAGCGAGGTATCCTGCAGCAAGTTGGCCATGGCGAGTTGGCTGTGGCGAATTGTCATAGATCCCATATGAAGCAGTCTTGGATCTCTGCCTTGGGCCCACTGGAAAGGAGAGTCTTCTGCCTCCGTGGCTGGTTTTCATGCAGAGAAATTCTCCAGTGAATGACTGTCCTGAGGAACAGTTACCATTGCCAGTTCTTTTACATGCCACTTTCTGGACTGCAATGGTGACTGGACTTGGAGATGGAAGGATTCGGACATGATTGGCGAGATGAAAAGGGACCCTTTCGCTTACTTGAGAAAGTTATTGAGCTATGTGCTGCATTTTACTTGATATGAGGTTGTGTGAAAAGTCTGAGGTTTGATGGGTGACGAGCAGTCCTCGCTGCCTCATCCAGCAACACCTGAACCTTCAAAACAGCCCTTTTGATATGACACATTTATTGACTATGCTCCCTCTTGGATAGAGACGATAAATGGAGGCATTAGAAATGCTTCTGCTGTGTATCAGTGACTGTAATGATCTCTGTAGTTGTCACCTTTGTTTTTTAGTTTATTTATTTTACAGCCCTTGTAATGTGCCCCAGCTTCAAGGGACTCGTCTGGGTGGCAAACAACATCAAAACAAAGAGGGAGAAAAAAAACTAGAGATTCGTTACATAAACAAGTGTGTCTTTCTTTGGGCTGGCATGTGACATATGTTGTGTCTGTGCATGTGTGTTTCTGCTCCTCCCTTGCATGTTTGTGTGCGTGTGGTTTAGAAGCACGGGATAGGGGTCATGTGATCAGGAGGGACAAAGGCTTGGAATGGAGGATGCTGCACTATTCCATGCCCTTCCCCAATTCCTGTCCCATAGAGATACATTGGGAAAGGTTTTTAATTTATTTTTCTCTGAACCCCTGTCCAGAATCTGCCCATTTTTCAGCTCAAGCTTTCATTGTTAGTTTCTCTCACCACACCGTAGTCCTATTGTGTTCTGGTTTTGGAGAGCAATCCTGCTGAAGAATAGCTAGAGAGAAAGTCATCATCTTTCAACAATTTCTTTCTAATCTTCCAGTCACTGGAAAGACCAAAAAAAGACAAAGGAGAACAGAGCTACAGAACATTGACTGAAAATGAAAAAAAGAAGAAAACGGAGCAAGTGAGAGTA
The DNA here is from genome assembly GCA_015471245.1 of Laticauda colubrina. Lineage (NCBI taxonomy): Eukaryota > Metazoa > Chordata > Lepidosauria > Squamata > Elapidae > Laticauda > Laticauda colubrina. The sequence goes on from BLBF01000033.1 coordinate 26,640,038, forward strand.
CAATGGAATGGCCTCTGGTATTGCCCTCCTATGGGAAGAGAGAATATATCACATTTTGCTGCAGGTCTCACTTGTTTGGTATGCTTTTTGCACAAGGTGATTTATTATGCCAATGAGATTTTGTAGGAGTGCACAGTATAGACGTCAGTTGTAACAAATTTATGTTGTTTTAAAAAAAGTGAAAATGGCTACATTTGCTCACTTTTGAGAGTTGGGTACCTCAGGAGAAAGCAAAGGTAGCATAAAGTAAAGTGGGTGTGGTAAAACAAGGAAGAGAGGTTGAAGAATGTCTACCAGCTGAAAGGAGGTGGACTGAATATCAAAACGGCCAATTCAAAAGAAGTGTGTTGAGGTCATAGGGAGAGCTAACATGGATTAAATTGCAAAGCAAATCTAGGAAGGAAGAGTGAATGGCTCAAGGGGAGGGGAAAATTGTCTTTAGAGAAAGGCAAGATACTCAAAGAAAAAGAAATTTTAAAAAACAAAAAACATTATCTGAAGAGAAGATTGCAAGGGAAAAAAAAACCAGAGGTAGTACTCAGCAGGTTCTGACCAGTTCTGGAGAACCGGTAGCAGAAATTATGAGTAGTTTGGAGAACCGGCAAATCCCACCTCTGACTGGAGATTTTATCGTATCCTTCCCCTGTCACACCCACCAAGCCATGCCAACAGAACCGGTAGTAGAAAAATTTGAATCCCGTCACTAAAAAAAAGGCAAGGTGAGATACAGTGAATGTTTACTCCTGAATGTTGTGGCCTCTTGGTTGCTGGCCCTTCCAACAGCCAAATCAGAGGAGGAGTCAGAGGAATCAGGATCAGCATCAGGGCAACCTGGGAGTCCAAAGGGGAAGAAGGAATGGAGCTGGCAGAGAGAGAGAGAGAGACAGAGGCCCAGTCTGGGCCATCCATCAGCCCTCAGATCAGTGGTGGGATTCATATTTTTTTTACTACTGGTTCTGTGGGCATGGCTTGGTGGGTGTGGCTTGATGGCATGGCAGGGGAAGGATACTGTAAAATTTCCATACCTATCCCATTCCAGGGGAAGGTTACTGCAAAATCTCCATTCCTTCCCCACCCCACTAACCTGCTTTTCAGCTCTGTTTTCCTGTGCAGGGCAACAAAAGAACACCCAGCCAATCAGCTGGGACTCAGAAGGGCAGAGAATAGATGGGGGCGGAGCCAGTCAGAGGTGGTATTTGCCAGTTCTCCAAACTACTCAAAATTTCCACTACCGGTTTCTCCCGAACCTGTCAGAACCTGTTGAGGACCACCTCTGCCTCAGATGGAGTGTCAACAGCCCCCAGGTTTGGAAGTGGTTGATGAAGAAGAGGAGGAACAGCTGGGTCCAGTGCCTGATATGTGACTGCGCAGAAGGCAGAGAAGAGGAGACCAGTGGAAAGCCGTGGGCTGATCCTGGGGAAGGAAGAGCCACCACTGCTAGTGAGGCCGCACCCTAGGTCTGGGGATAAAAGGCAGGGGGAGGAGATGAATAGGTGTAGCAGACAGCTATTTATCTTCTGGACGGACAGACTTGTTAGCCTGCAAGATAAACTTTTTGCTGAGGCTGCCGGCATTCCTAATAAAGGAATCTGTTGAGTTCATGTCAGAGAGTTTGTCATGTTTGGGGAGTCATGTTTGGGTCAGAACCCTGTAGTTAGGTTTGCTTTATTTTCCTCTCAGCTCCTTCCTTTTATGTCTTCTGCCAAATAATCTCCCCCTTTTCCTGCCAAGTGCCTAGAATTGAACGAGAATAATGGGTGGGTTATATGAATCTGCCTATTTTGGTTGGTCTCCAATACAGGTAGTCCTTGATTTATGACCACAACTGAGCCCCAAATTTCTGTTGCTAAGTGAAACATTTGTTGAGTGAATTATGCCCCATTTTATGACTTTTTTTGCCACAGCTGTTAAGCGGATCACTGCAGTTACTAAGTTAGTGACATGGTTGTTAAGTGAATTTGGCTTCCCCATTGTCTCTGCTTGCTCAGAAAGTTTCAAAAAGGGATCCCATGAGCTTGGGACACTGCAACCGTTACAAATATGAGTCAGCTGCTAAGCGTCTGAATTTTCATCCTGTGACCATGGGGATGCTGCAACGATTCCAAGTGTGAAAAACGGTTGTAAGTCACTTTTTATCTGTGCTGTTGTAACTTTGAACAGTCACTAAATGAACCATTGTAAGTTGAGGACTACTTGTAGATAAAAGGCCAAGAACTTGGCCATTTCTCCAGTTCCAACGTTCAAACTGAGCCTAGAGGGGGATCCCTTGTGCTGGATGGCTTCTCTGCCCACAAGAGCATCAGAATTTGTAGTATGAGAAGCAACCCAATGTTTTTCAAAGGAGGGCAAAGATACTACAGCAGAAGACACTCTCTGCATGGGTATAATTCCTGTCCAGGGAGGCCAAAGAATTAGGCCTGACTTAGAAGAGTAGTGCCCTCTTTTGATCTGCTAGAGTTTTCCTGAGTGGCCACCTGTCCAAGAAGCGGGAGCTGCTAAGCTGGGATAAACTGACAAGATCACAGATGGAGTTGGCAGGACTGCATTCGATGAGGGTATTTATGACAGTGTATCTGAGAATAATGCAGCCCTGGGAATGGATATGTGTTTTAAAAATGACTCTGGAGAGAAGTTGGAAAGAATCGTTGTCTGTCGATGAACTGACCATAATTCCTCCAGTCTTTCCTCAGGCAGGCTGTGCTCCTCAGGGCCAGTTTCAATTAGAATTTAGACATTTGGGGATGTGAGGGAGAAGTAGGGAATCGAATAGGAAGAGGCTTGTCATCCTGAATTTGCTGATGGACAGCGGGGCATAGTATTTAATTATGAATTTGGCTATGGATTCCACCCGATTCCAGCATTTACATTAAAGGACAATTCAGACTGAGGAGAGAAACTGAGGTGAATAAATCCAGTATTTTCCTTCTGGCATATAAATTAGAAATCAACAGTTAAAATCCCTGGAACCCTCAGTGATGGGAATTGTATCATATTGTTAAGTGAGATTTGCCCCATTTTACGACCTTTCTTGCCACAGTTAAGTGAATCACTGCAGCTTACCTTCAGAAGTTGTAGATGCTCCAACCCTGGAGGTTTTTAAGAAGAGATTGGACAGCCAATTGTCCAGAATGATATAAGGTTTCCTGCTTGTGCCAGGAGGTTGGACTACAAGGCCTCCAAGGTCCCTTCCAATCTGTTACAGGTAGTCCTCAACTTATGACCACAATTGAGCCCAAAATTTCTGTTGCTAAATAAGACATTCATGAAATAGGTTTTGCCCCATTTTACCACCTTTCTTGTCACTTATTACTTGAATCACTGCAGTTAAGTTCGTAACATAGTTGTTAAAAGAATCTTGCTTTCAGTTTGTCTTTGCTTGTCAGAAAGTCTCAAAAGGTGATCACACGATCCTCAGAACATTGCAACTGTCAGAAATATCAGCCAGTTGCCAAGCATCTGAATTTTGATCACATGATCATGGGGATGCTGAAAAGGTCATAACTGTGAAAAGCGGTCATAAATAACTTTTTTCCAGTGTCGTCGTAACTTTGAATGGTCATTAAATGAACTGTTGTAAATTGAGGACTACCTGTAATTTTAGGTCTTGAAAAAATTAGAACTGAAGCCTACAACTCAATTTTTGCTTAAACTAATGATGGGTGACAAAGATGTGATGATAGTAAACTATGTTTAAACAATGTTGCAAAGATGTGATGATCCGGAGTGGGATTCTACCAGTTCGCACCTATTCGCTAGAACTGGTTGTTAACATCTTAAGCAGTTCAGAGAACCCGTTGTTAGAAGAAATTACTGTCCTAAACCTGTGAGGAAGGCAGGAAGGAAACATTCTGGTGTTGCTTACAGAAACTGCCTCTCCGTTAACCCTGATTACATTCTTGGCAGGACTAGACTTCCTGTCTCAGGAACTTCTCTGGAGTTTTTTTCCCCTCCTTTGCTGGTACTTTGCTTGTGTGGAGTGACCATTCAAAGTTACAATGGCACTGAAAAAAGTGACTTATGACCCTTTTTCACACTTACGACTTGCAGCATCCCCACAGTCATGAGAGGCTGTGGAGAGGAGATGCATGCCTCAATGTGAGTGATATTGAGTTGGCCACGCCCAGCCAATAACATGACCACCAAGCCACGCCCACCAATTAAGCCATGCCCACAGAACCGGTTTTTAAAAAATTTGAATCCCGCCTCTGGTGATGATGCTAATAAACTGTGTCTCAACTACATTGCAAAGATGTGATGTTAGTAAAGTATGAGGAATGGCTATGGGAAGCCAGGAACTGGACAATATATTTTTTTTCTTACCTTTCAAGAGAACTATTGACTTGACAACTATTGGCTCCAGTGACCTGAACCAGTGCTCTTGCTGAATCACAATTTCTATTCTTAATTTTATTTTATTCGCTGATAAAGCAAACGTAAGATCTGGTTGATAATTTGCGTTGATAATTTGAAAGAACGTCTGTACTGTACCAACAATAATCAGAAATGCTAGATACTCTAAAACAAAGATTCATAGAATTCAAACTTTACATATTATTCAATAGCAGGCGCCATTCAATATTAATTTTGGTATAATGCAGATAATAATTTGTTATGTTGCATTCCTATATAAGCCGTGGTTTATGAATTTCTTTGTCCTCCCCCCCATACTTCCATTACTTTATTTCTAGAAAACTTTTCCACGACCAGCTGTTTTAACAGTGAAGAGGAGAACCAGGGGAGACATGATAGCAATGTTACAAGGAGAGATTCAACCTGGAAATAAGGAGAAATTTTCTGACAGTGACAACAATCAACCAATGGAACAGCTTGCCTTCGGAAGTTGTGGAAGCTTCATCACTGGAAGTTTCAAGAAGAGATTGGACTGCCATTTGTCAGAAATTGTGTAGGGTCTCCTGCTTGGGCATGGGGTTGGACTAGATGACTTGCAAGGTCCCTTCCAACTCTGTTAATCTGTAAACAGTTCTCCTATTCAGTCTCCTAGCAAGTGAATTTCAGAAAGCATTCATACTAGCTTAATTTTTCATAGTGAAAAAGTCTATGTCCTCTGCATTTCAAAGATGGACACTCCTAATAAGAGATTACAGTAGTGATAATAAATTGCAAAGTTTATCCTTACAACGCATGGAGGAAGATGATATTCTGGAACAGATTGAGTGCTGGATCTGGATCATAAATAGAGCAAGCTTCAAATCTCGGCACGGCAATAAAAGTCACTGGATAATAGATCTCATTATATATTTTGCATGGCAATTATGGGGAGAAATGTGGAAGATACTCCCTATGCTGTATACCGTCCTGAGTTTTGGGTCAAATATGGTGACAATAGATAACAATGGAGCTGTCAGTTTCCCCATACCTGCAACTTTTCTATTTCTCTGGCAGTGCTTCTGTGCTTTAATATCTGCACAACAGGAATGAAAAGACATGGTACTTTTCCTGACAGAGACACTCCAAAACATTTAAGTGATGAGTTACTTCTCCTGTTGAACTATTATCTTTAGATCTAAAAAGTACAGAAACTCTTATCTTTTTTTTAAAGAAGGTGGTGGCCATGAATATTTCCCATTTCCAACTGGACTCATATCTTTTTAGGGCTACCTCTTCTGCTCCCTTGTAAAATTTTCTTTGAAGCTTTGTTTTGAAATCCTTCCTACAAAATGATGCTTGAATGGCAGCTGATTCTTGTTTATTCAAACAGTGGACACAACTTTGCCAGCTAGCCAGTGGCTTCCATGATCCTGACCAGGGACCACTGTGACGTCTAAGTTCTTCACAGCTTGTCTGATCCTCATCTTCCCTCTGCTACAGATATCAGTTAGTTTAGATACGTGTTCAGTGAAATGGAATGCATGTGTCTGTGTGAATCCCAGCGGATTTTCTTCAGACCCTGCCAGTCACATGGAGGCATCCTGCATCTCTGAAAATGAATAGTTCCCCCTGAATCCTGATCAATAAAATCTGGTTTGTGGGTGAAGGGAACTCCTGCACTGGCAATAAAATTGGGGTGGAGGAGATATTAAGTTGAGCTAGGATAATGTACCCATTATTTATTTGCTTGCTAGATCTGTATCTCACTTTTTATACATAATCCCCTCCTCTTCTTCTTCCCCAATAACAATAACCCTATGAGGTAGCTTGGCTTAGAGAGAGTAACTGTCCCATTGTCACCCAGTGTGCCAGCTGAGCGTGGACCAAAACACAAATCTCTTTTTGTTGTTGTTGTTAGTTGTGAAGTAGTGTCCGACCCATCGTGACCTCATGGACAATGTTCCTCCTAGCCTTCCTATCCTCTAACATCCCCCAGAGTCCATTTAAGCTCACGCCAACTGCTTCAGTGACTCCATCCAGCCACCTCATCCTCTGTTGTCCCCTTCTTCTATTGCCCTCAATCTTTACCAGCATTAGGCTCTTCTCCAGTGAGTCCTTCCTTCTCATTAGGTGGCCAAAGTATTTGAGTTTCATCTTCAGGATCTTGCCTTCTAAAGAGCAGAATGTCTCTTACATCAGTCCAATTCGTCAACAATGATACTTTATTGTCTGTCCAGTTTGTCTTTTGAGGTAAACCCAAGGGAAAAGTTCATCTAGTCACGTGACAAAAGGCTCACACTTGACCTCTCCATGTATTCTTACTTAAGAAGAAGCCTTTGTTGGCTGGAGGTGATAATTTCCAGGCAGATGTGAACCATAACACTCCAGTGAGGAACTGGATTGGAGCCATACCTGGGGCTGCTCTATTACTAACAAAGTCTAAAAGTTGAGCTATTGTAGAAGCAATTTTTGAATGATACTTGAGGCTGAGAAGAAAAGGAAAACTAAACTAAACTCAACCTCTTCAAAGCCTAGGGACAGAAACCAAGAATGCATTGACTTCTTTGTGAGGTTTGAGACTGACAAAATGATGAATATTGAAAGAGATTGGCCAAAGAGGGCACAAGACAGGCTGATCTACTTGGGAATGCTCCAGGTTCTCACTCAGAGAGGTACGCTGTCTGTCTGCCAGCGAGCTGAACCGTGCCAAGACAGAATAGCTGAACAAAGACTGAGATTTGTGGCTGTGTGGGAGCCTTTTTGTGGGTTTGGACTCCTACCAAAGGACTTGGAATTTTGAATCAGCTCCCCCAAATGCCTCCAAGTTGATCTCCTTGTTCATCTACTTTACAATCTTGGCTATTAACTGCAGAGAACGCTATTAAAAATTAAGAAAAATTAAAACAGGCCCGACAAGATGTATGGAAGACAGGAATACGTTGTTCTAATTCTGATTTTCGGTGACTTCTGAAGTCTCATGCTGAATCAAACCCTTGTTAGGCTGGATCACTTCTGTCTAGATGGCTTTTCAGATCTTGCCAGAGATGTCAAATGAGGCATACGTGTCCATCTCACCATTATGACCCTTTCAGGACATCTCTGCTTTTGAGAATTGAGAAATGCCTTTTGAATTTAATTTGCCCTTCTAATTCTGGAGTTTAGGATTTGGCAATTTAAACTGGGGATTGGTAGAGGTGTCAAGGTTTAAAATCATAATTCGGGAATTGTTTTATCCCTCCCAACCTCTGATGCTCTGTCCTGAAGAATCCCTTCTATTTATGCCTTGATTAATTGTGCATGAAGAATGGGATAGAGTGCTATTAAACTCAGAGACTTACAAAGATTAAGTGCTAAATATTTTGTTTGTTTGTTGTAGGATCCTGCTGTCTATGTGTGGGTAAGCTTTTAAACTTCTTCCTTATTTGTGTGTAGGGTTATTGTTGGATTCATAGGCTACACAAAGATTACTATTATGATCCTTTGGATTACAAAAAAAGGTATGGGACATAACAGTAAAGAGAACAGGAGGAATTGTGTGGAAAAGGGAAGGGAAGGAAAGCAAGAAGACTGCTACTGCTCCCTCCCCAATCTCAACTGACAGGAGGAATTTTGATCTGAAAAACTTATTTTTTTCTTAAATGCCCCTTCCTGACAAATTGACTGCAAACAGGTCTCAGGAGACGAATTGACTGAACCAATATTACCAGGTGTCCTGTCAGTTTTTATCCTTCCCGCTATTTATTATTTAATAAGCAGGCAATTGTTCCTCTCCACCAGGCACAAATTGTGAAGGTGTTGAAATTTAAACATCTCAGGGAGGGGGAAAATTAACCCTCTCATCTCTGCTTTCAACTGTCTGCTGCAATCTGTGCTGCTGTTGGAGAAAGGGTAGGGGGATACATTTTTATTTCAAGTTTGGAGAGTGGGGGCTGGGAGGAAAAAGTGAAAAAAGAACAGAAAACCTCACGAAGCATCAATCACTTGGGGAAGAGAGCAAGACAGCAGAGTGATCCAGCCTGACATAATTCTGATCAATAGAGCCAAGTGCCATTTTACCTAGGCGGGAGAGGCTCCCAACTTAGGTCTGGCAGCCTTTTTGATGTCTAAATATTGCTAATAATTAATTGCCTTTTTTTTGGATGAATAAGAAATAACCGTGATAATAACAATAACATTATTTGGTGTAAGTATGAAATTGATTGTGTTCTCTATTTTTTTAATGATCTGGAATTAAAGAATGGCATGTTTGAACTGTCTCCAATTTATTTATGCGGCAAGGAAAGTAAGTGGCGGATCAGTACACTATAGCATACAAACACACCTGGGCAGGCACTCATTTCAGGGGCCAAAGTGAGGAAGCTGACACAACCTATTTTACTTTACGTGACTATCCAGAAGAATGGCTAAGACTTCTATTTTGGGGGGTTGTTCCAAAGCCAGGCCCAAATTATTGCCTTGGTTCTACTGAGTTCCCCTTTTGCTTGCTACATGGGATGTCCCTGGGTCTTTATTTCACACATTGTGGGTTGGGATGTTACAATAAGGATGTATACATGTGCCACATGTCCACTGTCAAGATGGAAGTGACTCCACCTGTAGCACCTGAGGGGTTTTTGGCTGCTTTTAATCCTCATTTAATTCAGAGGACACAAACTAGCCCCCTCCTCCATTCAGTGTGATGTTAGCTGCTCATTTACTTTCCAATCTAATTTATTTATTTATTTTACAAGGAAAGGAAAAATTTTAAAAAAGGACGCAGGACAATAGAAACAGATACCAACTGAACAGAAGAATTCTATCTGGCTGTTAAAATTTTTTTGTTGTTTGTGCCCTTTCACAAAATAAGAAATTATTTTTAAACGGTATGTCTCCCAAAGCCTTTTGCTGAAACTCCCTGTTAGCACATGTAAATATGTTTATTGATTCGATGAAGGGAGATGACAGATTCCTTCTCTTGAGATGTTGCTTTCATTAGTTCAGGTGGTTTGCTGAGGGATAAGGGAATGAATTTTTAAATTTCAGATCGATGTCTTCTTTCTATTTAATAAATGGAAAGAGTTGGAAATGAGACTCTCTAATTTAACCTAATCAATGTTATAATTTGGTGCCCTAGGTAGATTTTAAAAAAAAACTTTAAACATTTCACTCATAGTTAACTCCCTTAATCTTATGGTACCAATTTTGGGGACTTATGAAAAGCCATTCAATAAAAAAAGAATTATCTTGAAAAATAAATAACTTTTTAAAAGCCCAAGTTGCTTGAAAAGTTTGTATCTACCTGAAGCTTCAGGCTGGCAGTTAATAAATAGAGAGAAGAGGGAGAGGTCATATAAACTAGTTTATTGAAAGGTGGTTAAAAGAAGGGCAAAAAGGAGCAATAGATTTTGGAAAAAACGCTTGGCTGGAGAGAAACAAAGTAATATAACATGCAAGAAGATATTGAAGTGATATTGCTCTGCATTTGGCATTCACCTAGCTAAAAATATTCCAGTCCCTACTTTTCTTTTTAGATTCATAACTCTATGGTATAGCAATATTTTAGGTTCAATTTCAACAATTTATTCTGATAATTGTCAGATTTTTATCTCTCTCACCATTATCTCAAGTTGGAAATGTAATTATTAGTAAGTTTTGTTGCTAAAATATATTAATACTGAATTTTTATACAACTATGTGTACATATAAATATATGTGCTATTGACCTGGAAAGTATGCAAATAATAATTATATCAACTTACTAATATTTACATACCTGTATGGGTTACTACCAAAATCTGAAGTAAATCTAGATTGTGCAACATACTTCAAAACACACACATTATTTTATTTTCCTCTGCAACTCAGTATAACTATTTCTTTGCACACACCATATACAATATATGTGTATGATAATTCTTAGCATTTAAATTGTATATGTTTTGATGTATTTAATACAATATTGACTGATAGTTTCTATTCAATAATAAAACAATGGGATATTGAAGAATACATAATAGACACTGTGCTAAAGTGAATAGCTTTTTCGTGTAAGTGAAGACTTCTTAACGTTCATTTTTTAAAAAACATAAAGATGAATGGAGGCAATTTGTATAAATGATTAATTCATATGCATGCTACAAGTACATTGTATATGGATAATTTATCAAACATACATTCGGTGAATATAGGCACAACCGTTTTAAGAAATACCTCATTCTGTATGCAGGGCATGCCTAATAACCATTTTATTAAAATAAACTTAATTCTTCTGTAACTGGAAGAAAATAATTATCTTACTGATTTAATTGTTTTACTAAGTGCTTTCTAAAATCCTTTCATTAATTTAAAAAAACAAACAAACCAAATATCTTTTTCCTCTCCTTTCAGTTGTACACTCTATTCATTAATGAGATATACCTATTTGGGAGAATGCCCATCAGTGTGTTGCCCTAACAGCTGGTTGCATCGTTATGCAAAGTTTTGATTTCAGATTTACTACTGTATCAGGAAGCAGAAGGTATTTCTTTAATTATGGTCTGAGAATCAGAATATAATTTTTTTCTCAATATTATATTGCCTTGCATTTTGCTTTATTTTGAATTATGTATTTAAAAAGAAACAAAAGAGCCATTCAGGATAAAGAAAAGGAGAGCAAAGTTGAATTCAAGGATAGTTTTCAATTCAAGAATTTTAGTCAATTGACAGCAACACTGAATTGCAAATCTATAAATTTTCTTAATAGGAGAATCTATGTTAAGTGATAAATACCAGAAATATATTTTATTTGTTAAGCCATATTCTTTTTCCTTTGAAAATTCGTAAGAGAACCAATGACGATTTATAAAAACAAGCTTCTTTTAAACACTGTATAACATGCCTTGTGATTCTTGTAGAGCTTTTAATACTGATCTTACTGTTTTATTTAAGATCATTCATTGCATATATGTAAAATGAATGAGAATGACTATACAGAGCAATGACAATATTAACTAAAGTTAGAGGAATTAATCTTTCTTCTAACTCTTTGTAAGAGTTCTTATGAATAATAAAATTATTTGTTTGAGCTGCAAACTTCTAGGGCACAATACTACATACATACATGGCACAATCCTGAGATGTGAGATGGATTGTGCTCCAAGTAATTAGCTGTGAAGTTTCTGTACTTAAAGCACATTCAGGTTTAGACTGTTTTTAGAACAGGTGCAAGGTGTTTATGATTAAGAAATAAGGAAAAGGTGAATGTTCGCTTAGGAGAAGTTAGAGTTTAAGAGAGGAGGAGCTAGTAAGGGTCACTGTGGTTAATTGTTGGAGTGGTAGGGGTCCTAAATTAGAACAGGTAGAATGAAGAATTTATAAGGTAGTTATAATAGACTATATTCATCAGTAAAATGAGACTGGGGAGTAGAGGAAATTATTTGGAAAGAGGCAGAGGCAAGAGACAAGGAACTCACACAGATCTGTATACAGAAAAAGAGAGAAAAGTAAAACAGGAGAACATGACCGTGGAAAGGAAGATTTTGGGGATAAGAGAGAGCATTGCTTTACCTGCCCGTTCTTCATCAGATCTGCCCACATGCTGGTACCATCACCACCACGCATGAGCACATGGTAGGTGAAGAAGTAGATGCCAGGGAGAGGGCAGGTAAACTTGCCACTTGATGGTTCATAGTAGTTTCCCACATTTGTCACCACATCATCAAAACGAAGGATCTCATACCCTTCGTGTGGCTTACGCAATCCTGCATAAAAGGCAATTTTAGGGCTGTAGAAAGATGGGATGTAACCTCCAGGACCCGGACCCGGTGGGCCCGGTGGACCTGGCCTCCCTGGTTCTCCAGCTGGACCCCGGGGCCCGGGTGGCCCTGGAGGTCCTGGCGGCCCACGGATTCCAGATTTGGCCTTTCTCCCTGGGTCTCCTTTCCCTCCGGACACATAAGGCGGTGGTGAGATGAGAGCCAGTTCTTGGCTTGCCTCTGCCGAAGCTGCCCCGTGGGTCTGGGGAGTGTATGGATCACAGACCATGCGACAGCTGCCCAACATCTCATAGTGGGAGGTGGTTTTGGAGCTGTGCACCAGCAAAGGAATGGCCACCAAGAGTACCAGCACCATGGCCACCCCGATGGCGGCCCCAATGACCCTTTTTTTGCGGCTCAGCCTGGAAGCGGCCAGGGTTAAAAAATCGTCTTCGCTTTTGGAGGTAATGATGGAAATTTCTCTGGAGTCAAAAACCACGTGGATGGAGGTGTCCTCCCGAAGTGTCCCTGGAGTGATGCTCTCCTCCGATGTCCTGTCCTTGGCAATGAAGCACTGGTTTCCTTACAATGCAAACTCCGTCCCAAGTTGGCAGCTCTGCTCCTTGATTTGCCTTCCCTCCACTAGAGAACTGTTGTCTTTCGCAGGAAAATCACTTTGTCTCGCTCTTACTTCCCGGAGAGCAGCACAGCAGCAGCAGCAGCAACATCAGCAGCAGCAGCAGATGTGTTAGGGGGTGGAGATGGAAAGAGAAAGAATGTATGTATGTATGTGTGTGTGTCTGTGTCTGTGTTAGAGAGCGAGAATATGTAAGTCTGTCTATGCCTTCCTTTCTCTTCTCCAGTGGGGAACTCAGCTGGTGGCCACGGAGCAGCTCTAGGCTTCTTGTGCCATATCATATGGCCATCAACGGAGAGCCAGAGGGAGAGAGCAGGGTTTTCTAACAAACAGGTCATCCAGCACCCCTCCCTACCACATGCAAGACTCTTTCCATAAACTCAAAAAGGAAAGATCAGACTGAGCTGTCCAAGATGCAAAGGTAGCTTTAAGCCAACCAGAGCGACCTCTGGTGCTTCGCAAAGGAGGCTTAGCGGCTCAGCTATGGAGACAGGTCTGTCTGAAGTCTGGAAGTGTCTCCTGCCATCCATGGCAGCTGGACTTTCTGCTTGCTTTCCCTGAGCCTGGGGCAGACGTTCATGTGTAGGGGAGCAGGAGGCCTCTGTCCTCTGATGGTAGGAATCCAGTTGAACAAGCATCTCATCCTGTCTTGGAAGGAAAAAGGACTCTTGAGAGACGATAAAGCCTCTCTGCCTGCCTGGCTTGGCCATTTGCATAGCTGAGGGAGGAAGAGCTCCTGTAGTTAATGCCCCCTCTCCTCCATCTCTCATGGACTCGGCTCACTCTGTCTACAGCCCAGCCAACCCCCAGCCCCGCTGGCATCCAGAGTCATGTTAAAGGATGTGTTTTATATGCTAGGATTGTATCATTTCTCCCCCTGCAATTAAGTGCTCTACCTTTGTGCCTCCTTTGCCTCTCTCAACAGAGATTGATTAACAGCTGACAGATCCAGCAGGAATCTCCTAGAGGGGCTGCAAGCCATCCATTCATTAATTAATCAATTATTCCCCCGTCCCCAAACATCCAACTCTCTCTCTCTCTCTCTCTCTTTCTTTCTTTCTCTCTCACACATACACTGCACAAAGAGAGGTAGGTGCCTTAACGCTCTGATTCAGTTTGCTGAGATGCTATACAAAGCAGGATGGGAGGAGGCAAACTTAAAACTTCAGTGGCAGCAGTTACACATGGAGATGGCTGAGGAAATCGAACAGAATACATGCGTGAGAATGAGTGCATGCCCCACTCAGATTGTTTGTTTCTGATGACATGGGGATCATTCACAAACATGCATGGAGAAAAAAGATCCATGCATAAATATGGGTACACATAGGAAAGAAATAATATGGGATCTGTTGGGTAGGCAAATAATATACAGTGATGTGTGCGTGTATGTCTGTTTACTGAGGTTTGCATTTGGTTTATAGAAAAGGAATATCCAGGAAAGTTGAGGATATGTGCATGATAAATACATTAAAGCGGCAGAGGAGTAACTGTACCTGTATATACAATATAATACACACCTATGTGCTGAAGAAAGAAATAGCTTGTTCAGAGACAGGTTGAATTGCTTGATTGACCATTATGAAACAAATTTTAAATCAGGATACGAGAGTAAGGTGATATTTTATTAAAGGCAGATACTAAGAAAAAGGCCAATCCATTTCACCTTTCACTATATAGAGTCCTCCTGTCAGTGTGCTCTTATGATTTTATTATCCATTGCTCTGTCTCTCTTTATAAGTATTAAGAACATTGTATGCCCATTGCATTGTCCTTTCTCTGTCCCTTCATATTCAAATCCACAAATATACCAATGCAAGGATTGGTTTTTGTTAGATGTCATGGAGGCAGATTTCATCAAGTGAACAGGAAAAAAACCCCAAAATTTTCCACATGAGAGTTGTGTGTTCAGGAGTCATCAGAAACATGCAAATATATGTGACCAGCATTAGATCTGTCCGATTAGAAAGAACTCTGTTTGCATTTATTTCTAAATCCATTACTACACTAATATATGTAGTTCTAGAAGAATACTTACTTTTGTATACACGCATTCATGAATGCACTTATTTTGGAATGTGCAGAATTATATGTGTCTAATGATCAGAAAAAATGTACAAATGTACAAAACAAATGTTATGTATATATATACATACACACACATGTATATGTAAATGTATATGTATATATGTATATATGTATATATGTATATATGTATATATGTATATATGTATATATGTATATATGTATATATGTATATATGTATATATGTATATATGTATATAT